>OU860798.1:17362527-17899822 GCA_917862395.2 Heliconius sara | reverse complement strand
GGGCCCCGGGAATTTTTTATCTTGTTAACAGAGCAAGGAAGTGAAAATAATTAAGTCCCCTAAGTGGGACTCGAGCTCTTAACCGTAACGTCCACAGGTTTGCCATGACACCACAACGCCCTAAAATCTAATTCAACGATACAAAAAGTACTAAATTTGCTACCTACATATTGATACTATATTATTAAATACATCAAAATATATTTATAGTACATTTTGAAAGTTAAAAAAATAAAATGTTTTATGTAAAGATATATTATCTTGATATACATTACTGTTATCGCATACAAATCACTTAGTGATATCCAACGTTTATATCCATAGATTGTAATCAATAAAAAATTGCATAAACAGTATATTGAATTTAATTGCTTATATTATTAAAAGGGATAGTGCTCATTTATATGCAATAATATAACTTGATGATGAAATTCTTGTGACACCAGCCTAGTACAGTAGTGTGCGTGACGTGCGTGGGTGTGCGTTTGATCAACATTTTTTTTCAGCTTCACGTTGTATCCCACGTAGCAAGGTAAATAGAGAGAAACTAAGTGTTAAAACACTTCCGTTCCCCACTTTCCAATGAATTCTATTGTATTGCGTTTTGAGTAGCGCAACTCAATATTGCGCTTAGCCAGAGCGAGAAAATAAAAATATTAAATATTTAATTTCCCAGAGTGACAGTCGAATAATTATCGTATTAACAGTCGTACACTTGTGCCCCTGCGCTATGTCTGGCCTCGTGAGAATGAAAAATAATTGAAATATATGACACCCCATGTTAAAATCGAACGTACAACCACTGTGTTAACAATGAGAGTCTGACTCTACACCATGACGGTATCGTATTACGGGGCTTATATTAGAGTACTAGAGTATTAGAGCCATTCGTGGCGCAGAGGCACAAACTGTAAATGTAAAATCGACTGGTTGAGAGTTCGATGCCCACTCGAAAAATGAAATATTTACTGAAAATATTTTTTTCATTTCTACTCTCAACACTGTTGTGTGCGGGATACAACGTGAAGCTGATTTAATTTTATTTTTAATATTAGATTAAGTACTATTAGGTGTATATTTTGTCATTTGTAGAGTGTTAATACCAGGAGGAGCGACATATTTCAATCAATCAAATGGCTACGCTGACGCTGGACAGCATATCTATGAAATAGCCCAAGATTTGAACGATGCCGGTGATTATTTCCCAATATTTGGAACATGCCTCGGCTTCGAACTTCTTATCATACTGGCGTCGGGACGCGGTAAAGTCGAGAATAGGATTCGATGCTATTCTTATTCGAATCTTCCATTGAATTTTACTTCAGGTACCTATGTAAAATTTAAAGTTAAACCGCCTTTATGTTACAATGCATTAATAGTATTTTTTTTTATCGACTGGTTGTCAGTTCGATCCCCACTCGAGGAAGTGAAATATTTTATTTACATTTATATGGAAATTTCTTCGCTCTTCTGGCGAAGTAAAGCACGGCGTTGAGTTCCGCCACTCAGCACGCTTCCAGAATTCGGCGGAAAGTGGGGAACGGAGTGTCTTAACACTAGGTTCCCTCTGCCTACCCTGCTGTTTGTGCGATACAGCGTGAAGCTGATTTAATTTAATTTCGATATATTTTTTGTATTTAAACTTATAGACACTGATTTGTGACGTAAAAAATATGTAAATATAAAAAAAAATGTGATTTCGTATGCTCACAGAAAGTTTTGAACCTACACCTATTGAAATCCATTCTGCAAGACCTAAGCCAATTAAGCGATATAAGATCCTACGTTAAATAGTGCTATCAAAATTCTTGTGTGAATAATTGTTAACAGAAAAATTTTGAAATTATAATAAAGATCTATGAGTGATTAAAATATTTTTACCAAATTATAATTTCAAATATTTACAATATCCTTTCAGACTTCCGCAATAGCAAAATGTTTAAGGATACCCCAGATGACATTATTAATTTACTGAAAAACGAAGACGTGACAATAAACTCTCATCAATTCTGTATAGTGGACGCCGTAAGTTCATTTATTAAATAGTCATTAATTATACAAAAAGATTTTGCTACTTTAAAATTTTAATCAGATTAGTTCAAATATTTATGGCTATCATGGCGTAGTGGACAGCATCTGACTCAAAATACGATAAATGCGGGTGCGATTCACACTTGAAGGCAATAAATATATTCATTTCCTCGACTTGGCACTTGCCACTGAATACGTAACATCTATAATTCGAATTTAAAGTGCAAAACAGAGAGAGAGTCTTTACACTCGGTTCTCTAGGTATTCTTTAAGGTATACGGTAATTAACGTGAAGATGCAAAGATTTTTTTGTTTAATTTATTTGTTTAATTTAATTATTCGTTGTATTTAATTAATAAGTAGATAATAATACCCAAAACCGACCACGTCGGTTTCCAGGAGGCGCGGGTTCGAGTACCGTTACGTTCAAATTTTTATACGTGTTTTAAATAAGTATTTTCTTTTTTTAACTTAACTTAACTTAACTTAAGTTCACGCTTTATCCCTAGCGGGGTAGTCAGAGAGAACGGAGCGCCAAACGCTACGGTCTCTACATACCTCTTTCGCCTCGTCCACTGTCATCAACCTCTTCATACATGCCCTCCGGGGGATCCTCAGGCTTTTTACGTGACCTTCCTCCAGTATCTTTGACACTGTGTTTTCGAAGGTCAACCGAGGTCTCCCCCTACCTCTCTTACCACTTACCTTTCCATCATAAATCTTTTTTGCCATTCTTTCCTCGCTCATTCGTTCGACGTGCCCAAACCAGCTGAGCACGTTCTTCTTCATTCTCACCGTGACATCCTTCTTTTTTTGTTATGTAAAAAATAAGTAAATAATAAATTTTATAAGTGCTATATATAATTTCGATTTAAGTTAACTTGCTATATAACCTTATGGAAAATCTACAACTTTAACATTAAATTATATTAATTTTCGCCTTTGCTTATAAAACTATCCAATTTCCTATACATTTTGTACCCGCCTTTTCAAAGAATATATTTCTAGAAAATCTTTTGAGTATAAATAAAACCTATTTCTTCAGTTGCTTAAGCTACTGCCAGTTAGGCTTCGCTTCACAATGTACCAAATTGCAAATGAAAATATTCTGTTCCAGAATTTAAAGGCTTATAACCTTACAAATGAATGGCTTGTGACGTCGTACAGTGATGACGATTACGGAGTAGAGTTCATAGCAAGTATTGAACATAAAAGGTATGTAGAAATGTGTTCCGAGATAATATTGTGGTTTTCGTAGCGCAGTGTGGTAGTGACTGTAAAAGTGATTGGTTGTGGGTCCAATTACTACATTTGAGAACGATAAAACTTCAATTATATTCATTTTTTACATTTATTTATTTACATTTATATTTTAACTTCTTGCCTCCTCGTGTCGAAGCAAAGCGCGGCGTTGAGTTCCGCCACTCCACACGCAATGCCTCCGAGAAAGCGGCGGAAATTGGCAAATGGAGTGTCGTAACACTAGGTTCCCTCGGCCTACCCTGCTTCGTGCGGGATACGGCGTGAAGCTGATTTATTTATTTTATTTTCATTTCCTTTCTCTCGTAGATTAAACGTGAGTTTGAATTCCACCACGTCCCGTCTGTCTACCCAGTAGCCATCCAGCATTATGCGGGAAAAAGCGAAATGCATAATTATAAAACAAACATATATTTGAAGTTTCAAGTCACTCTGTTCTCCGCTTCCTATCTGAACTAGAGACATTGTGCACTGCGAGGCGAAATTTAAGGAAGTGAAAGGACAAATAAAGACTTTTAAAAATAATAAAATTATTATTAATAATTAAAAACTATTTTAGGTATCCCTTCTACGGAGTCCAATTTCATCCAGAAAAAAATTCTTTCGAATGGAAGAAATCAAAGAACTACGCACATTCTTTAGAAGCTATAAAAGCTAACCGCTATTTTATGGATTTCTTTGTAAAAGAATGCAGAAAGAACGCCCATTCTTATGAGAGTGCATCTGAAGAAAACAAATATTTAATTTACAATCACCAGCCCCATTTTACTGGTGTACTGGGCAGTGCCTACCATCAATGTTACTTATTTGAACCTCGTGGGATAGTTTCGAAGTAATATACGAGTAAATGTCTATAATGATAGAAATAATAAAAGAAATATAATAAAATAACTGTTTTTGTTTATTAATTATGTAATAATAAGAGATAATAATAGAAGCTAGCTGTGGCTAAGGGACACAAGTGTGCGTGTATACGTGACAGGTTGTGGGTTCGGTTCCCACTCGAGGAAATGAAATTTTAATATTTTAATTTTTCTCGCTCTGGTAACGAGGCGAAATACAATGCGTCCAGAATTGATTTCGTCTTAAACTTTTGTTTTTAAATCGTACAGTTTTAGACTAATTTGAATAATTACTCTTTTGTTATTTTAAAAGTAATTTCTAATTTTTTGTAAATAATATACCTACTTACTAATAAATTTTAAAATTAAATTTAGATATATATGTATGGCGTATCTGGTATATATAATAGTATTATTTTACCAGAATTTTCTATCGATTATTAAACGCGAATAGGTTGAGGAAATGAAATATATCTACTAGTACGGTATCTACTAGTACGACATTTTTATTTTTAAATTATTGTAATAACTAAAAGACTTTTATAATAAAACCTACTAAAAGGTTATTTTCTTCAAAGGCATCATCATACTATAGAGTCAGTACAGTGAGGCGAACATTGTCATATCTGGAGTTCACTTTATATACATAATATTATATCGAACGGCACACTTCCGCTACAGATAGTTTAGCAAAATAAAATCTAGGTCACAGGAAATTTCGACCTTACTGACAGGTACCGGATGACTTTATAGCGGTCCGTATCCTTTAAGGGCTAATGCTGCCAGGTTTGAATATATATGCTATCTTTTGATATGTTAAATTTAAGACAAGAATTATATAACATGATTTGTATAAGCTTTCTAAACAAAGTAACAAAAAGTTAAAAGACTAAATCATTTAATTTTTACTTGCAAGCTTCAAAAATGTTTTGTTCGTTAAAAAAAATATTTGTCATATTTACTATACTTCCGTTTATTTCCTGTCTTTAATAAAACTTCAAAAAAATTATTTTATTACGAGTACATCAATTCATACATTTTCCTGTTATAGAGGATTGGAGGAGGAAGATATTGCTCGATTATTCGAAAAAAGGAGTTTAAAAACATATCGACTATTAAAATACACTCAATAATTTGATTTATACAATTATTTCATTATTTTTTTGCTTGAACAAGAAAGACAATGAGAGCTAGTGCTAAGACACTCTATTTCCAATTTTTCGTTAAATTTTCAAGACTTTCGAGAAGTGTAACTCAAAGACGCGTTTCGTCTCCATACCAGAGTGAGGAATGCATTGCAGAAATGTGGAAATCGAACTCACAAACGTCGCGCTTACAGACAGAGGCTGTACCGCTACCCCATTACGGTCCGTATATAATTGGTAATTAACATAATTGAATTTAAATTATACGAAAATCATGAAATATCTTTCATAATATCATTACAAAGACAATACTCAACAAGAAAGAGAAGTAATAGAGGCGAAAATATCGACTTTATTTCTGTTAAAAATAATTTTAAAAAGTTATTGAAAGTACATGGTACCTTCCTTTATGCGTTCACTTTAAGTTTCTCCTGCGCAGGACATGCGCAATGAAAGTACACGCCAAAATGACCTTTACCTACCGACAACTTTCATAAAGTTTTATTACCGCGCGATATGCGTTTAATTTTAAGCTTAAAAAAAACTATAATTCATATAAATATATTAATAACAAAATTAATAAACTTAAAAAAATATAAAATGGTAAATAATCACTGTTTCCATATAAATATTATATGTAAAACCACCTGTAGCGTATTTTTTCACTCGCGTTAGAGACTGAACGAGCGTCCTCAATACGGACCGACGGTGTACTGAAGCTGGCCCGCCCCCTCGCCTCGCATCGACCCGCCAACCCTCAGGGGTGCCATTTAGACACTATAATTATTTTCTTCTGTATTTCAATAATATATTAATCGATCTTTGAAATATCGACTTTTTTCATACTCAAAGTTTAGTTTTAATTTTATTAGCCTGTTTCTTTAATTATAAGCACAGCACAATATACTGACTGTTATTTGTATCATCTTATGGTTAAAAAAGAATTTTTTCACTTTAAATGGATTGATCCGATTTAATAAAACAAAGTGCACTTCACTATACAACTATTCTAAGACAATCTTTGTTCTGTTAATCTAAGAATAGGAAGACTTCATTTTGTTTTTATTTTATTAAGATACATAGGTACTAGCGACCCGCTTGCGGGTTCGCCCGCTTTTTACTGCACAATTATTTATTTACTAAAATAAATTCAAAGAAACTTAACATAATACAATAATAACAATTGCATTTTAATCGGTTAAACTGTTGCTGAGATAAATGCGCATAAACATTTATTTTTTTTTTCTTTTTTTTTTTATGGAAAAGACACGGCAAACGAGCGTGCGGGTCACCTGATGGTAAGTGATTACCGCCGCCTACGACCCCGTGCAACCCCAGAGGAGCTACAGGTGCGTTGCCGGCCTTTAAGACGAGTTGGGCGCCGGGGCCCGGCATTACCTGATGCGAAACGCAGTGGCATAAAGCCACTACTTCACGCCGGTTTTAAATGCCGGGGGTGGTAAAGATCCGGTCGAGTCTGCCCATGCGTGTTGCCATTGCTGGCGACGTGACTCTACCACACGTACTTTAGTCGCCTCTTACGACACCACCAGTACCAGGATGATCCTATTCTAGGCCGGGATCACACGGCAAACATACATAATTAGCATTGATCGTGAAAATGATTTTGGTCAAATTTAATCAGTTAGTATACCTATTCGTATATTAACTGATTATGTATAAGAATAGAAACTAATACATCACTAGATCTTTGTCGTTCGTTGTTTAATTTGGCTAGAAAAATAAATTTTAGCTACATACTGTATCCCACTCATAGCATGGTAGGCAGAGGGAACCTGGGACCGTACTATGAAGATATCCCCTTCCTATTAAGAGACTTCTGTTTGTATTTTTGTATTTATAGTCGCAAGCTTGTGCCCCGGCACTACGACGCGGCGGCCTCAATTTCAAATATCTTTTACAATTTTCGTTTATTGAGAATAAAAAACAGAAACTCTGATAGAACGTGAACTTTTAAGATAAAGTTTAAAGCATGAACGTAAAATCCTTGAATAGAAACTTTGGTTAAGTTTTGTATTACGGAATATTTAAGTTTCTGCAACATGAACAAAGCGGTGGGTTTCACGATTTCATATTTTCATAGATTTTTTATATTTCAAAGCATTTTTTTCGAAATATGTCATATTTTCATTGCCTCTCTCTGGTTAGGAGGCAAAGTATTGTAGAGTGCCTTAACACCAGGTATTCTCTGCCTATCTTGCTACATCACTATAAAAAATTTATTACTTAAAGGCATTTTTTGTAATAAAGTACCTATGTTAGTAAATAAAGTAAATAAAGAATTAAAGTAAATAAAGAAATATTAAGTAAATTTGTAATAAAGTACCTATGTTTCTTTTAATTTAGTAGTTGTATTATTCACATTGGGGTGGTTATAATAATTGTTTAAGTACACAAAAGTGTCGTGATTTATACATACTCGTATATGAGTTGAAAGAAAAATTTTAAACATTTTTTTTAAAATTGTTTTTTTTTTATTTTAATTGGCCAGAAAAAGCGCAGTATTGGGTTCCTCCATCAATTTATATTAAATATTCTCAAAAATATCTATAAATGGTCAACACAGTGTCAGAACTATAGGTAAAGAAGAATTTTGAATATTTCGAAAGTTGATATTTGGCTTGTAGCATTGGCTCCTCTTTGCAAAGATATTTTTTGTAAATTCCTACAGAACGTGAAAAAACAAAAATAAGTCTAGTGTTAAGACACTCTGTTCTCCAATTTTTCTCCAAATTGCATGTACAGTGTCGGAAATCAACTCCGCGCTTTGCCTAGACACCAGAGCGAAGAAGACAAAATATAAATTTAATAAAATATTTCATTTTCTCGAGTGGAGATCGAACCCACAATCATTCGTGTCTACAGTCACATTTTCATGGTGACAGAACAAAATTTTCCATTTTACATCTCAAAGTCCAGGCAGTTGCAGGCGATGACCCAATTATACTAATATAAAAAAGCGGAATAGTTTATTTGTTTAAGCGCTAAGATCTCTGGATCTACTAGGTTTGATTTTTTTTTTTGTTTTTATAAGAAATCTTTATTCCTCAGTTAATACTGTTAAGATAAATTATTTTACTGTAATGCATTATTAATAAGTAAAGGAAATTGCTCGTGGCTTGAGTTTTATAAGGGGAGGGGTAAAATAGCGTGTGTTTTAGTAACATTAGCTAAAGAAGGTACCACGAATTAATCTTACAGAATACACAAACCTATTTTTATGTTATTTTGACACGGCGCAATGTGGCAGTAGGTAATTATAAACGCGATGGCTGTAAGCTCGATTCCAACTTGGTGGAATGATTTGCTTCGCTGTGTTGAGTTTCGCTACTCACCACGCAGTCTTGAAAAGAATGCAAAGGAAAATGGTGAACGCAGAGCCTTAACACTGACTTCTTTTTGCTAACCCTGCTATGCGTGAAAAAATGTGAAACTGCATATGTTATTTTCAATGTATATTTCAGCACTATTTTTTTAAATATTTTTTTATACAGTATAAAAATATCAAATATATGTAAATACAACTAGTTTACTAAATAATTACAAAAATAAATACGAATCAAATTGAAATTACAACTGAAAAATCTTGAAATCGGTATATAGGAAAGTCAAGCAACTTTCTTTATACTACTTGAAAATGTTACAAAGGTATTATTGTGAACGATATTTATAGCACAATTTCTCATAAGACATCTTTATTTATTTACGAACGTTGCTTTTTATTTTCGGAAAAATATTAAACTTGGATCCACCGTGCACAGAATCTGATTATGGTGGAAAAATGAAAATGAAATGAAAAAAAGAATGGGTGTATCATAACGTTCTTTCTAGCTGGCTTATTCCTTTACGGATAACATTTTTTTGGGGTTCCGTACCCAAAGGTTGGACCTTATTACTAAGACATTTTATTCGTCCGTCTGTGTCACCAAGCTATATCTCATGAACTGTGATAGTTAGACAGTTGTAACTTTCACAGATGATATATTCTAAATAATCTGTGTGAAACAAAAGAAATTTAAACATAAAAACATGGACTGGAACAATATTTGTAGGTATATTTCAGAAAAAAGGATAAATTTGAAAAAAAATGTTTCTTTGAAAATGCTTATCTCAATACTACTAGTTTGAATTAAAAAACTGTTTTAAATTCGAATCTAGAATGTACTATACAACCTGTCAGCTATTTTTATTGGACTAGGGCGGTGAAACCTCAGAAACCTAGTGGAACATAAAAAAAAATCATTTTAATTTAAATATATATTTTTAAAACAGCTCACGATATAAATAAACAACAACTATATAAATAAACAGACAATTATCTACAAATGTTAACACTCTGTCAGCGATACAATACAGCAGATTACGATTCATAAATCTCCAGAGGGTAGCCGGAGGATCCAATTTAAAACAACGCGAATCAGTAACAGGTGCTTGTCATAACGTGGATTGATTGATCTATTGATAATTCTGTCTATTTTAATAAAAAGTGTACCTGATTCTAATATTGAAAATCAGCTTCACGTTGTATCCCGCACACAGCAGGGTAGGCAGTGACAACCTAGTGTTAAGACACTCCGTCCCTCACTTTCTACTGAATTCTGGAGGCATTGCGTGTTGAGTGGCAAAACTCAACGCCGCGCTTTGCCTCGATACCAGAGCGAAGAAATGAGAATATAAATGTAAATAAATAATTCATTTTCTCGAGTGAGAATCGCACCCTTAACCAGTTGATTTTACAGTCACATAGTGTGACTGCCTGTGCCTCTGCGCCACGACTGGCCACAATACTAATTTTGAATGATTATAATATTAAGAAACTCTATGTTTATTTAATTGGGAAACGTCATGTCGTCATGGCTTAATGAATGTACTTGATATAGTGGCATATTATGTAATAGCTTATTTACGGAACAAAGCAGAATTTGTTATTTGTTACGGTTCCGTACGCCAAAAGGTAAAAGAGAACCATAACAGAACTTAAAATACCAATATAGAAAAATATTCACAAATTTTTATTCCTATTATATAATTATTATTATATAATTATTATTATATAATTATTATTGTATAATTATAATTTTTTTAAATATATTTATAGCTCATTTCATTTAAGTCTGTCAATTTTAATAAGTTGTCCTTGTAAGTACTACCTACAATCCTGAAATTGGTACAGAAGCGTCTGAGGGCGAGACTCGCACTTAACCGGTTTAACCATCGCTTTAACAGTGAGATTCTGTACTACTAATCCACAAGAGTCTCGATATAAAAAAAATCTATACTTATAAATATATATAAATCTGTAGAAAAATCGTTTCTGTATATTGAAAATATAAAAAAAATAGCCAGGGTGTTAAAGGATAACATATATTATTAGTTAAAAACTGTACAGGAGCTAATATAAGTTTTATTTTACAAAGAATATCGTCAATACTTATCCAAATCAATTAATTAATAATTCAGGCTGTTAATATATATAATATATATATATTTCTTAAATGAATAATCATGTTATTCGAGCGGGCAAAGCCGCGAGCAGGTCGCTAGTATATAATATTTTTTAAAATAGCAACCAATGAACCATATAATAAGGACTAATACAAATGTAGTGAGTGTCACTGATTGATGGATCTCGTTGAAGCAACAGTTACGAAGTACTCTATTATTTATAAAGGTAAATGAATAAATAAAATATTGATCCAAAAGGCCAAAAATCAAAGGGGCACAAAGTATGACTGTAAAATCGACTGGTTGTGGGTTCGATCCCTACTCGAGGAAATTAAATATTTATTTACTTTATATTTTCATTTATTTGGGTGCACTTCAGACTAAAATATACAACTATCTACGATTATTTAAAACTGTTGCCTGTATATGGAGAAGACTATATAAAAAATTGTACTTTTAATATTATAGAAACGTAAATACTTAAAGCATAAAAGAAAACATTCAAAGGACCGTTTGGATTGGAAGACGTAATGCAGGCTAATCGTCCAGTTCCAACGACATTGATTGATGAATGAAGCAACAGTTACCGGCAATTTTGTAAGCAAATAATAGAGAACAGCTGTATTGATGATAATAATAAAAAATATATAATACTCGTTATATTTCAAAAAAAAAACGGTAGTTTAGAAACTTCGATGCTTCTCGATTTGAGTAGAAAGAAGAGAACAGAGTGAATGATTATTTAGCTGCACGTCCACACAGCAGGGTAGGCAGAAGAAATCTGGGAACCTAGCCTTACAACGCTTCGTTCCTATTAAAACGCGAAAGGCTGAACTCAATAGTCCGTTTTGCCTCGTTAACACAGCGAGGGAACGAAAATATTAATTATTTCACTCCCTCGAATCCGAATCGAACTCACAACGGCGACGACGAACGGAGACAGCCTCTGGCGGCCAAAAATAAAAGATTACAAACTAACTTATGTAAATGGAGTTGTGTAATAAGTGGGGAACGGAGTGTCTTAACACTAAGCTCCCTCTGCTTACCCTACTGTGTGCGGGATACAGCGTGAAGCTTATTATACTATGACTCAATTTAATAAATGGATATTTGTGGTATATTGACCGACGTTATGCATGATTTATCTCCTTAACAAACGTGCTATTTATATAATAAGGTAGACGAAATTTAATTATGAATTGACATTGACTGCGGAAACGCTATCAATATAATTACAGCATAGTTTATGCTTATCATCTCTCTTTCAGTTATATCCCAGTAAGTTAATACGGGATAGACAGATCTAGTGAAAGGATCGACTTTTGACCTTTCTGCCCAATTACATTATAACTAAAGAATGGAAATATTTCAATAATAAACAGTTTTTTTTTATGGAAAAGACACGGCGAACGAGCGTTCGAGTTACCTGATGGTAAGTAACTACCGTCGCCCACTGCCCTGTGCAACACCATAGGAGCTACAGGTGCGTTGCCGGCCTTTGGTGGGTGGGTTGGGCACCGGAGCCCGGCATTACCTGATTCGAAACGCAGTGGCATAAAGCCACTACTTCACGCCGGTTTTAAATGCCGGGGGTGGAAATGATGATATAATTCACGTATGTGAAACTGATCTTTATGAACAAATGTTATGCTAGGAATGACGTTAAATGCACCAATGTCTCATTTTTTAAATTGTATTTTTTTAAGGAAACTGATTACACCTACCTACTAGACCGAGACCGAGACCTAGACCGTTAAACCTACAGCTCTGGAATTTAGCAGGAACGTTGTGGACGACATGGTGATCCCAACGAAGTATGTTGATGATAATTGTAATTGTAATTTTTTAAGTAAATGGTCACAATTTGGCCCATTAAGTTAAGCTGTGGAATGTTTCGAAATTCACGCGCACAGGCTGCAGATTGAACTTTGACTAACCTAACCCAGAGCGTGCGGACAAAACAAAAAAATTCGCAAAAAATTATCAAAATATTGTCGCAACATAGCATAGCTCAGCTCCACCCGCCGTGGCGGTATCCAAATCCTTGTATTATATTCACTGTTACAGAATATGAAGTATAATTGGAAAATAGATTCTCTATAACAAGTAAAATAGGTTCTAAGAGTCCCTAGCTTACCGGACCCAATTTTTATATAAAAGATATAATATAACAATCGTATCGCACTTTTTTTTTATAAATATGTAAATAAGTGATATTAATACAAAATAGTACCAAATTTTAACTCAGACGCACATGATAAAAAGAGAAATTAAAATAATGTAAAATATAGCGCAATAAAATTCAACTCTTGTCCAATTAAAGTTAACATGTTTAACCATTAAAAAATATAATCTTTAAAAAAAATCATATTTTTTTTGATAACCTGGAAGCAGCCAACCACACTACCAAATGCACGAGAAAATTTTAATTACTTATAAGGCTGTACATAAAACTCTAAAATTAAAATATGAAGGTTATATTTATTCGTGTTTCGTTTGTTAGGTATTAATGTAAATAAATAAGAAAAATATGTTATACTGTTATAAATATTAAAAATATATATAGACTATACTGTATAATAGAGGCCAGTCGTGGCGCAGCGGCACGAAGAGTGACTGTAAAATCGACTGGTTGTGGGTTCGATCCCCACTCGAGGAGATCAAATATTTCCTTAAATTTATATTTCCATTTCTTCGCTCTGGTGTCGAGGCTGAGCGCGGCGTTAAGTTCTGCCATTTAACTGTAATTTATTTAGTGTGTGTCGTTTATATATTTCAATATTGTAATTTATTTATTTATCATCCTTATACATACATAAATTCAAAGATTATTTAATAGAAATTATAATATATTACATAATATTAATTTGTATTTATTTTACTTATTACGTACGTGCTTAGCTTTTGGTGAGTTTTCTTTTTTACATCTACCCTCTTATCTACTATGACTGTTATAATTATAATAGCATATATAACTATATGCTAATTATAACAGTCGATGCGATTTAACTACTATTTGCCTTTGTTTTTCTCAGTTATTTCTATATATTATTGCAATTATCGTGTTGTGTTTTATATTATGTTGGTGGTTGATTTTTTTATATACTGTGATGTGTTGTTAAAGTGTTGTTGAATATCTTCAGTGAAAACCGAGAAAAGACTTTTATTATTCAACAATTATTAATTAATGAGACCAAAAATCAAAAGAATGCCTATATATTAACATTAAACGCGGCAGCTGTGGATTCGATTCACATTCGATGGAATGAAATATTCTATTATTTTTTCATGTCTTTGCCACTCAACATAAAATGCCTTCACAATTCAGTGGAAAGTGGGAAACGGATGTGTGTTAATGGAAACGGAATATTTTGACACTATGTTCTCTCTGCCTGATCCGATGTGTACGTGATACATCGTGAAGCAAAAAAACACAAACCCGAGATAATTAAAATAGTCTTCCTGTAAAAAAAAGTAAAAAAAAATCAACTAATATTACAAAGATTGATATTTATAGCTTAATAAAAATTTATAAACAATATAATTAGTATTAACCCAAGCCGCTTAAAACAAAATTTGATGATAAATTGTAAAACGAATTTAAAATTTAATATCCATTTAACTCTACCGTTATATTATGAGATTATTAAAATAACAACGTCGTATAAAACATTATTATAATTTTGATACTTATTATTTTGACATACGTTAAGCCGGCTTCTGCTTATCTCTACAGTATGCATGTGCATATTTTATGCAGATCATGTGCATGCACTCGAATTATTTTTGTCGTATTTTCTTAGGCAAGATCAGTGACTGACGTCAACGTAGTTGTGGGTTCGATCTTCATCTAGAGCTTTTTAGCTTTACGCTGTATCCCGAATATATCAGGGTAGGTAGTGTGAATCTTATGTTAAGACATCCGTTTTTCAATAAGATACTTCCGTTTGCGACTTTCCGCTAAATTCTTAAGATATTGTGTATTGAGTGGAGTATCTTAACGCCGGTTTGTATGTTTACCGGAGCGTGAAAATGAAAATATTAAATATTTCATTCTAACCTAGGAAAACATTTATTTTTAAATAATATTTTTCGTGTCACGAAGTGTGACTGTAAAACCCACTGGTTGTGGGTTCGAATTTAAATTATTATTTGTACTTTATTAACCATATTTTTTTATATAGAATATTATAAAATAACAGTTATAAGAATTTGATGAGATTTATGATCGAAGCAGAATGCATAGCCTATCTAGACCCGATATTCACAAAATCATTTGATTACTTCTCTGTATACAAAAGTTGATTTGGTTTGAAAAATGTTTGTCTGCCTGAAATTGATAAAAATTTCTTGAAATTAATAAAAATAATAAAATTTCCCCTCAGTGTAGTAAAAATAGCAATGTTTTCGAAGATTCGCTTAAAATAAAGAAGTACTTTCAACAGAGTTCCTGTTCTCGTGCATTCTTTTACAATATCTCCTTTTAAAGCAAATAAACATGAATAATAATTTATATATGGCTTTTTCGATATATATATTTTATGTTTCATTCTTATGTTCTGTATTTTCATCTAAAAGGATTCTATTGATAAATGTTCTATATTTTGCTGCTCAAGTCCCTGAAAAACGCGGCGTTGAGTTCTGGCATTCAACACATTGTATTTCGAAAATTAAATCATCACATTATCCATTTAATTTTTCTCTGCTAATTTTCTCCGGCAATAACGCATAAATTAAAAAGAACGTTTTCTTTAAAAAAAAACTTGTTTTTATTTATCCACTAGCGGCTCCTGTGCGGCTACGCTCGTTTGAAAGATGTAAATGTTTAATTAAGTGTATTTGAGAAAAAACCGGCCAAGCGCGAGTCGGTCTCGCCCATCGAGGGTTCTGTACCAACTTCAGGATTGTGATTGGGAAATACCTTATAGGTTTTGTTAACAAACTTAACCTTGAGGCCAGTCGTAGCGCTGGGGCACAAAGTGTGACTGTAAAATCAACTGTGGGTTCGATCCCCACTCCAGGAAATGAAAAATTTATTTAAATTTATATTTTAATTTCTTCGCTCTTGTGTCGAGGTAAAGTATCTTAATAGTAGGTTCCTTCTGCCTACCCTGCTGTGTGCGGGATACAGCGTGAAATTGATTTTTTTAAATTTATATATGGAGGAAAGGAAATGTAATGCTTAACTTTCTAAGAATGGCCTTTTACTGCGTCAACTTCACGCTGTATCCCGTATATTGCAGGGTAGGCACACTGAACCTAGTTTTAAGACCTAGACCTGGATTTTGCCAAATCTAGAGGGATTGCGCGTTCAGTGGTGGAACTCAACGCCGCGGCCTGCCTCGGTACCAGAGCGAAGAAATTAAAATATTGTTAGGCCTCGACAATTACTTTTTTTTACGGTTTTCCAATTCATTCTTTTAAATAGCCGACTTAAATTTCAAAAAGATATAAAATAAAGGAAGATATTATACCGATGGAAAAATTGCATACACTTTTCAGATCACGTCTACCTGATGTTATAGGTAATATAAAAAAGAATATCGTAAGCGAAGTTGAACCCTCTTCACGCGTAAATCTTCGAGAACATGGCTATCGTCAAAAGTGAAATCTTTATTATTTTTGGATTTAGTTTTCTATTTCGTTGGTGTTTTACTTAGTCTTTTTTTTTAAATAGGGTAAATTAGTAAATTGATTCAGTTTTATTCGGTTGCAAATGAAGTACAAACATGCATTTCCGTCTGGGCTAAAGCACGGACTAAATAAAATATATGGGCAGTGGGAACCGTGGAACCTAGTGTTACGTCACTCTTTACCCATTAAGACACTTCCGTTCTTCATTTTGCGCCCATTTCTGAGGGCATTGTATGTGTGGTGGTACTCAACGTCGCGCTTTTGCACGAAGAGCAAAGAAATGAAAATATTAAATATTTGATTTCCTCGAGTGGGAATTGAACCCATAACCTGTCGTGTATACACAGTCACATACTTGTGCTTCTCGACAGGCCTCCGATAGAAATGCTACAACCATTTGACTTTAAATGGCGATAAGCTTTTTGGTGTTATAAAATAAAAGTGCTTTCGGGTCGATAGTACTCCAATTATTAGAGGGTCGCGACACTATACCCTTTCTGACTACTAAACCATAATGTACAGAATAAGTTTTGAAGTGTTAAAATATTATTTTTTTTATCTAGATGCAAATATTGAAACATGATAAAAAAATATGACTGTTAACGATCGTTAAGCTAAGTGACTTAACAGGATACAATGTAACCAATGCTTTTAACTCCCAATATCATAAAAAATGTATGTGCAAATGCAAATTCCATACAAACATAAAAAGTTTAACATTTTTATGTCATATATTTCTACAAATATATTAATAGTATCATTTCATTCATTTACAATGAATCGCGAAAATTGCGCAAATAAATTTAGTATCAAGACACTCATTTCTCCATTTTCATTTTTCATTGCTTTAATTATATAATTTTTTATTGCTTCATTTGCATTATATTAAACCCCTATGCAAAAAGATGGATGCTATAATTGAAATTTTTTTGTTTTAATTTTTCAGCAATTTAAAAGCCACAAACACTTTGCTAAGACGAGGTAGCGATTTTCTAGTTCGGAGTTTTTCTTATAATTTTTAGTTTTATGTGAATGTATATTTCGGTAAAAACAATTTTTCTAATAGTAAAATATTTGGTTTCTATAAGCCCTTCTACACAATATGCACATAAACATAGTATGTCTATGGCAGAAATGTATATTTCAGCATATATTAATAAAAATCTAAGGTATCTACAATATTGTTTTTGGTATTTCTGCCCACGTCCGAATCGAATAAATATATTCAAGGGGATCCATTGTATGTAAATTTTTCCTTTGCTTTAAATTCTATCACGTTGAATAGTAACGTAGTAAGCCCTAAAGAAAACCTCTTCATAAAAATATTAATAAATAATTAACTTAAAATAAATACAAAAAAAAATACTTGCTACTTTACTCTTTATAGATATCAATGAACATCATATAATGGATTTGACTAATTTGTTTATTAAATAAAGTTATATATTCTCTATATTAAAAGAGTATTCTGTCCTCTGTTAACTTCACCACATTATATGGAGGAACAGAATTTAAACTATTTTGATATAATATTTTATAAAATTCGGTTGAATTATAACCTTGTAAACTGTCATATTGAATAACAGTTTGCAAAGTTTAAGAAATTTACGTCCAATACCGACATGACATGCCAGAAATAGAAAATTAATGTGAATTCACATTAATTTTCATAATTGTAACATGTCACACATAATGGGCACTATAAATATATATATTTTTAGAATGAGCTATTACATTTAATAAAAGTTCTATTATATTAATAAGTTCTTTGATTTGCACGATTATTACACATATTAAATGAAACTAATTTAACCGGATTAATCGCGTATATTTAAGATTTTACATTTTGGAAACCCGACGTCTCGAACACTTTACAGTAGTCCGTGGTCACGGGTAGACGGTCTACCCGTGACCACCAAAATCTTAAATATACGCGATTAATCCGGTTAAATTAGTTTCATTCTATTATATTAATTGTTTATGTGCTTTTTAATGTATTACAGAAATATAAATAATAAGAAAAATAAGAAAAAATTAAACTTAGCGGGACTCCATGCCGAGTCACCTAAAAACCAAGCACATTCACTGTGCTCTTTTACAGGAGCAGGTACTTAAATGTAATTAAGTAGATTTCGTTAGTACACATGAAAAATGCAAAAAGCAGACATTTTTATTTTCAAAATTTTTTTTTCAATATTTTTACAGCATTTTTTTATATTTTGGGCACACAACAATATCCGCTTAGATGAATCTACTCTATCTACTCTGGTTGTGGGTTCGACCCCTACTCGAGGAAATGAGATTAATTTAAATTTATATTTTCATTCCTTCGCTCTGGTGTCGATTCGGCATAAAGTGGGGAACGGAGTGCCAACCCTGCTGTGTGCGAGATACAGCGTGATGATGAAAAAAAAGATAAGAAATAGGAGACATGGAACGTATTCGAAAACTTTTGTAAAGGTCCAGATATCGATTTGTCTGTCCGTATACATATTGAAGGCACTTTTGGTTATCGTTTATCAATAGGTCCCTTAAGATTCGACGGTTAGCAGAACTTTGTAAGTTCAAACAACCTATATTTAAGTTGATGTCCATAAATATTCGCCCTGATAGGATTTAGTAGGGTCGCCCCAATTGATTTTTGGTAGGCTATTTGAATATTAACTGTTTTGTTCCATTATATAGTAATAGTTGTCTTAGTTCAGTGGGTTTATATTAATATTAATTAATATGGTGTGTTGAACTTTATTTATTGGAAGATGACCAATTATATTTTGTCAAAAGGACTAATAGTTATACTAACACGGGTTTTAAAGTGATGAGGAAAATAGAAGCGATGCTTCTGCTTTACTCTTTCTCAATGACATCTGAAAGTGTCTAGTATTATAACACTACTGCGTGACAGATCACTCCGTCTTAATACTTCGTTTCTCTTATGACACTTTCATTTAACACTTTCCGCACAATTCTTTGCGTAACTCAATGCTGCGCGATACGTCGTTACCAGATCAAGAGTATGAAAATAATAAATATGATCATTTTACTGAATGTGTGAACGCACAACAAGTCCCGTTTACAGTGAGACGCTGTAACTTTATCACGAGGGTTAGAATAAATAAATGTTTAAAATTTTTTGTGACATTTTCAGGTTATTTAGTTATATTCTAACTGAAGCAGTCAAGGTTAACATAGTTAGAACGTATACAATTGATATTCTGTGTCATGGCACTAAATTAATCCATGCGGGCGGAAATGGGAAGCGAAATGTATTACCTTGTTAGTGTCGTGTAAATATATAAACAACTTATCAAATACATTTATTTAACTTGGAATATAAGGCTATAATAATAATAATAAATAAATATTATTATGGAGGCCCAAGAAGAGAAATAATATGGCCGTTAACCAAAAAAAATTCTGTACTTTGTGGAAAAGGAAATGTGTAATTTGGAAGAGGCGTTTGACAGAGTTGTGAAAGCGAAATTATACACTACCCCGGTACCATGTGAGCAGACCCTTGCTACAGGCTGTTAAGTCTCTTTACAGAGATCATTCAGCCTGCGTGTGAAGAGGAGCTGGCATGCCATTTTGGTTTGACGTCCCATCGGGTGTGAAACAAGGTTGCGCTATGTCAGCTTGATGGTTCCAATTTGCATTTGGATAGCTGTCTCCAAGGAGTGAAATAAAGTGATATGGGAGTGGGAGGGAAAGTAGGTGATTTGAATGTGAATTGCCAGCTGTACGCAGATGATGCAGTGCTCATTGCATCATTAGAACGCGAGTTGCAAGTATTCAACACCACTCTGAAAGAAGGGTGTGAAAATAACAATTTAAACCTGAATGCGAATAAGACAAACATTCTGGTTTTTGCAAGAGATGAAGAAAGGACGGAATGCAAGATTAGTGTAAATAGCAAGATATTAGAATAAGAGAATGAAGTGGTGTATTTGGGAAATGTGTTCAGTAGAGATGAAAGATACGAGGTAGGTATGGGAAAGGTATCGCTGCCGGTAACAGGGTTAACGGAGCCTTAGCGGCATTAATGAGTCGGCGAAACGTCAGCAAATCTGCGTCGTACACAATTCAGTGTTGGTAACGAGGCTACTGCGATAATCGCAGGCAACTTTTTTTCAACCGACAAAATTTCGAAAAAACGGGATATCCATTTGTACACGTACCTGTACAAATATGTATAGTAGCATGTTTCGAGACACCGGGACACACGAGTGAAAAACAGGACAGTCCCGTTCACGACGGCACGTCTGGTCACGTTAGTTATAACCCTTATTTCTTGGACATAGTCAAATTACCATCATTAACATAGTTTTACTGTAATAAAAAGAGCATAAATCACATTGTAAACGAAGTATAATTAAAATTATTAACCTTGACTTATAAAGTTTGTTTAAAATCAAAGCATGAATAAGCACAATAACAAATACAATTTTAGTAATTTTTTTTTGATATTACTCAAAATAATATATTTCCCTATATAGAGTTCCGCCATTTTACATTTAATAAGTATTTCGCTATAATTTTATTGCAACAAAAGAAACAAAAAATATAATCTATTTATATATTTTATATTAACAACAATATCGTTTAAATTTAATTTTACTGTCATCAGAACTAGACATATGCCAAATTTCAGCTAAATCGGACACTGGGAAGTGGGTCAAATTGAGCTTGCAACATTTCACTTACACTAACGACAACACAACACTTACACGACAAGTTAAATAAAAGTTTGTAATAACATTAAAGTGAATGTCTGTGATTTAAAAATAATCATGTTTTTTCAAGTTTACATGATATTACATGATATTTCATTAAAATTTACATGATATTACACAAATATATATTAATTGTCTGTCTCTCTGTCTGTATTTCTGTTCGTAAAATTAAATAGTTATATAGTTTAAGCGGACAATGCCACGCGGAGGCTGCTAGTTAGAAATAAAGTAAAATAAAAAAGAAAATACATACTGTTCGAATATTAAAATTACTAAGTTTATACTTTGACCAAATAAAATCATGTGATAAGAAATTAACATAATTTAAAAGTCAATTAGACTTAAAGTTCTTGTTAATATTTAGAAAATGTTTTGATATTCACCAGTACCAATTATTTTGTTTTCAAGTGAAAAAAATAAGCTCATATCGTGAAACTTGCGGAAAATTATGAAATTACGTTTTTCGATTCCGGGAACTTGATATGCAAAACGAATTTAAAACAAAGTTACTATAATAACGATGTCTTATTGTTCATATAAATATATTTTTTTTACTTGCAGTATGTTTTTTTATTTCACAATGTGAAGCTGATTTCATTGAATATGGATTTGTTTTAATGTTATTATCATATTCAAACGTATTGCAGGTAACTGAAAGCCCAGTCACCTTTAATGTCCTCCTTAAAATAGAATTTTTTTATATTTCAAAATGCTTACAAAAATCCTTAAAAAAGCGTCCGTTTGTAAACACGTCAGATTGTGAGTTCGATTTCCGCGCAAGTAAATTAACTATATAATATTTTCATATATTCGCTTTGGTAACGAGTCAAAGCGGGAAATTGAGCGCCATGGCAGCGGAGTGTCTTAGCTAGTGACATAGTCCGCTTACAGGTAAAGACGCTTACTCTGCAATGTGAGGGATACAGCGTGAAGCAGAAAAGAAAAAAAAATCTTAAATAAAGTTACAATCGTATAAACAACAGCGGGTCGCGCTATGATATCACTGAAACTGACAGTTCAGCAGTGGTTTCCATCATCGAACACAGCGTTGACCGTACGTGAAGTAACAATGATTTATCACTGTCTACTATTTAGCCAAATGTAAAACATTATTTTTAGCTTTATATTGTATTCCACATATTAATGTGTAGGCAAAAAGAGCCTGTTAAGAGGCAACCGTTTTCCCTTCTGTGTGATCATAACATAATTAAGAAGATTGAGTTTGACGCTACAGCGTATATGCGGGATACATCCCGCATATAGCAGAGTAGGCAGAGGGAACCTAGTGTTAAACTTAGCGTTGTTAGTCCCCTCTTTCCGCCGAATTCTGGAGGCATTGCATGTTAAATAGCAGAACTCAACGCCGCACTTTGCTTCGACACCTGAGCGAAGAAATGAAAATATTAAATATTTCATTTCCTCGAGTGGAAATCGAAATCACAACCTGTACTGTTTACAGTCGCACTTTGTGCTCCTGTGCCACGACTGGCCTCAAGAAGAAGAAACAGCATTAAAAAATATTGTATAATAATTTTGTACGTCCATGTAGAATTAATTTCTTATTTGATAGAATACTCGTGGTTTCAATACATAATTCTTAGAAAGTTGGTTTATTAATAAATACATTGCCTTCAAACGCTAGTTACATAAGTTCGTTACAGCTATTTATGCTTGAAAACCTGAACATTGCACTAACGATGTGTTTTTACCATAGTTTAGATTTCAGTTCAAATTTGAAATTAATATTAGAAAAATATCATATTTCTTTACATAATATGTTATTTGCGACATGTTATAATTAGGCAAAGCGCGGCGTTGAGTTCCGCCACTCAACACGCAATGCCTCTTGAATGGGCGGAAAGTGGGAAACAAAATTTTCTTAAAAGCGAGGGAGTGTCTTAACACTAGGTTTTCAGTTTCCTTCTTCCTACACTGATATGTGCGAGATACAGCATGAAGCTATAAAATTATTTGCAATTACTTATTTTTAGTAAGGTTATTAATTTTAATATATCATCGATAAATAAAATAATCTCATTCGTTTAATATTTGATTCTAAATTGATATTGAGTTGCATTAAGCTTTGTAAAAACGTCTCTATAGAGCTACTGTTTTTTATAACAATTCTGTAGAAATTTTGAATGGGAACGTAAAACTTCATTGGTAAGAGCACTTGATATTCAAGAGTCACAGGTTCATATACATTGTGTTGAAAATTGTTTACAGAATTTGAAAAATATTTTTCTAAAAGCCTGCCTGTAAATATTGAGGCCAGCCGTTGCGCAGGGACACACACACATGTGTCTATAAACGCAACGGATCGTGGGTTCGATTGCTTCTCGAGGAAATGAAATATTTAATATTTTCATTTCTTCGCTCTGGTTTGGAGGTAATAAAACGTTCAGAATTTAATGAAAACAATAACGTTCATGGAAACACAGTGTTTTAACACTAGATTTCCAGGTTCATATGCTATGTGGAGGACGCAGCGTGAAGTTAAAAAAAATATGAGATTTATGTTCGTTAACTTTATGCTCCTATGTTTTGACCGACTTCTTTTAGCAATTTTAAAGTGTTATTCCAAACTTAGGAAAGAAAAATACTTATTTAGACAACGTATAAAAATTTGAACATAGCAGGACTCGAACCCGCGCCTCCTGGAAAACCGACGGCGCTCTAACCACTAAGCCATACGTTCTATTCGGTTTAAAGTATTTTTTTTCTATGTTTGTTACTTTTTTTAGGATTTTAGTATTCTTTTTGTATTTAAAAGCTTGCTTCCCGTGTGGTTCCATTTAAATTTGGTCTATTTCTGTCAATGATATCTATGAGAAAATCACATAAGTTTTAAATTTGCATTAAGTATGTGCGCAACAAATAACTTAATATCACGCCAACCGATTACGAAGATTTTTCTTTGATAAAGGATACACTTCAAGGGTAGGTTGATGAGAGTTTGGTTAGATTCTGATTATAAGATTTTTTCGGTAAAAAAGGTTATTATTTTAGTCTGTTTACTACATTAAATTCTACCAATAAACACACAATGTCTCTAATTTGGGCGGAAAGAGAAGAATGTTGATAATAGATTCTATAAAACTAAGTAGCTTCTACTGTAGCGAATAAGAGCTAAAATAAATAAAAGCTATTAAGAAGCAACATAATCAAAAGGATTTATCCTAATTGCCATAAAATGTAGAAGAAAATCTTACCCTAAACGTCGTGTCTAAAATTATATTATCAGATTTCACAATCTTCTTAAGAATTTTCTTCGATGCTTAACACTGATAATCATAACCGTTTGCTGTGAAACATGAGAAGTATATTACATGGAAGTAGGGACATAGCGTCCTTATAATTTGGAACACGTCCGTTTCAAATAAAAAAACCCAACTGAATCCAATGTGTTTAAATGTTCACATTTAAAGATCTTCCGTAGATGTGGGATTTTTTTATGTATACATACATATTTATGTTGGTATGAGGCAGTTGTAGCGCAGGGATACAAGCGTGCGACTGTCAACGCGACGGTTTTTGGTTCGATTCGAACACACAATTTCCTAAAGTTTCGCAGAAAGTAGGGAAACGAGTGACTTAACATTACCTTCCCTCTGCCTGCTTTGATATATGCAATGTGGAAAAAAAATACTAGTGGCTGCGTGCAATTTCCTTTGCGAGACTTTATAGCCCCTGCCATGCTACTTCTACATATCACCCACGTTGTGGTTGAAACGTTCAGCAAGTGCGAGGCAAAGAGAACCTCTGTCAAGACACTCCGTTTTCCACAAAAATTTGAATCACTGTATGTCGGTACGCATTAGCTTACGAGAGTGAGAAATAAAAACAATTAAAATTGCCATAGGTATAACAATTTATTAATATTCACAACTATAGCAGTATACACAGACAATATACACAGACATACACAGACATAGATTTGTTTTGTGTTACTATTTTTATATTCAAATAAATATTTTTTTCGAAAAAATATGAAATGTATAGAAATATATATTTTTTACTTTTTTAATACACTATACATAAAAATTACCATCAGGTATTTAAGAAATTCGAATTAGTTTATTTCCATTCAAAGTAACCAATAATACGCTTCACTAACGGAACTTCACTTTAACCTTAGAAATCGAGACGATAGTTACTAGAAATTTGAATCAAAAGAGAAGCTGTCTGAATTATTTAATGCATTCGCTGCTGCAAATCTTGTTCTATCTAAGATTAGCTGAATACGATTCAAAGGCTGGTCGGTTTTGCGAAGCATTCGGATGCGTTCGAACAGGTATCTAAGACGTAGACTCTGTTTTAAATCATCATCATCTTAATGGAAAATTTCCCGTATAATATTTCCAGCAGAAGAGACTAGTCATATTTACACGGTTATTCTTTTTATAACTTTACGTAATAAAATTATATAATAGTTATTTGCATATATTTAGTATTATCCAATTTTGGTACTTAATCGGTTCTAATATGTTTAATCTATACTTATATTAAAATAATAGTTGTATGTGTACATGAAAGATATATTAGAAAAAATGTTATTGGTGGCATTTAAAATCGTTATAGAACCAAAAACAATGATTATTGAAAATTACAATTTTGTCTGCTTGTCAGATTACAAAAATTTTGTCTGTTTGTCAGAGAGTTCGCGCTAATCTCAGAAAAGCCTTAATTGATTTAATCGCAGTTTTCACTATATTTTTTTGTGGCGCATAACAAATTTTTATTGATTAGTTATGCGCCACAGACTTTTATAATCCATGCCCTTTTTGTTCTTGTTGCTTGTTAATGTTTTGTACATATTCGTGCCTTTTGGTAGTCGTAATCATGTTAATAGTGGTACAGTTAATTGATTATAAAATGTTGTTATGGCCTCCTCATCTCTGTATGAAATAGCCTGCCGATGGCGTCTCCTTCGACATCAGTGTAGTAGACGCATCCTTTTGTCTTGTTAAGGCGACGATAGCGTGTGATATACTGTCGTGTGGGGCAGAAGAGCGGACTTTATCGAAAAGGATACGGAAGGAGAGGAAACTCGCACACTCTGACCATTAACGAATCTCAGGGATTTGGCCGACCCGAAGTCTTTAAGCAGTTGATCTTCGTCTCCAAGTTCAGAGGTCATCATAATTTTCTCGCAGATTCCAAGATCGGCCGGCCTAGAATAGGATCATCCTGGTACTGGTGATCCCGGCCTAGAATAGGATCATCCTGGTACTGGTGGTGTCGTAAGAGGCGACTAAAGTACGTGTGGTAGAGTCACGTCACCAGCAATGGCAACACGCATGGGCAGACTCGACCGGATCATTACCACACTCGGCATTTAAAACCGGCGTGAAGTAGTGGCTTAATGCCACTGCGTTTCGCATCAGGTAATGCCGAGCCCCGGCGCCTAACCCATCTTAAAGGCCGGCAACGCACCTGTAACTCCTCTGGGGTTGCACAGGGTCGTGGGCGGCGGTAATCACTTACTATCAGGTGACCCGCACGCTCGTTTGCCGTGTCTTTTCCATAAAAAAATATATATACATATATTTTATTCAATTGGCTGAAACTTAACTTATCAATATTGTATTGTCTTTAAAAATAATATCATTATTAGGAAACGAACATAATATAGTTCAAGCGGGCGAAGCCGCGAGTAAAATAATACACTTTCAATAATAATTGTTCCACTTTCAAATAATGGTTGTAACATGTCATGCGAGTAGATCCAAGTGTCAAAGAATCAACGTAACAAGTTCGTCTAATGATCACACGTCAGCTAATTCATTATGTTAACGAGGCGGTGCGGACGGCGGCGTGATGGATTGCTGCTCTGCTGTGGGGACAGGGACGGGAAAAAACGTCAGCCTTTATATTATAATGTTATATAATTTATGAAAATTATTATAATATATTATATTATTATATTATTTGAGGCCGGTCACGGCGCTGAGGCGCAAAGTGTGACTGTAAAATCGACTTTTTGTGGGTTCGATCCCCACTCGAAGAAGTGAAATATTTATTTATGTTTTAATTTCTTCGCTCTGGTGTCGAGGCAAAGCGTGACGTTGAGTTCCGTCACTTATTACGCAATGCCTCCAGAGTTCGGCATTTTTTGCATCCCGCACAGTAGCAGAAGAGAACCGGAAATTTATTAGAACAAACATTTTTGTACATATTTTTAAAAAATACAATTTAGTATTATATTTTCCTCTCAATGGAAAAAACATATCGCCGTCCCCGAAGAACAAAATGATAACGATTGGTTTACAATATTAGAACACTATGAGCGAATCCATCGTCCAATGTATTTAGACGATCAATTTTGTTGACATTATTTAAAAAAAATATATGAAATATTGAAATTATATTCATAGCTAAATGTACTCCACACGGTAACGAGAATAAAAGTTCATCAGTTCGAACTTTTATTAATTATTATTAATGAAAAAATAATTTATAATACACTATGAAATTCAAATTTTCAAATTTAAATAAATAAATAAATAAATAAATAAATAAATAAAATTGGGTTTTTGAGGGGCCATGTATCGTCATTATAAGACAATTAATTTTCGATTAATAAAAAAGTGTTTATTTTGTAGTTGCAATAATTATTTTATTCTCCTGAGACAGCGATATATTGAAATCGTCGTGTGAAAGATAAATATTAAAATCATCCACACTGTGATATTATTAACAGACGTGAAACGTATTTAACAGCAGAATATTCATAAAATATAAAATAAAAGCCATAAATTTTTGGACACATACAAAGCTTCCAAATAAATATATCGCGTATAAAATGAATTTGAATCCAATATAGTTAAATTATACTCTAATTATATTTCACTACACTCAAAATCATTTTTTACCTATACAGGATAACGTCTCTATCCAATCCAAGCCTCGCTATCTAATCAAGACGTACGGTGGACTACGTCTGGGACACGCCGTTGTAGATCTTGGTGTTTACCTCCAGTTCCAACATTAATTAGGATCAAGTGCAACGTGATAATGCCTATTAATATCCCGTCGTGGCGCTAACTAATGGCATAGTAAATTATATTTGAATATTTATTTATTTTAAAAGATTACCTGTTTCCTTCTCGTTAAGGTAAGTTCTATCTTCGTTCCTCATTTTAAGGTAGAATTTTTGAGGCATTGCATGTTGAGTGGCGGAGCTCAACGCTGCGTTTTGCCTCGTTGCCAGAGCGAGGAAATGAAAATATTAAATATTTCATTTCGCCGAGTGGAAAACCGTCGCGTTTATCAGTTTGTTTTTTTTGCAATTGGATGAAATGTGATTTGGGTTTCCAGGCCGTATATGCTAAAATTCAAATCGAGATCATGATTGATCTTTTTGAAATAAACAGTCTGGAATATATAGTCACGGAATTTCATTTTATTTGCGATATTTACATTGTAAGTTCTCACTTCGTGGCAAATTTCATAACTGTACATAACACACGAAAACCGATGCATAAATGACTGTAGATCGCGATATTTCATATTAATGTCAGCTTGATAGCTCCTCGTAATCTCAAGATAAATGGTCTTGACAGAGGCACAGATGGACAGCAAAGTGATCTTAAAGGTTCCGTTTCTTCTTTTTAAGGTAAGGAAATCTAAAAAGTGGTATAGGTCATATACATGTATGTTTTATATTTACCATTTGTTTAGTCTGTACTCAATAAATCTCAATTTATCTAATAATAATACTGAAGTAAGATAGAAAGCCCACAACTACAGTACGGCCAACAAGTCTTTGCCACCCTGAAGTTAAGCTTTCGGAAAAATAATCAAAAGTACGAAAAACATTTGAAAACAAAACTGCTCCATCAGCAACTCGTGGCGGCCACGACTCGCCGACCGAGCTATACGTACAGTACAGTGAGGACGCATGACTGCGCCGGTAACCGAAACGTTAACCTATCATTACATTTGACCTACCCTCATAATTTGCCTTGAGCTCGATATCATCTAGTCTATTTAACACAGTTATAATCAACTACAGATAGCCTCATTTCCGTATATAGAAGCGTTTGTGTGAATATTTTGGTGGTTTACTATTTTACGGTTGTGGATTCGATTCCCACTTGAGGAAATTATATATTTAATATTGTTATTTCTTAGCTCTGGTATCGAGGCAAATCGCGACGTTGATTTCCACTACTCAACACGCAATGTGTCCAGAATTGGCAGAAAGCGGGAAGCGTTTTAACAATAGCTTTCGATACGTACCGAATACGGCGTGAAGCTATTTTTTTTTAAAACATTTGCAATAAACAAAACGAACTTTTTTATTTCCACCTAATTCTTATATGTAATGTTAATTTATAGAACAATAAAATAAACGTTTTAATCTAAAGAACAAAAGTAATTTATATGTAAATTTAGTATGACATAATTTTTGAATTATTCAATTTTCTTTAAGTTATAGTCGCTGCGGAGCTGGCTAAGCGCTGCAATTACCTTACCCTAATGTTCTTATTAAATTAGACCTTTGAAGAATCTTTATAGTAGACACAAATTTCTTTGTTTTAATAAAATTATGATAAATTTCTTTTTTACATTCGACTAGAATGAGAAGATTCTTTATGTTAAAAATATGATCTATGTTTATTTATTGATGCGTTTAATGTTTTCATGTCCAAGTGTGTTCTTTGCCTACACTTCCTTTAGAGGTAGCGTTGACAAAAAAAACCTAGTAACGAAGCTTAATCCTGCCTTTCGCTTTTGGTTAAATAAACTTGCATAAAAAAAATAATATACTGGGCACCGTATTCGCATTTTTTCCAGGGGGACGAAATGTTAATACACTCACATTGCCCACTCTCCGTTAAGTTAAATCAGTTAATCTGCTGAATATTTGATGAATATTGGCGTGTTTATTAAAATAAGACTTCATAATTCTTCATATTATTTTACAAATTTTAGTTACTGAGATGCCTTCAAAGGAAAAGCCTTTAAGGAAATAAATAAAACAAAAAAACACAACATTAAATATTTATTTCATCACGTTTCCAATTTCACACCATCTCCACCATTATGTTGAGCTGAATGTTCCAAGAGCGCTTTCCTCTCGTGGAACGACCTTTCACATCTCCCACATTTATGGGCCCTCACTCCAGTGTGGACGCTACTGTGACGTCTTAGCTGATATGAATTTGGAAAAGATTTGCTACAATCCATGCATTTGTATGGCATAATCCCGGTATGGTTCCTCATATGTAAATTTAATTGGCCTTTGGCCTTATACCTCGACCCACACACCTCACAACTGAACGGTCTCTCTCCGGTATGCCAAAACATATGCTTCTTCAACACTTTTTCTGATACGAACTTTTTCGAGCACACCTCGCAGACAAAAGGTTTGTCTTTTGCTATATTTCGCAAATGGAGATCTAATTTGCTTTGGCTCTTATAAGTTTTATTGCAATGTTGACATTTCACTGGTTGCTGTGGACTGTGAACGTTTTCTATGTGGTCCTGAACAACAAAATTGTTTTTACATCATTGAGGGTAGTCAAAGAGAAAGCTAGTGACGAAACTACATCACATACTATATAATTATGTAACTTTCTTAACTTACAGAAACTTTGCCCAAAGAAAGATAGAAATTAAAGTTGCACTTTCTCAAACCGAATCGGGACACTGAACATTATTTTAATTATTTTGAGGCCGTCGCGTCTCGGTGGCACTGTAAACACGACGGTTGTGGGTTCGACCCCACTTGGGCGATGAAGTATCGTAGCAAAGCGCAGCGTTGAGTTCCGCCAAATAATACCTTGAAATTCCAAAGTGAGGAACGGAGTGTCTCAACATTAGATTTTCTCTACCTACTCCGGTATATGCGGGATACTTCTCAATTTCAGCAACATGTTTAGTACTAGTAATAGTTGTGTGTTGTAAACATGTTATTCTATAGAAATGAACTCGTAATCATTATTTTATTATACAGTTTCATATATCGCCACAACGTACGAAAACGTAGCGGGATTCGAACCCGCGCCTCCTGGAAACCGACTAGGCGATCTGACCACTAAGCCATACGCTTATGGTTCATGAACACATAATAATCTTATTATTGAGTAACAAAACATTGTAAAAGTACATTTTGACATATTGAATACCAAAAACATAGTATAAAACAATAGATACATAAACCTTTAAAAGGGGACGAATGATTACCGAAACCGTTCCTGAAAGGTCGCTCTACTGAAATAAAGATAGATAGATATCTTACAAAGGCACAAAGTGAATACACTGATTTTGACATCAGTTTCAAATCTTCAGTTACTATTATAGTATTATTAAATATAGGTTACATTTGATATTTTATTTATAGACAACATGTTTTATGTGTATAGAACATATAAATTTTATAAAATCTTAAGTAAAAAATGACTTTAGGTGATATCAAACCACCAAATAACAATATAATGATTACTAACAGTAATTATTAGTAAATATTTAATATTTTCATTTCTCCGCTCTGGTAACGGAGCGAAGCACGGCGTTGAGTTTCATCTAGCCTAGTGTCTAATTTGGATCGAAGTATCAGACATTTCCAACACTATGTTCCCAGGTTGAAGTGAAGCAAAACAAAAATTGTAAATATATCTATAATAACTGATAAAATCTTAAGAAAAATTTAAAAGCAAGAAAGTGAACAATTTACCAACGCCTTTACCAGAGGTAACTGACATTAATTTAATATTATATAGCTGCACAATCTCTCCAATAACTTAGTTTGCTTGGTTAGCTTAATTTTGTTAGAACAGCTTTATTGTTAAATTCATTTTAATATACAGCAATCATATTTTAAGGCCTATCAAATACTCTTTTTAGCTTCACGCCTTATCCCGCACTCAGCGAGATAGGCGGAGGGAACCTAGTGTTAAAACACTCCGTTAGCCATTTTACACTGAATTCCGACGACTGGCGGAACTCTACACCGGGCTTTACATCGACATCACAGCGAAGAAATGGAAATATTATTTCATTACTACTATCAAATACATGCTTGGCATATTTGTAAGGTGCTTAATACGCTTTCTAAAAAAAAGTATTTATTTTCACAAAATTACGATTTCACAAAATTAAGAAAAACGTGCTAGCAAATTTTCGGAATTCTCACCTTTAACCCCCACATTCTCTTGAACCCCTTTCCGCATGTTTCACAAACGAACTGCCTGATATCCGTGTGGTGAATTAAATGTGACTTGATCTCATGCCTGAACACAAATCTGAAATATTTCGATGATTAAAAAGTGAATACGGCGAAATTTCGCCTGTTTTCAACTTAAATTGGGTCGTGACCTTATAGAATTATTCAGGTACCCAATTCTACAGAAATCCGTCGTCACAAATCTGTATATATAAAAGATTGTCGAGGGGGTGTCCTTACATTTGGTTTTATAAAATCGCCGTTGGACATGCTAAAATAATATTATTTAAAAGATGGTACCGTTTGATACACTATAGTTGTATAAAATATATGACAAGGGTTCAGTTTTATCTGATTTAGCCCGAGTATGTAGAATCTAGTTATTACCTACGTTAGTAGACAATTTTGTAAGATACTCTTATATAATAATAAAATATTTATAACAACTGAATCATTATTCACAGTTAATATGATTAATATGATATGTTATCGGAGAACAGTGGGAAACTGAGTATCTTAATACTAGGTTCCCTCGGGCTACCCCGCTATATGCGGGATACAGCGTGAAGCTGATTAAAATGACATAAAAAAAATCAATATTATTTTCATCAAATTTAAGTCCAATTCGTTTCGACAAATGTAGTAAGTCCCTAAACATTCATTTGAGCGTTGTAGACGACAAAACAGTGAGTTTTAAGTCAAAGAAGCCTTTGTTTTTATAAGCAAGGTAAATATTTTTATTTGTAAAGGTTAAATAAAAATTAAATTTTTATTTTAATTTAATTTTTTATTTAGTTTTAGAATGAAGATAATAATTTATACAGGTGAGCTAGAGTGGAGTCGGAATCGAAGCCACATTCTATCACGCTAACAGTTAGATGCCTAAATTTACTAGTAAATAACCATAGATCTATTAGAAATTGATCATAGCGGGATTTGAACCCGCGCTTGGATGTTAACAAAGAGACGTACCAACTTATATAGAAATTACACATTTAAAATTCAAAACGTAATTTCATAAATCACGATAATCAATTATAATAATTCATTAGCTTTAAGTATAATTTGTTAATAATAGGTACTTTTATTTGTTCTCTGATTCAAATTGTAGGGTTGTTTAATAATAATTTTGAGAAATCAATTCTGACTTCAGTCTTATAATGAATGCTGTCGATTTAATAAACCAATACTAAAAATATATATGTAAAAAAATAAATTATAATAACCTAATAATTACTATTGAGGCCAGTCGTGCCGCAGGGGCACAAAGTGTGACTGTTAACGCGACTGGTTGTGGGTTCGATCCCCACTCGAGTAAATGAAATATTTATTTAAATGTATATTTCCATTACTTCGTTCTGGTGTCGAACCCCTCTGCTTACCCTGCTGTGTGCGGGATACAGCGTGAAGCTGACTATAAATAAGATATGTTTTTAAATATTGAATACTTTTAATGTACTAACAAATAACTGGCCGCCTCTGACTGATACATTTCCCTTTTATGCGTATAATTTGAATTAAGAGCGGTTTTCGTTTTGTATTGCCGACGGCATTACATTGCTAGAATATGTACGGTGAAGTGTTGAGTAAGTACGGATTCATATAAAACTGTAAATTCTAGTGAATTTAAGCACAATAATATGTACTTATATAAGTTATAAAGTGGTATTTATTACTACTGGCGTATGAACATTGAGAGTGAACATGGGGAACGCAGTGTCTTAACACTAGGTTCCCTCTGCCTACCCTACTGTGTGCGGTATGCGTGAAGTTGATTTATTTTAACATTGTGAGTTATACCGAATATATCTAATTACCACGTGACTGTTTTGTAAAATATATAAATAAGAAAATAGAATATGTATACAAAACCAGACAAAATAACTATTTATAGATTATATGCTGCTATATTGTTTATATAATTATTCGATAAAACCCACAAAATTCAGCAATATCATGTTCTTGACGGAAATTACTTATTAACTTATTTCTCTCGTACGTTTCCAGTGATAGATCATCTGGATTCGAGAATAGGCCTTCATAAAACTTAGCTATTCTTATTTGGGCTTTTTCCCTCCTTCTTTTGAGTTCAAAATTGAATAGGTTTGAAAAATATATTTTTAAATCTGTCAATTTCAGGGCAACAACCTGTCCTTAGTTAATGACAAGCCACGAATGGAATGGCTTATCAATTATACAAATACGGTAGAAAATAAATAAGTTTTTATATCTTTTAAAGCTTTGCTTTCAATTCTAATGTCGATATTAAGGAAAAAAATATAACAAAATTGTATAAAAACGATTTACTGCTGCTGTAAAAGATGCATAGTTGAAAATTTAAAAGTTAAGTTTGTATACAAAAAATCAGGCAGGTGGAGCCTAATGTTAAGACGCTCCGCTCTCCATTTCCCTGAAGGCGTTGTGTATGTTGCGTGGCGGAACTCAACGCCGATGAAAATATGAAATATTTGCTTTGTTTCATTGGGAATCGAACCCACAATCTGTCACGTTTACTATCACACTTTGTGCTCCTGCGCCACTACAGCCATCTGTGCAAAAATGCATATTTCAAATATTTTTGCGCCTGTGCCAAATAATATTTTAATTTCCAAACTGTATATTTATGTGTTATAAAAGAAAGACAGACGGTCGGCGAGACAAACAAGACGACTAATTAATTTCGTAATTACGTCAAAAACCTCGAAATGTGAAACCTTAAAATAGAGTTGTATGCATGTTTTTTCGACATTTTTTGTTATTTCTTTTTAATAAAAGAGAAGCTTTCTGGCGAAGTTATTACTATATACCTACTAGCGACCTAAACGCGGCTTCGCCCGCTTAAATCTATTGTTATATTATAAATTATACAATGTCTATACATAAATTGTAGCCAATGTGTTTTATGATGCATAACCTATACTACTGTAAAGTTTCATCTAAATCAGTTCAGTAGTTTTTGCGTGGAAGTTAAACGAGCATCTATCCATACAAACTGTCACATTTATAGGTACCCAATGTTAGTAGGATGTATAAAATCCTACTATACATAGATTTTCTACACACTTGTTTGTTTAGTAATTAGCGATACAAATGCTAAGCCAAGGGTTATTCGTTTAATGTTCGACCCGCATCCAGAACAAATATGTACAATAACCTCATATAGATACATATTAATATTAACAGATACATAATCTGTTAGTCATTTTATCTATGTTTATAATAAAATCGTAACGGATCGATCTGTACATGGAAGATATACTAAAAAGAAATTATTGGAGGCATTTAGCAACGTAACAGAACCAAAAACAATTATTTTAAATTTTTTGTTGGTGTGTTTGTCGAACAACTTGTTTTGAAATGTTATAACTTTTTTATATATAAAGTGATTGAAATATAATAACAACAGTGAAAATTGCAATTAAATCGGTTAAGCCGCTTCGAATCTATAAATAAATATGTGATTTAATCCGGCGAAGCCGCGAGCAGGTCGCTAGTTTGTATTTATATGTGAGAACACATATGTAAGTCCAGTTATAAGTAGGTCAACCATTCCATTAATTAGTAATAATTCCTTCTTACTTTAAAAAAAAATTAAAGTTTTTTATAATGGATAAAACCATTCTGATTCACATTCTACAATTTTCTACCAACCGTATTTCTTTAAAATTATTTTTATAGTAACATATTAGAAGAAGACCATTTTCATATTATACCTACATAGCTATTATCGTATTTCCCAAGAAGCATGTTTTGACGTTATTCTGTCATGTATTGCTTTCAAAGCAATCTCTACGAAGCGAATCCCGCGGGGTTTTCGGTATTCAAATGCAGTATCTAGTATTTAGATATTCTAATTTTAACTAGAATAGACTATTGCTTTGGGATATACCTACATCCTTTGCACATCTTATGTAAATATTTGGAAGTATCGTACAAATAATTATATATATATCATCAGTTGTAAGTTTTCAATTAATTGTTATTAAATATTATAAAGAAAAATATTATAGAAATTATAAGTTTTATGCATATATTGAGGCCGGTCGTGGTGCATAGGTACAAAATGTGTAAAAAAGACTGGTTGTGGGTTCGTTCCCCACTCGAGGAGATGAAATATTTATTTCAATTTATATTTTCATTTCTTCGCTCTGGTGTAGAGGCAAAGCGTAGAGTCGCGCCATTCAACACGTAATGCCTCTAGAATTCGGCGGAAAGTGGGGAACGGAGTGTCTGAATTAAAGGTTCCCTCTGCCTACCCTGCTGTGTGCGGGATACAGCGCGAAGTTGATTCATTTTATAAGTTTTATAAAATAGCAAAATGTGTTTATCATTTATAGAAATAAGTAAATCTTTACATTCAAAAGTATGTTACGAATTAATTTATAACATATTTACTAGCTGGACGTGGTGGTGGTGGTGGTGGTGAACGGAAGTATCCTAATAAGAACGGAGTGTCCTAACATTATTTTTCCGGGATATCATGTTCCTACATGAAATAAATAATTAAATAATAAATGAAAAACTCACCTTCTCTCACAATGATCGCATATAAACAATCTTCTATCATTATGAAGACGCTCATGTCGTTTCCACGTTTTGAATTTCTTAAAACTTTTGTTACAAACTGAACAAAGTCCACCGGCTTTTTGTAAATGTACCGATCTGAAATGAAACTGTAGGGAGAGGAGAGACGCCTTCTTTCTATCGCAAATATGACAAAATAATTTCTTGTCGGAGCAATGCTCGAACCTGTAATATAAAATATCGATATTCCTTTGTAATTTTATGAAAATGGTGATAGAATGTATTGTATTGCTGAGAGCTCTAAATCAAAGATGGTTGAAACAAAGATAACTAAGAATGCGAAATATCTATGTAATAGATAAGCGGTACAAATGTTCATATTATTTTAGTAGTAGAATAAAACAAGATGATGGAAGTTTTGCAAAGTCGTGTTCATGCGTAATGGCAATGTTTATGTTTTCATATTTCAGTCCAAAGTAAGTTTTATTAAAAATCATTAAAAATTCCTTGTTCCTTTTTTGATTAAAAAAATCGATTAAGTGCGAGTCAGACTCCACTACCGAGAGTTCCGTGCCGATTTCAGAATCTTAGGAGCAACATTAAGAAAATACTACTTATAAAAGAATTAGCACTCAATTTTCACTTCATTTTCTCTATTTCTTTTACAAGTTGCAGTAAGCTCGCTTCTTTTTAAATTAAATTTTTTAGGTCAACGGAAAAACCCTATAGTTTTTGATTACGCGGCGAATTTCATATGAAATTCAGGAAAAACGATGCGTAAACGCTAGTATCTTTTGATTACGGTTACTTAGAAGCTCGACTTATCTGTGCTCTAAGGAACCGTAAATTGGAATATTTGATATATATTTCAGATTAATATATCCACGAGACAAATGCTTTTGACAGACGGATAACAAAGTGATCTAATAAGAGTTCTGTTTTTCCCTTTTGACGAATGACAGAACCCTAAAACACAAATGCTAAAGAAATTTACAAAATAATATACTAGTTAGCTAATTATTAACTTTATTATCCATTATTACATTCGCTGCTAATTAAATGAACTTAAGCGATGCAAAATGGGAAAAAAACAATCTATTTCCTAGGACTAAACAAAAAAATTATCTTACTCATAGGTTCATACTTTAATATCAACTACATAGAAATATATATTATACATATTTAATATATTTCTTTACCTATGAGCAGTCATATCAGCAAAATCTCTACCGAGGTATGAACAGTTTTGACACTTTAAGTCGTTATTGGAGCAGTGTTCATTTAAATGTCCATTTATATCACAGCAATTGGTCATAGCGCACAATCCTAAAACATATTTACGAGTATAATAAATAAAAAAGGGGCCGGTCGTGGCGCAAGCGTGGTACTGTATACACGATATGTTGAGGGTTCGATTCCCACTCGAGATGATGGAAATATTTAATATTTTCATTTCCTCACTGTGGTGACGAGGCGAAGCGCGATGATGAGCTCGGCCAATTTAAACGCAATGTCTCCAGATTTCGGTTGAAACTGTAGGTGGGGCACAGAAGTATCTTAATGAGAACGGAGTGTCTTAACACATTATGTTGCCCCTGCCTACCCCACTGTGTGCAGGGTACAGGATGAAACTATAAAAAACTATAAAAAGAATGATTGCATATTTACTAAGTTTCTAACTTTACATATAAGATACATGAGAAAATATAGTTTTTTTAATAATGTAGAGGTTATATTTATAGGTATATAGGATCCAAAACATTGATTTATAAATATTAATGTCTTAGTTCAAAATAACCTAGTGTTAAGACACTCTGCTCCCCGCATGAGCATGGGACTTGGGACTCAACGCCGCGCTTTTGTTTCATTACCAGAGGTAATGTAAAAAATATTTCATTCCCTCAAGCGGGGATCTTCCCCACAACCGTCGATTTTCCGACGCACGCTTATGTACCTGCGCCTCAAAAATACAAAAAAAACCATGACTTTGAGTTCTTGTTAAAAATTGACCTTGTTCCCCTCTTATGTGAAGTGAACCAAGTGTCTAAATTCTAAGTTGTCTCTGCCAACTCTGCTGAGTACAGCGTCGTTTTAGGTCAATTTCTGACAAAAACTCAAAATCATGGTTTTTTGATTAGGTGACTATAACTCTAAAGGTGCAATATATTATTGATATGTGACTGATGCTGTATGATATAATATCATAAATCACATTTTAAAAAATATATATATCAATTCTAAACAATCTTGTAATTTAATAACAAAAATGTATAAACCTTAAAAATACATAATTTTCCTACTTACCACAATTAAAAGTTGATACTGCAATTTTTTCATCATTTTCTAATGCATTAAGTGTGACTTTTGCAATTTGTCTTTTCTCATATTTTCTTTTACAACATTTCATTTTCATGTGCTTCATAAGTAAGCATTGTTTACCTATATAAAAAAATGCATTAAGTTATAATGTGATTAACACCATTTTTAATTAACTTCTTTTTTCAAAAGGAATCCAGTTGTATGTTTGTTAACCATATTAAATTAATCAATTAGTCTGTACCAGCCATACAAGTAATAATACTAAAAGATAACTATTAAATACACTAAACAAAAGTTAAAAAAATGTGGGCATTTTTTTAACTTTTGTTAACTTAATTTAAAAATAATGGATTTTAAATAGTTAATAGGTATTATACTCAATGTATTGATAATTTCACTTATTATTTTTTTTACTTCCGAAGTAATAAAAATATTATTTGTTTAAGTTTCTTCATATAAGAAAGAATATTTTTAAAGTTGATTTTATTTTATTAGAAAAGCTGCAGAACAAAATATATTTTCTTTACTATTTTATTTGACTGTTGGGTTAGTCTTCACTATTTTATTTGCAATCTAAAATAGTACCCCATTATTTTTAGTTTTTTTGCTTCATGCTGTATTATGCATTTAGGAAGACAAGCAAAGAGAACTAGTCTTTGTTCCTCAAATTCCAATTTCCAAGCAATTTGTGTTAGTTAATTTGAGAACTCAACACCATGCCTTGTATAAGAGCAAGGAATTTAAACTAATTTTTATCTCAATTGAGAATTGAGCCTGCAAATCGTAACCTTAATTTGCAAACTAGCTAGCACCATCTGTATGAAGTTTACAAGAAATACTGAAAATGGTAAACCTACTGGCTTTAAGGAAACCATTGATTTTTTTTAATAAATAAAATTCATGCAATAATTTCTTTGATTTTCACGATTATTACACATTTTAAATGAAACTAATTTAACCGGATTAATTGCGTGTATTTAAGATTTTACATTTTGGAAACCCGACGTTTCGAACACTTTGCAGTAGTCCGTGGTCACGGGAGCCTATCCGATTAATCTGGTTAAATTAGTTTCATTTAAAATTCATGCAAGTGGAACTAGTGGTTTGTGAATTGCTAGTTATGAGTGTCTCTTATTGTATTATAGTAAATTATAAAATGTTAACCTAATTAAAGTTTACATGCATATATATATTGCTCACCATTGTAAACAATCTTTACAATTTTATTATTTCTTTGAGTTTTTTTTTTATGCAATAAAGAATATATAATATAATTTAAAATTAGAACAATTAAAAATAAGTAATATATTTCAATTAAAATTGTCTTGAGACAATTTTTATTTATTGTAACATGTTACTGCACAATTAATTGGATCAATGAGATCATCATTTTGCATTGCATTAGAAAAAATATAAAGAGTTGATGTCTTTGATTACCAGTATAATTTGAGTGAAACTCAGTAAATATAAAAGTAAAGCATCACTTACTATAATGTTTTTTGCATTTGCGACACTCGAATGACTTCATTAGTTTAATTTTGTTTTTTTTAATAATTGTACCTTTATGCTGCATTAGGATATTACTTTGTTTACCATCTATTTCATGATCCAATGATTCAACAAAATTATCTTTATCATCATTTGATGATTCATATTTAAATTCTTCAACCTTTATTTCTGTTTTAGGTATAATGTTAAATATTTCAGAGTCCTAAAACATTTTTAAAAGTTCCAGTCATTTGAAAAAGTTATGATAAACACAGAAATTTAACAAAAATCTGTAACTTATGTATACAAACATTATTAAAAGATTTCCAATATTCTTCTGATTCAATACATTTACTTTTAAACTTAGCATATTTTTGAACAGTTTTTTTGCATTTATAGCACAATGTCTTATGTGTATTCTGGATTTTTATCTACAAAAAATAAAGATCTTATAATATTTTAAAATTAAGTACAGCCAAATAAATACTAATATATTTACTATTTTACGTTTTCCAAAAGACAAAATTACTACAAAAAGTACGTTGAATTACTGAACTACAATCAATTATTAGAATCTAAAAAATAAAAATATTAAATGAGAAATTATAACAGGCTTACACTAAACCCAAAACAAAATTCAAATAATTCTAAAATATTTTTATTTTCATCGAGATTTATTCCTTCAATATATGTTTCATCCAGACACACGCGACAGGGATCGGTACGTAATAATTTTTTTACAGACATTTTACGCAATTATCACAGTTGAAAGATTTAAAACAATATAATAAACAAATTAATATATACAACTTTGTTTTTGTCAAATGTCATATTAAAATTATTAGTAGCTGTCAGCTGTCAAAATGATGTATAAACCAAATAATTGCTATTTAAAAAATATATTTAATTTTTAACCCTTTTCTTGATAATGTATCTGTGGAGATACATCAGAATAAAAAACAATAGTGGCATCCATTTTGAACGCAAACTAATCATTAGGCCAGACTGAGAATGAGCTGTCAAACTTCATTTTATTTCAAGTTCCCTTTGGGTATGTGTGTGGTTCCGATTTGTCGACACGCAGCAAGGTAAGAAACTTTACTAATTCGGTTTTTACATATTAATATAAATAATAGCGTGAAATTGTAAATTTAAGTATATTTTTCTTTAAAGTAATTACTTTAAACTTTCTGTTATTGTTTGGTTGAGCTTCAATAACAACTTATACATAATATTGTTGTATATATATATATATATGTGCACACTCCCTAGCTGATAAACTGTGCATATGCTTATGCATGTTTAGCTTATTTTATATTGGTTATAGATACAATTATGTTTTCAAAAGTTTCAAGAGCTAGCAAAATACTTGCGATGGTACTAAAATCCCATCAATCATCGAATGATGAAGAAAGTTCAGATTCTAGTAATGAGGTCGAGAATTTTAACTTTCAAAAACGTGACAGCACTGAATCGTCACCTGCTCCGTCGCTTCCTTCCTCTCTTGAAAATCTTCACATTCTTTCTGACGATGATTACAATCTCAGTATGCCTCGATGCGCTCCGATATCAATGAAACCAAAACTTTCATTGGATTCTTCTACTCAAGACTCTCTTCACTCGATTATACCTCCTTCACCAGTTACCACAGTAAGCTTTTTTATAAATAAAAGTTCGAAATTGAATCGAATAGTACCTGAAACACCTGAGTCATCCCCATCAATAGTAACAGCCTCACCATCACCATCGAATATAAAGAATACAAGATCAAAAGAGCCAAGGCTAGCTATTAGACGGCCTGCGCCCAAACAAAGGAAGCAATTGAATTTCCACTTGGAAAATAAAAAAATAGAACATAATGTCGAAATACACGATAAACAGTTACCAGTAGATAACATCAAAATACCTCTAGAATATTTTTGAGTTTAAAGAAGTTCGAGGATCATATTATACAAGAGCTTTTACACTCTGGGCGACAGCAACCATTTGAAAATTGTGATTCTCTACTACCAGCACCAAAAAAAAGAATAATATAAACACCCAGTAGCCTAAGTGTCCGTCACAGCCTCCTGTACGTGCTGTGACGTAAAATATGATGGATACAATCATTTCCCTATTTTTGTCCCAAAGGAAGTTGCAAGCTGTGTATTAAAGACTAAACGACTGTTATACGCATTAAATGTGGTATGAGGCTTTGTCTATTACCTCATCGAAACTGTTTTTTTTAATTCCATAATATAAATTTCCAAAATTAATATGATTTTGTTTTATTTCTTAGGCAATAGAAGGTTCAATCCAAATAGTACAGACTACTTATAATAAACGGTATTTAGTTATAATGATTTTCGTATAAATAAGTTTATAATCAAGTCATCGCTAATATGGCAATGTCTGTAGAGATATATTGTTAGCGTAGTATAATTATTAATGCTCTTGGCAATGTATTCCACAAGATAAATGTGATTTTTTTAAACTATCATGAGATTTTTTTTGTTATTTTTCTAGACATAGTTGGGTCTTAAAAGTCAAGTGATGTGTGGTGGTGGCATTATTTTAATAGAAATCTGCCAAGTTAAGGGTTAATGTAAAAATTGATAAGGGATATTTTATTATATAATAGCTTTGTTATATATCTAAGTATTATACTAGTGACGTATCGTTTAATTATAAAACTATTTTATATAAATAGTTTTATAATGACATATTTAAATTACAAAAATGATGTGAAAATTAAAATGGTCTTATTTTAACCTTCTTGATATAGATACTCATTAATTATCTTTAAATTTAATGCTATGAACATAAATGAAAATAACAAAAAACATTTCAATATAGTAAAAAATTGCACCTATTGTCCTTAAATACTTTATTTGATTCAAGAAATAATCTTCATAATTTTAAAATATAGTTAGACGAATACGAACGAATATTCTACGCTTAGACTAATCATCCTTTTTGTTTGTTGGTTGACCTGTAAAACATTTTTAAGGTTTAATTAAATATAAAAAAATAAACAGGAGGAGGAAAAACCATTTGTATATACAATGTTTGTACGAAATCATATAAATTGGAATACACTATTGCATTCAAAATTCCAATGTGGATATTGTGCAAGAAATGCTTTGATAGAGTTATGAATTCAGTGGTTCAGTCAGTTTTACTTATTTGACATTTCCAATTACACAACACGATCGTGGCGGTTTGAATAGAAATCTCAAAGCATTGCAATATAGACATTGGCCATTGTGCCAAAGTCGACCGATGTATTATTGGCATAATCGACTGTTGTATCGTAATATCTAAATGCCAAACGTTCATAAGTACTTATAACGTTTTATCAATCATGTTTCTCGGTTGATGTCGATAGTATAGACTTTACAGTAGCTGTGGTATATCAAGATTTACCACAGTAATGAATTGAGATTGAGAAATTATTATTCTGTTTGCTTCCTAATACTGCGTACGACTTTTTAATAAGAAAATGAACCAGTCTTGAGATAAGTGGAAATTATATTATTAAAGAGATTAGATATTGATTAAAGAGATTAAAAAAAATTAGTTAACTTTACACTCGTATAACTATTTTTGATTACCAAGCATCCTATTTTCAGATAGCTAATAGGTATACAAGGAAATACAACGTTTAGTTTTTGAAATGTTAACAGTGAAAATCAAAGTTACAACATACGCCATTATACGAATTTTGTTCATGTATCCTACATGTTAACGTAGACTTTAATTGGTTGGAGAACAATGCCATGATTATATGTAGCAATCAATGTATTTTTATTAAATTTTACAACTGTTAAAAACATATTTTCTGTTTGTTAACGTACATAGTTTAGTATATTTATGGTAAAACTTACTAATTAAAAAAGAATAATAATAATATTATAAATATAAAAAAATATTCTGTAAATAAATTTATATATTTTTATAAGTTAAGATATTTTTTTGGAACTATATGATTTTTACCTAGTTTATCTATTTATGGTTCATAACATAACATAACATAACATAACAGAACAGGCTTACACTAAACCCAAAACAAAATTCAAATAATTCTAAAATATTTTTATTTTCCTCGAGATTTATTCCTTCAATATATGTTTCATCCAGACACACGCGACAGGGATCGGTACGTAATAATTTTTTTACAGACATTTTACGCAATTATCACTGTTAAAAGATTTAAAACAATATAATAAACAAATTAATATATACAACTTTGTTTTTGTCAAATGTCATGTATAAACCAAATAATTGCTATTTAAAAAATATATCATTCGTAGCGGTATTATGTTTTATTTTATATTAACTATATTGATATATTGAAACATTTATTTATCTTTTTAACCCTTTTCTTGATAATGTATCTGTGGAGATACATCAGAATAAAAAACAATAGTGGCATCCATTTTGAACGCAAACTAATCATTAGGCCAGACTGAGAATGAGCTGTCAAACTTCATTTTATTTCAAGTTCCCTTTGGGTATGTGTGTGGTTCCGATTTGTCGACACGCAGCAAGGTAAGAAACTTTACTAATTCGGTTTTTACATATTAATATAAATAATAGCGTGAAATTGTAAATTTAAGTATATTTTTCTTTAAAGTAATTACTTTAAACTTTCTGTCATTGTTTGGTTGCGCTTCAATAACAACTTATACATAATATTGTTGTATATATATATATGTGCACACTCCCTAGCTGATAAACTTTGCATATGCTTATGCATGTTTAGCTTATTTTATATTGGTTATAGATACAATTATGTTTTCAAAAGTTTCAAGAGCTAGCAAAATACTTGCGATGGTACTAAAATCCCATCAATCATCGAATGATGAAGAAAGTTCAGATTCTAGTAATGATGTCGAGAATTTTAACTTTCAAAAACGTGACAGCACTGAATCGTCACCTGCTCCGTCGCTTCCTTCCTCTCTTGAAAATCTTCACATTCTTTCTGACGATGATTACAATCTCAGTATGCCTCGATGCGCTCCGATATCAATGAAACCAAAACTTTCATTGGATTCTTCTACTCAAGACTCTCTTCACTCGATTATACCTCCTTCACCAGTTACCACAGTAAGCTTTTTTATAAATAAAAGTTCGAAATTGAATCGAATAGTACCTGAAACACCTGAGTCATCCCCATCAATAGTAGCAGCCTCACCATCACCATCGAATATAAAGAATACAAGATCAAAACAGCCAAGGCTAGCTATTAGACGGCCTGCGCCCAAACAAAGAAAGCAATTGAATTTTCACTTGGAAAATAAAAAAATAGAACATAATGTCGAAATACACGATAAACAGTTACCAGTAGATAACATCAAAATACCTCTAGAATATTTTTGAGTTTAAAGAAGTTCGAGGATCATATTATACAAGGGCTTTTACATTCTGGGTGACAGAAACCATTTGAAAATTGTGATTCTCTACTACCAGCACCAAAAAAAAGAATAATATAAACACCCAGTAGCCTAAGTGTCCGTCACAGCCTCCTGTACGTGCTGTGACGTAAAATATGATGGATACAATCATTTCCCTATTTTTGGCCCAAAGGAAGGTGCAAGCTGTGTATTAAAAACCAAACGACTGTTATACGCATTAAATGTGGTATGAGGCTTTGTCTATTACCTCATCGAAACTGTTTTTTTTAATTCCATAATATAAATTTCCAAAATTAATATGATTTTGTTTTATTTCTTAGGCAATAGAAGGTTCAATCCAAATAGTACAGACTACTGATAATAAACGGTATTTAGTTATAATGATTTTCGTATAAATAAGTTTATAATCAAGTCATCGCTAATATGGCAATGTCTGTAGAGATATATTGTTAGCGTAGTATAATTATTAATGCTCTTGGCAATGTATCCCACAAGATAAATGTGATTTTTTTAAACTATCATGAGATTTTTTTTGTTATTTTTCTAGACATTGTTGGGTCTTAAAAGTCAAGTGATGTGTGGTGGTGGCATTATTTTAATAGAAATCTGCCAAGTTAAGGGTTAATGTAAAAATTGATAAGGGACATTTTATTATATAATAGCTTTGTTATATATCTAAGTATTATACTAGTGACGTATCGTTTAATTATAAAACTATTTTATATAAATAGTTTTATAATGACATATTTAAATTACAAAAATGATGTGAAAATTAAAATGGTCTTATTTTAACCTTCTTGATATAGATACTCATTAATTATCTTTAAATTTAATGCTATGAACATAAATGAAAATAACAAAAAACATTTCAATATAGTAAAAAAATGCACCTATTGTCCTTAAATACTTTATTTGATTCAAGAAATAATCTTCATAATTTTAAAATATAGTTAGTCGAATACGAACGAATATTCTACGCTTAGACTAATCATCCTTTTTGTTTGTTGGTTGACTGTTTGTTTCCTAATACTGCGTACGACTTTTTAATAAGAAAATGAACCAGTCTTGAGATAAGTGGAAAGTAATATTTCTTTACAGTGTACAGAATATGGAGATTGAGACTGTGGCTACTTACATACATTGGCCAAACAAAGAGAAGCAACTGTGTCGAAGTCAGCTGTGTATGAGTATACAGCGGATAAAGCTCTCAAGTGAGGACCTGATGTCCTTAGAATGATCCTAAGACTATAAAAATAAAAAAAAAATCCTAATTTCAATAGAAAAGATGGTTGAAAACTTACCCACTACTTACCCGCCACCCCTTTAGTAATTTGATATAATAATTACGTCAACTGACAGACAAATACCATCTCAGTCTACCAGTCTACGAGACGACGGATTACTGCAAAGTGTATGAAACGTTGGGTTTTAAAAAAATACGATATACGCAATTGATTTGGTTAAAGATTTCGCAAAATCATTTATGTTTTATTGATATATTTTAAGACATTAGTTTTTTTATCTATCTATTTTCCAAAATATGAAATACATGTTTTTCGAAAGAGCGCATTGTAATTTACTATTTATTAAATAACTACAACAATTGCGTTGCTTCATACTATCAATTTTTATTATACTATAAAAATAGATACTATAACAGAGTCCCTTTGGCCCTTATTACTTTATAAAGACAGGGACAGAGTTGATTTAGCAGTTATAAAACTATTTCAACTCATTTTGACTTAGCATTATTACTATTTATTTACATCACGAGCAATAACAAAAAAAGTAACAAAAAAGTTACATTTAAAAATATACAGTAATTTCTTAATTTTTCAAATATTTTAATGGTAGATATTAATTTACACTTAAAGCAATATCTCCCAATAAAATAAAAAAAATATTATTCAATTTTTCGTTGCATTTTATTCCCAATAGTTAGGCACGTGCCTGGAATGGTAAGAACGAAAAAGTTACACTTTACAAAATTCAATTTCAATTCGACGAAACTTAACGCTCTTTTAATAGGACGGCATACTGTCCGAATTTCCAACTTTGAGGTTTTCTGTGTGTTTTATTTGAATAATATATATGTATTGTAAATATTATATCACTTAAAGGTAATTATTGAAATTTGAATCCGAGATTTTTACAGACAAACAGAAACAAGTATATCTTAAACAAACATACGAACAGGCGAACTAAACGACACAGATCAATTTTGTAACTGATGATAACATTGTTGTTATTATATTTATTGATATTGATTAAAGAGATTAAAAAAAATTAGTTAACTTTACTCTCATATAACTATTTTTGATTACCAAGCATCCTATTTTCAGATAGCTAATAGGTATACAAGGAAATACAACGTTTAGTTTTTGAAATGTTAACAGTGAAAATCAAAGTTACAACATACGCCATTATACGAATTTTGTTCATGTATCCTACATGTCAACGTAGACTTTAATTGGTTGGAGAACAATGCCATGATTATATGTAGCAATCAATGTATTTTTATTAAATTTTACAACTGTTAAAAACATATTTTCTGTTTGTTAACGTACATAGTTTAGTATATTTATGGTAAAACTTACTAATTAAAAAAGAATAATAATAATATTATAAATATAAAAAAATATTCTGTAAATAAATTTATATATTTTTATAAGTTAAGATATTTTTTTGGAACTATATGATTTTTACCTAGTTTATCTATTTATGGTTCATAACATAACATAACATAACATAACAGAACAGGCTTACACTAAACCCAAAACAAAATTCAAATAATTCTAAAATATTTTTATTTTCCTCGAGATTTATTCCTTCAATATATGTTTCATCCAGACACACGCGACAGGGATCGGTACGTAATAATTTTTTTACAGACATTTTACGCAATTATCACTGTTAAAAGATTTAAAACAATATAATAAACAAATTAATATATACAACTTTGTTTTTGTCAAATGTCATGTATAAACCAAATAATTGCTATTTAAAAAATATATCATTCGTAGCGGTATTATGTTTTATTTTATATTAACTATATTGATATATTGAAACATTTATTTATCTTTTTAACCCTTTTCTTGATAATGTATCTGTGGAGATACATCAGAATAAAAAACAATAGTGGCATCCATTTTGAACGCAAACTAATCATTAGGCCAGACTGAGAATGAGCTGTCAAACTTCATTTTATTTCAAGTTCCCTTTGGGTATGTGTGTGGTTCCGATTTGTCGACACGCAGCAAGGTAAGAAACTTTACTAATTCGGTTTTTACATATTAATATAAATAATAGCGTGAAATTGTAAATTTAAGTATATTTTTCTTTAAAGTAATTACTTTAAACTTTCTGTTATTGTTTGGTTGAGCTTCAATAACTAGCTAGCTGATAAACTGTGCATATGCTTATGCATGTTTAGCTTATTTTATATTGGTTATAGGTACAATTATGTTTTCAAAAGTTTCAAGAGCTAGCAAAATACTTGCGATGGTACTAAAATCCCATCAATCATCAAATGATGAAGAAAGTTCAGATTCTAGTAATGAGGTCGAGAATTTTAACTTTCAAAAACGTGACAGCACTGAATCGTCACCTGCTCCGTCGCTTCCTTCCTCTCTTGAAAATCTTCACATTCTTTCTGACGATGATTGCAATCTCAGTATGCCCCGATGCGCTCCGATATCAATGAAACCAAAACTTTCATTGGATTCTTCTACTCAAGACTCTCTTCACTCGATTATACCTCCTTCACCAGTCACCACAGTAAGCTTTGTTAGAAATAAAAGTTCGAAATTGAATCGAATAGTACCTGAAACACCTGAGTCATCCCCATCAATAGTAGCAGCCTCACCATCACCATCGAATATAAAGAATACAAGATTAAAACAGCCAAGGCTAGCTATTAGACGGCCTGCGCCCAAACAAAGAAAGCAATTGAATTTCCACTTGGAAAATAAAAAAATAGAACATAATGTCGAAATACACGATAAACAGTTACCAGTAGATAACATCAAAATACCTCTAGAATATTTTTGAGTTTAAAGAAGTTCGAGGATCATATTATACAAGGGCTTTTACACTCTGGGCGACAGACACCATTTGAAAATTGTGATTCTCTACTACCAGCACCAAAAAAAAGAATAATATAAACACCCAGTAGCCTAAGTGTCCGTCACAGCCTCCTGTACGTGCTGTGACGTAAAATATGATGGATACAATCATTTCCCTATTTTTGGCCCAAAGGAAGTTGCAAGCTGTGTATTAAAGACCAAACGACTGTTATACGCATTCAATGTGGTATGAGGCTTTGTCTATTACCTCATCGAAACTGTTTTTTTTAATTCCATAATATAAATTTCCAAAATTAATATGATTTTGTTTTATTTCTTAGGCAATAGAAGGTTCAATCCAAATAGTACAGACTACTGATAATAAACGGTATTTAGTTATAATGATTTTCGTATAAATAAGTTTATAATCAAGTCATCGCTAATATGGCAATGTCTGTAGAGATATATTGTTAGCGTAGTATAATTATTAATGCTCTTGGCAATGTATTCCACAAGATAAATGTGTTTTTTTTAAACTATCATGAGATTTTTTTTGTTATTTTTCTAGACATCCTTGGGTCTTAAAAGTCAAGTGATGTGTGGTGGTGGCATTATTTTAACAGAAATCTGCCAAGTTAAGGGTTAATGTAAAAATTGATAAGGGATATTTTATTATACAACAGCTTTGTTATATATCTGAGTATTATACTAGTGACGTATCGTTTAATTATAAAACTATTTTATATAAATAGTTTTATAATGACATATTTAAATTACAAAAATGATGTGAAAATTAAAATGGTCTTATTTTAACCTTCTTGATATAGATACTCATTAATTATCTTTAAATTTAATGCTATGAACATAAATGAAAATAACAAAAAACATTTCAATATAGTAAAAAAATGCACCTATTGTCCTTAAATACTTTATTTGATTCAAGAAATAATCTTCATAATTTTAAAATATAGTTAGTCGAATACGAACGAATATTCTACGCTTAGACTAATCATCCTTTTTGTTTGTTGGTTGACTGTTTGTTTCCTAATACTGCGTACGACTTTTTAATAAGAAAATGAACCAGTCTTGAGATAAGTGGAAAGTAATATTTCTTTACAGTGTACAGAATATGGAGATTGAGACTGTGGCTACTTACATACATTGGCCAAACAAAGAGAAGCAACTGTGTCGAAGTCCGCTGTGTATCAGTGTACAGCGGATAAAGCTCTCAAGTGAGAACCTAATGTCCTTAGAATGATCCTAAGACTATAAAAATAAAAAAAAATCTAATTTCAATAGAAAAGATGGTTGAAAACTTACCCACTACTTACCCGCCACCCCTTTAGTAATTTGATATAATAATTACGTCAACTGACAGACAAATACCACCTCAGTCTACCAGTCTACGAGACGACGGATTACTGCAAAGTGTATGAAACGTTGGGTTTTGAAAATACGATATACGCAGTTGATTTTATTAAAGATGTCGCAAAATCATTTATGTTTTATTGATATATTTTAAGACATTAGTTTTTTTATCTATCTATTTTCCAAAATATGACATACATGTTTTTCGAAAGAGCGCATTGTAATTTACTATTTATTAAATAACTACAACAATTGCGTTACTTCATACTATCAATTTTTATTATACTATAAAAATAGATACTATAACAGAGTCCCTTTGGCCCTTATTACTTTATAAAGACAGGGACAGAGTTGATTTAGCAGTTATAAAACTATTTCAACTCATTTTGACTTAGCATTATTACTATTTATTTACATCACGAGCAATAACAAAAAAAGTAACAAAAAAGTTACATTTAAAAATATACAGTAATTTCTTAATTTTTCAAATATTTTAATGGTAGATATTAATTTACACTTAAAGCAATATCTCCCAATAAAATAAAAAAAATATTATTCAATTTTTCGTTGCATTTTATTCCCAATAGTTAGGCACGTGCCTGGAATGGTAAGAACGAAAAAGTTACACTTTACAAAATTCAATTTCAATTCGACGAAACTTAACGCTCTTTTAATAGGACGGCATACTGTCCGAATTTCCAACTTTGAGGTTTTCTGTGTGTTTTATTTGAATAATATATATGTATTGTAAATATTATATCACTTAAAGGTAATTATTGAAATTTGAATCCGAGATTTTTACAGACAAACAGAAACAAGTATATCTTAAACAAACATACGAACAGGCGAACTAAACGACACAGATCAATTTTGTAACTGATGATAACATTGTTGTTATTATATTTATTGATATTGATTAAAGAGATTAAAAAAAATTAGTTAACTTTACTCTCATATAACTATTTTTGATTACCAAGCATCCTATTTTCAGATAGCTAATAGGTATACAAGGAAATACAACGTTTAGTTTTTGAAATGTTAACAGTGAAAATCAAAGTTACAACATACGCCATTATACGAATTTTGTTCATGTAGGATGTCAACGTAGACTTTAATTGGTTGGAGAACAATGCCATGATTACATGTAGCAATCAATGTATTTTTATTAAATTTTACAAATGTTAAAAAGATATTTTATTTTTTATAAATTACTACATTGTTTAGTATATTAATGGTAAAACTTACTTCATCGCAAGTTTTTTTTTTAATTAATATTTTTTTGTTATCTTCGGGGAGGGGCACAAAATGTTAATGTCGAAGTTGTGAGGCCGATTCCCACTCTGGTGAGGGTATATTTGGTAACGAAAAGCAATGCCTCGAGAATTCAGAGAAAGCTGGGAACGGAGTGTTCTTTAAAATCTTAAAATTGTTAGTACCTACTAATAATATATATAATAATTATTATGAAATCCCATAAATAAAATTCAATAATCACACATTTTTTCTATTATTTTTTTACAGAATGTAAATGCCCTTCTTATAAAAAAAATCAGTGAAGTGCGAGTCGGACTCACCGAAGCTTCCATACCAATTTCAGTAGGTCAACGGGAAGTACAATTTATAAAAGTTAACAAATTTGATTTGCGACAAATATAACTTTGTAACGATTTTTTTCAATTAAATTTTTATAACTTTGTCGTTTTTGCAATTTTTCGTTCATTTGTGCTCAAGGTGCGTTGCTTCGTAGTAAATTTCCAAATCCTGAGTCTACAGGAAGTACACTGTGCAATTTGCAGTATAAACGCCTGTATCTTTTGGTTACCTTGGTTTAGAAGTTTTATTTTTTTACAGGTCTAATGGGCAATAGTCCCTGAGTATTAGAAATAAATTTCAGCTTGATACGTCTACGCGTTCCTGAGAAAAGGGTCTTCACAGATGGATGGACGGACGGACAACAAAATGATCCTGTAAGGGTTCCGTATTTTCCTTTGAAGGTATGAAACCTTAAAAAACATTAATAATTAAGCCAACATACTGTATTTGTCACCTTATAGTAAGTAATCATCGCCATCCACGAGCCAAGTTGTTGTATCAGAGGAGCCACAGGTGCGTTGACGGCCTTCAAGGTGAAATTAGACGCGCTTTTTGAAGGTATCCATGTCGTATCGATCTGAAACGAAACAAATGTTTACGGTTTACATACTGTAAACCGTACTTACTGGCGACACAAATCCGACTTCGTCCGCTTAAAGCTATTGTTTTAGTATAGCCACATTATACAAATTTACATCTTATAATACATAAATTGTAGCCTATGTGCTATTCTAATGTATATTTCTAATGTATAAGCTATATAAAAAAAAGGTTCATCTAAATGCGTTCAGTAGTTTTTGTGTGAAAGTGAAACAAACATCCATAAGTACTTATTTAGAAAACGTATAAACGATAATTCTAAGTAATTATCTTTGGGTAGCGGAAATTTGTAAAAATCTCCCTACACAGTTACTAACAACTTTTTTTTATGGAAAAGACACGGCAAACGAGCGTTCGGGTCACCTGATGGTAAGTGATTACCGCTGTCCACGGTCCCGTGCAACACCAGAGGAGGTACAGGTGCGTTGCCGGCCTTTAAGGTCTTTCCTGAGTGTGGAATAACACTTTAAAAATGTTGTAAAAAAATATCCATAAGCTTTCACATTTATAATATAGATTTCATTTCATATTCATTAATCTAGTTTGGTTTCATATTGTTAAACGAACTTGTGAATAATAATTGATTTATGTCGTAGTTCGCCAATTCTTCGGAATGGCAAAATTGAACGTCGATTAAGCAGCGTTTACCGCGAACCGAGGTTAACTTGCTCGTGCAAAATTCATAATCAATTCACCCCGTCGCGTCGTATTGTTGACGTTGTGGTTGTTCTGAAAACAATGGACTGTAAAACGGTCCAAAACTTAAAGTTGCTCGAAGGTAAGTCAGGTTTGGTCACAATATTTACTGAAGATTTTGTGATTTTGATTGATATTATTAAGTTAAAATGTAATTTGGGTTAAGTTATTGTTGTATTTAGGTTTTGTTATTCATGAAAATATCAACGTTCCCATTAAGATAATTCCGTTCCCAAGTTATATTAGATATACTCCCATATAGGTAGGTTATATATATAAAAATGTTTTTCTGTCTCGAGTGCGTCTTCACTTTAAGAGGGTTTTTCGGGGCCACATAAATGTCTCTAAAATAGATAATAAAAAGAAAATAAAGTAAGTGTTGGTTCAGTTTTTAGCATCACATAATCCAGTCTAATGTGGCAAAAATATATTTATGTGATAGTACTTAATATTTACAGGTAATATCAATTTTCTCCTTACACTTACAACTTATCAGTACTGAACATAAACTTTTAACATATCTATTTTCAATATTGATTAGTATGTACATTATTTGTGTTTGTCTGCGCACGAGTTCAGTCAACCCAAATATTATATTTTAGGGAATATAAAAATGTATATTTTTTTAAAATTTTACTATATTTTCTTACTGTGACTTTAGAGCCCTTTCCACATTTACCAAGTCAAGACACTCCATTTATTACTTTCTGCTGAAATACAATAATTGTAACTTAATGGCGTACTTTGACTAAGCATTAAATAAAATTTTACCTCTGAGTGTAGAGCGAACTTAGTAATATCACAATGACAGTTAAACGCTGTCCCACTGCGCCACATTGGTCTCAATTATCAATATTTTTTGTCGCACTTAACAGCTGAACACCTAAGATGGTTTTAATATTCGTAATTCAAACTACAAAAAATAAGATCTTCATCGATTGCTCCAGAATAAAGTTTAAGTTATAGGTTAGTTAGAATAGTTATACCTAACACTCTAAATAATGAATAGCTTAGCTGGGCTATTATAGTTGTTCATCAGACGTATTAGATCTTGAATTTTTATATGCCAATAAAAAATGCCAATCATGCTGAACAAAATTTCCTAAGGTAGTATTTTTAATTATTCCTATATTTTTAATTATAGATTAAAATCTAAATATATTTAATTCTGTGCGGTTTTTTAAGAAGATCCTTCTAAGCATTAATGAGCTATGGCTAACGGCATACCCATATCGTATTGGCCCGGGAATCATACGATAACGCTTCTGTAGTTCTTTTGGTATTACAGCGAGTCGTTGGTGGCGGTGATCACTTACCATTAAGGTCACCTGATTCTTTCTTTTATAAACTTGTATAGTTCATTATGAGATGCTCTAGGTCTAAAATTGTATAATATCAATGGAAAAACTGACCACAAAAAAACAGTTTCATATTCTGTTACAGTTTTTACAGCTATCCACAGCTTTAAATATTGAAATTAAGAGAGAAAAAATAATAAATAAGCTGAATGTGTATTATTATCTTCTTCATATATCCCGCAAATAGTATAATGGGCAAAGAGAACCTAGTGTCAAGGTACTCCGTTAAGTTGGTTATTCAGGAAAAAACAGTATATATAAATTCTTTCAAAATACAACATTTTTTTTAGTTTCACGCTTTATTCCGCATATTATTATGTGTTAGGCAGAGGGAATCTGGGAAACAGTGTTAAAACTTCCATTCCCCATTTTCTGTCAAACTATCGAGCGAGGTATTGAGTTTTGAGCGGCGGAACTCAACATCGCGGTTTGCCTCGTTCTTGTTAGAATGAATTCCTGGAATTATTAGTAGAATAAGCATACATTTCACTTGGAAAGATAATAAAGTTGTAATTGAAATTTTAAGCTCAGAAGAGGAAGGACTCCTGCCATATAAGTGCCAACATCAGCATTTTTTTAAATTATATTTTTCATCAGTCTTGATTATGGGATCCGGTGGAAGTCAGTATTTTTTGTTAAAAATTGTAATAATTTGTTTATTTTAAAAATCTATGAAAAATCTATTTGAATTAATAACATTTTGAACTTGAATTTAGAAACAAGAACACTTGATTCTAAAAATACTTTACAGCTTTCAAAATATTAATAAAGAAATATTCCTAATCATAAAAGTACTTACAATGGTCTATTTGAATAAAGAATATTTTGAATGTAATTTGTATGAAACCATCGTATTAACGAGTTTATCCGGGCAAAGGTCAGTCCGTTAGTGGCAAATAAAATCGTAGTCTTTCCTTCATGAATGAAACATTAAATGCTCAAACCGTAGTTGGATATTTTTTCCTTTTATGGTATATTGATGTTTTCGTCGTATGAAAAATTGGGTTAATTTATATAAGGTACAACTTATTTGAATTTAACTAATTAATAGGTCTCTCTCTATCGAATCGTTTCTCTTAACATCTTAATATTGAAGAATTGAAGTTGTATTGAAGGCTTGCTGATAGAGAGATCTCTTAGATAGAGAGTTATTATATTATGTTTTCTATTTTTTTGTGGTAAATAAATTATCTTCACGCACACAGCAGGGTAGGCAGAGAGAACCTAGTGTTAAGACACTCTGTTCCCCACTTTCCCCATGAATAATTTGCGTGTTGAGTGACGGAACTCAACGACGCGCTTTGATTTGACACCAGGGCGAAGAATTGGAAATATAAATTTAAATAAATATTTCAATTCCACGAGTGGGGATCGAACCCACAACCAGTTACGTTACAGTCACACTTTGTGCTCCTGCAAAGACTGGACTCTTTTGTGGTACATAATAAATGAAATGTGAAAATATGTTAAGTCCGAGTCGGACTCGCCCACCGAGGCTTCCGTACCAATTTAGAGATTGTAGGTCATCGCGAGTACAGCGTTACAAGCTTCTAAGTCAACGTAATCAAAAGATATGACAATTTATGCATCGATTTTGCTGCATTTGTATAAAATTCGCTGCGCAATCAGAATCTATAGGGTATTTTTCATGGAAGTAGAGTTATGAAATTTGGCACCAAAAAACTTACAAGACATATAAAGCAAAATCTCGAAAAGTGAACATTTATATCGATTATTTCATAGTAATAAATCATTACAAACTTATATTTGTAGTTAATTTCGTACAAAATGAGAGCATAGCTGCATGAGCTTGTCAAGTTTCCTAAGTTGTACTTCCCGTTGACCTACAATTTTAAAATTACTACGGAACCCTAGGTTTCCGAGTTTTAATATTAGATTTTTGATTCACATTTCACTAATCATGTAGAACGTATTTTCAATATTTTATACGGTTTTCCTTTTTTTCATTTGACCGCTTAATAAAAGCATATCTATCCTTGTACACCTCAATCGTACAATATCCATAGTGTGTTGATGCGTACATTGTACCAGGTGACTTCTATTTACCGTTTCTATTCAGGGTGGTATTCCGTAGGCGAGGGCCTGCCTCTTATAGATCGGAGTCGGACGCTCAGTGCGACCCGAAGTGGCGTCTGGTGTAGACGCCCCGTTGTACCACCTGTTCTGAGGCCAAATTTCAACAGGTCGCTTTTGATTAAATGGTGATAACGCGTAATATTTTTTCAATAATTTCTCTATTTTTTCTGTGTTATTATATGGTTGAAGTTTTAAGTGTTATTTGTGTGTTTTTGTTTTTTTTTTGTATAGAATGTAGATAGTTTTTTTTTACAATAAATTTGTTTCGTTAACGCTTAGTGAAAATGATACAGTGGATTTTTCATGGATTTTCATAATGTGGGTAAAATTCGCATGTTCGATTTCCGTATGAAGCTAATTTTCATATAACCAAGTACCTGTTGTTATACTTTTGCACGTATAGAATGTGTTTATGTGAGTGTATGCAAAGGGCGATAGATTTTTTGTAGCTTATAGCGTAGCGCCGTAGCGCTTTTGAATTAAAAAACTTTTATTATATACATTTTTATTTGGGCCTAAACTTTATTTTATGTATAATATTTAAATTATTATTTTATTCTTAATAACCATTATTTTCTCAAGATTATAGTAATAGTGCTATATAAATCAGCTTCACGCTGTATCCCGCCCACAGCGGGGTAAGCAAAGGGAAAATTAGTGTTAAGGCACTCCGTTCTCCACATTTTTTCGTTCCACACTTTGTACTTTTGCGCCATGACTGGCCTCAGTCTAGTATTGTTATATACGTAAATAAATACATTTGTTTATCGATAAAGAAAAACAAAATCATTCCATAATACGAGAATTTATAATTTAAATATATTTTAATCATCAAAATCTCAAGCAAGAATATTTACACCTAACTACTAGTTTTTTATGGCAATACTAAATAATATTCTTATTATGTTTTTTCTATAATAAAAGTAATGTTGGTCACGCAATATGAGCTTTGGAGGTTAGAGAGCAGTTTCTAGATCAATTATACGATCGTTTTTTCACGTGATAGTACCTAATAAAAATATACAATTTTATTAGGTAAATATTATTATAGAATATAGAAATATATTGTATTATTTCTTACTATTGATATATAAAAATCCTTAAGATGCACAATCAAAGTCTTAAAACCGTCCGTCGCTAGCGTCTAGTATAATCATGGAAGCAAATACTGGTTTCCTGCACATTAGTTAATGAAATTATTAATAATATATTCTTATTGTAACTTTGCTTTTAAATTATAGAATTTTCGTAGGCGATTATAGTTTATTAATGTTTAGGGGTGTGTCTAGCTGGGTGATTGACACCGTGTTGAGTACCTAGCAATGGTGAATGTTATTTCTAATATTACTAGAAACATTTAGCTATTTCTAGTATTGTGACTCTTCTCTTTCTAAGTGTGACTGCAAAACCGACTGGTTGTGGGTTCAATCCCCACTCGAGGAGATGAAATATTTACTTAAATTTATATTTCCATTTTTTCGCTCTGGTGTCGAGGTAAAGCGCGGCGTTGAGTTCTGACACTCAACACTCAATGCCTCCAAAATTTAGCAGAAAGTGGAGAACGGAGTGTCCTAACACTAATTTTCCTCTGCCTACACCCTTCTGTGTGCAGGATATAGCGTGAAGCTAATTTAATTTTAATTTATTTTAATTAAGTTATTCAATTATTATAGGTCATGGGAGCCCTAAGAAACGACTAGCCCTAGGACGCGACAGTTGTAGGATCGATTCCTAATCAGGGGAATGAAATATTTAATATTTTTTTTTCTCTTGCTCTGGTAACGAGGCAAATCACAGAGCTAAGTTCAGCTAGTCATTACCTCAACCTCAAGAATAAGGCGGAAAGTGGTGAACGGAAGTGTTTTAATGGGAACTGTGCTGAGAACTGTCTTAATACTAGGTTCCCAGGTTCCCTCTGCTCACCGTGCTGCAGAAGCGAAAGAGCGAGATAGAAGTGAAGCTAAACAAGTCTGATTTTTGTCAATTGTATACTTTTCAATTAACGATTTCGAACTTTTCAATTAACGTTATTACATTAAAGAGCAAAGCAAAGAGTACTTTGCTTTGTATTTATCTCCAAAATGCAATCTACTTTCTAGTGAAATTTCACAAAATTCATTTCAACTTTTGTGGTGACAGAGAACGGAGTTACTTCTATATATATTATTTAACGGTCTTTATCCGTCAGTTTGATTATTTAGAAATGTTTCATTATCCAAAATTTTCAATTAGAAATATGAACCTATTTTTAAAGTTTTTTCATTTAAAAAAAGTTGTATATATTAAAGTTTGGTTTTATTATTATAATGTTATTAAAATAAATAAATACACATTGTATATAAAGAAAAGCCTTAACTTTCCTATAGATAAATATCTATATCCCGTAAATAAATTTTCGTCTGCTGCTGCTTTTCGCGATACATTTTTTTATTGTACAAAAAATATAAAAAAAAAAACATTTATTGTGAAAAAAAAAAAGTTTTATTTTTTTTTAGAAAATAATGAGCATTGTAGCCAACTCTGTTGTATTTTTAAAAGTTGCGATGTCTTGTAGTGCATGCAAAATTTGATTAATTATTTTTTTTATAATTAGCGGATTTATCCGAGGCGGCCGACGCTACTACAGCGTGTTACTGTAAGCGCGATGGTTGTAGGTTCAATTCCAACTCGGAAAAATAAGTTATTTATAAATATTTTAAATTCTTCGCCACTTAACATACGCTATGCCTCAAAAATTGTGCCATAAAGTGGGGAACGGAGTGTCTTAACACAAGTGTTAATCTAGATCAAGAGATAATCTAGATTTTCTGTACCTACCCTGCTTCATTTGGGATACAGCGTGAAATTAAAATAACCCCCCTTTTGTATGTATACCATCGTGTGTCAGTTGCAAAAACGTACGTTATATGATCGATTTCTACTCAAAAACCCCGACATCTTTCATAAAAAGTAAAATTAAGAATAAAGTGACTCAACACTAATTGTTCCTACTCTGTTTAATGGGCATAATTAAACAAAACTTTTCCTTATTATACACAAAGTATATGACTGGTTTAACAAATTCTATTACTTTTAATGATAACGATCGCATTTCGTGGTGGCGCTTACAAAGAATCAGTATTATTAGGTTTAATTCGAAACTCGACCATTAAAAATGTATTTGTACACGCTCAATTCATTTTTAGTAAAAAATAAATAGTTTAATGAATAAAAATATTAATTTCTTTTCATTGTTAGCTTCCAAGAACGTTATTTTTAGTGAATTGTTGTGTTTTTTTTACTGTAATGACATTAAATAAAAATAGTTTATAAACTTCGGACAAATTTTTATACCTAATTAATTTTATTAAGGAAGAGTTATAGCTCGCGGCGGGGTTTTCGAAGACTCGTAAAATGAAACATTAAGTTTTTCTTGTTCCCATAATAATTCTAGAAAGTTCTACCTGAATGCTCCCAAACTTTCACTAAGAAATCTATGTAATATCAGCTTTCCAGGTCATATAACGTAAACAAAATATTCTCTCAGTATCTTATTTAGATTTATGTATTGATCTTAAGGTTTTCGATAAAGATAAAATAGAAATTATTATGTCTTGACATGGCCAGATAGACAGAGGCCAGTGGTGGCGCTGCTCTGTGAACTCGGCGGAAAGTGGGGGACGATGTGTCTTAACACTAGGTTCCCTCTGTCTACCCTGCGGGATACGTGAAGCTGATTTTTATGTCGTGACATTTGAATTAATTATTAAATTTTTACGAAGCATTTCACGAAGTATAACTAAATACTATTGATTTCTATCAGAAATCTAATTTATATGAAAATACTATTTCTATACGCAGTTTTATAAAACATCTATAATAACGTCAATTATTTTCATGCATATTTGATAGGCGATTGTAAGCGCGAAAGGTTGTTCGGTGGTTGGTTGGTTCCATCACCCTTCCAGGAAAAAAAATATTAAATCTTTTTCATTTGTTTGCGCTGGTAACGAAACAAAGCGCAGCGTTGAGTTCCACCTCTCAACGCGCAATACCTCGAAAATTCTAGATCAGAAATTGGGGAACAGAAAGTATCTTAATGAAAACTAAGTGTCTTAACACTGAGCTTACAAGTTCCGCTTGCCTACCCTAATATGTGCGGGATGCAATGTAAAGCTAAAAAATATAAATAAATATAGTATATAAAATATAAATATAATTCAAAATGATTCCCCAAAATACCTATTTAACGTAAATTAAAGCAACGTCACGCTGTTTCCTATCAATCTTTTGTGATAGAAACCTTAATACTACCTGAAAATACCTCGACCGGCAGTCTCCTGCGTTACCGACTTGTTGCGTATCGACCTAATTTGACCCACGCCCCGTTAGAACGTTACAGCGATATTATGACAGTGTCGGGTTTGTTGTTTATATTGAAAGAAAGTAGTGTTAGGAATTTTCTGTTTTTTTTTTCTTCTTTCTTAGAAATGTGTTAGTATCTGCCTGTATTAAATGTTTATGCGTAAGTCTTAAATGTTTATGCGTTAGTGTTTTGGTTTTTAGGGCAGTTGTCTCGCAGAGACTTATGCGTGCGATTGTAAGCGGTACAGGTTGCGGGTTTGATTCCCAATTGTGGAAATGAAATATTTCATATATCCATTTCCTATTTGAGTTTCACCACTCAATACGTAATGCCTCCAGAATTCAGTGGAAAGTGGAAAACGGAAGTGTCTTAATGGGAACGGAGTATTTTAACACTAAATTGGTGCTTACTCTGCCATCTTTTCGATAAATACGAATAAATAGATGATTTAGAAAAATTCCACGTATCGATAAAACGCTCATTTTGTGTAGAAAATTATATCAATTTGTTCAGTTGTTGTTAAAGAACTGCTAGTTAACTTCTAAGTCAAAAGTTACCTACTAATAACAGGACAGTTTTAAACTTGTGCCTTTTCAGAGTAACTATAGTACATTTAATAGAGAACTTTTGTATAATAATAATTTGCCAAATTATATGTAGTTCTAACATTTCAATTCAATTCATTGTAAAAATGTTGCTTATTAGTTTCATTTGAGGCTGCCCGTGGCACAGAGGCACAAAGTGTGACTGTAAACGCGACTGATTGTGGGTTTGATTCCCACTTGATTAGATGAAATATATATTTAAATTTATTTCATTTCTTCGCTCTGGGGTCGACGCAAAGCGCGGCGTTGAGTTCTGCCACTCAACACGCTATCTCTCCAGAATTCGGCAAAAATTGGGAAACAGAGTGTCTTAGGCATTCGGTTCCCTCTGCCTACTCTGCTGTGTCCGGGATACAGCGTCAAGCTGATTTTAATTTTTAATTTTTAGTTTCATTTAATTTTCATCTTAGATGTTCATAAATGATAAACTTTAATAATATATTATTAAGATCTGTATTACTTTTTCATAATGTCTTGAGCTCTTCAAGAAGACCTAGCATTTTAATAATATGTATTAAAAGAAAAGTAAATATATTCTAACATGAGCAGCATGTTAAATAATTAAATATAAACGTGACAGGTTGTGAGTTCGATTCTCTTTTGAAGAAATTAAATATTAAACGTTTTCATTTCCGTGATCTGGTGACGAGGCAAAGCGCGACGTTGAGTTCCACCACTCAACGCAATGCCTCCAGAATTCGGTGCAGATTGGGGAATGGAAGTGTCTTGATAGAAACGGAATATCTTAACACTATGCGGGATACGGCGTGACGCGAAATAAAAAAATACCATAATTTAAACTTCTGTCACTTTTTAATCGGAAAGAATATAAACTAAAAAGATTAATAAAATAAAAAATAAATCAGCTTCACGCTATATCCCGCACACAGCAGGGATAGGCAGAGGGAACCTAGTGTTAAGACACTTCGTTCCCCACTTTCTGCCGAATTCTGGAGGCATTGCGTGTTGAGTGGCAGAACTCAACGCTGCGCTTAGCCTCGACACCAGAGCGAAGAAATGGAAATATATATTTTTTTTAAATTTAGGTAAATATTTTATCTCCTCGAGTGGGGATCGAACCCACAACCAGTCGGTTTTACAGTCACACTTCGTGCCATTGCACCACGACGGGCCTCAATCAAAAATCAAAGATCAATATAAATAAAAAAAAAATAACAACCATAACATCCTAACAAAACAGTATATCATAATTTAATATAACATCAATGGCCTCTTTATCGAAGGCAACGTGTAAAGGGAGTGGACGGAACAATGGTTCAATATGGCGGCGATCGGAACCGCCTTCTCGATTAAGCTAATGTGGTTTTAAGTTGATTACCTCGTTTCTCTTTTTTTGTGGAAAACCTTTAAAACGATAATTTACTGCACGGTTAGAGTACGCTGGGCTGTAATATTTTATTTAATGTTTTATTTCTCTTTATTTTTCCTGGTCCTGGATTCCTGGTTCGATTTAATGGGATATTTGCATCTTGATTTTTGAATGGTGTTATGAAAATTGAAAATGTGTGTTATGACGTATATTTTTTTCTTCAATCTGTATTCCGTACACAACAGGATAGAGGGAAACTTGTGTAAAAGCTATTTTTATGAAACTATTATTTTCTAAATATAGAAATTATAGTTTTCGTCGATGAAAAAGGATATCAAGTACAAGCACAGTCTCCTTCTTGTATCATTTTGTATTCTATACTTAAACGTGTAGACCGAGTTGAGATAGAAATGATATTCCATACATTAATATAAAATATTATTTATTTTTATACGTTTTAGGTATTCTATATATTACCTAGATATTGTAGATGTAGAATGTTGGATTGTGCAGATTGCCGTTAACATATAGTTAAATGAGAGGTAAGTCTTTAAGAGTAGTTCAATATTAATTGATTCAATAAATTTACGTGTTCCTTAAAGTAATACGTAACAGGAAATAAAAAGCATGCCATCCAATATGTTTTCTACCTACGAGTTGTATAGATTTTCGCTAGAAATACCTAGACGACATTATATTGTTGAAAACAAAAATTAAAATAATATATTTGGAAGCTTAAACTTTTTATTAGACATTAGTCGTGGCTCAGTAGCACAGGGATGCAGTTGTGAACATGTAGGTTCGATTTCCACTCGAAAAAGAGAAATATTTAAAATCTAACTTACGTCGCTCCGGTAACGGGGCGGGGCGCGGCATTTTCGCCACTGAATACGCAATGCCTCCAGAATACGGCGGCAAGTGAGGAACCCCGCTACTCTGTCCGAGATAAGGAGTAAAACAAAAAAAAACACAATTCAAATAATTTTATTCATAATCATTAGTTACATTTTTGAACGTCCAATAATTTACCACCAGTTCACTAAAGTTAAGGCCTCGGACATGAAAAGAACCAGCGCAGAAAAAAGGCGTGACTTACTTTTCTAAAATCAATTTTATACAAATACATAACTAATTATCTGTGACAATGATACCTTTGAAACAGACTGGAGCGAGCATTTCATTCCGAAGGCGTGTTATCATTTACAAAATCCTTAATACGGTAATAACTTTAATACACAAACGTCTTTTCAGTATTTTTTAAAATCGAGGTATAGCAAAATTCTCTGACGTATTCTGGGATCCTATTGTAAAAGCGTATACATTGTCTCATAAAAGAATTGCGGATTCGATGCAACCGAGTTACAGGTGCACTAAGATTAAGCCTAGTTATGGCTTTATGTATAAACATCACTAATTTTGGTAAAATTATTAATGTTTTATTTAACATACATAACATTTTCAAAAATATATTGAGATGACTGTCAATATATTAATTTCTTTCAACTTTTGCCACATTTGATATCACACTTTTCAAAACAATATTTACTACTATATTTTCTGTTTTCAACTAATATATATATAACCAACTAGTATGATACGAAACCGAGTTATGTTAATATTTTACTTAAATTATAGACTACTAGGTCATTTACCTATCCCGTTTCTAGGTCACACGAGTGAAGAGACGAGCATGTCTTGGAATAATTTTACAACCATTACGTTATATCATAATATTTAGGTTTTAGGTTATAATTTTGCATGCACTCTGATGAAAGCTAGTTGCACTTAAGATTTTTATTTAAAGCTTAAGCAGATTCAAAAGTCTTCTTTTATCAAAAATTATAGTAATATTCTTATAATAATTATTAGCTTTGTGTAATTAACTTGAGTGTTTTTGTCTGTTTTTTAACTACTCTATATTAACACTTAAAAAAATTACATTTAACACCAAAAAAATTGATTTTATTAAATAAAATAATTAATAAAATAATCGTTGCAAAATAAATCGCCATTTGTCAAGAATGACGCACACAGACACAGACAATCTGTCAAAGCGATAACGCTGCATACGCCTCATTCACGAAATCGAATCGTAGGTAATGGCGGCGATGTTGAATTGCGTAAAATAGAACGAGAGATATTCTCCTTTCTCGTTCGAGTATGTTTTTTGAGAATGTGTGTTTGTAGTAGCAGATGTTTGCGTTATTGACATCTATCAGGAACTGCGTCACACGAAATACAGTATGGATAAGCAACGTGAGATGATTAATTTCGTATCTTGATTAATTTTCTTAGGTATGGGTTTGAAATATTTACCGTATATGCTGTTCCCGTAAAAGGAGCACAGACGCTTCCACCATGTATTAAGATTTGAAATATTTTCAAATGTTTTCGGTTTAAAATGCACATGAAATGTCTTGGTTAGATAAAGCCACATTACATTAGACAAAACACATATAATCAGGGTTTCTTACCCAAAGGGTTAAACAGAACCCTATAACTAAGCCTCCGCTGTCCTTCATTGTATCCGTCACCAGGCTGCAATTATTCCATGAACCATAACAATTAGACAGGCGAAATTTTCACTGATGATGTATTTTAGTTGCCGCTATGGTAAGTACTAAAAATAGAATAAAATAAATATTTGAGGGAGCTTCTATAAAACAAATGTGATTTTTTTTTATTATGGTACGGGACCAGTCGTGCGCACACCGACACGCACTTGGCTGGTTTTTCTTATCTATTTACATATTGTATTATTGTATTACATCTATTTACATAAGAGTACAGAGTAATATTCGAAACATACTTAGGTATATTATTAATATTTAGGTTATAGACATAGATACATATTTTATTAATAAAACAGTAAACGCAAATAAATATTTTTTTCTCACAAATAAGATTTGTTTTGTATATTATGTTACGTTATTGGTATTTGGAAACCAAAACACTACATCTAAAGTTTAGAGTTTCTGATGCTTTGCTTGTATGTTGTACATAGTTTATTATAGATTTAGTCTATATCCAGTTTCCCCGGGGAGAACAACTTTCGTGGATCAATTAGTATTGAACATAATATACTAAATTGGAGTTAAATTTAATAGAATTATATTATTAAATGTAAGATAAGACGTAGCATTTGCCAAGCAGCAATTTCTTTCAAATGGGTGGAAATGGATAGTAGAAAAGTAAATGATTTATGTCAAAATATTCTCTGCCTTTTGTAACAAAATTTTAATATCTGCATTTCTTGTTTAATAAGAACAGTAGGAGTGTCTGGACACAACGATCCAGGGCTCCCTCTGCCTTCCTTGATATGCGGGATACAGCGTGAAGCTGAAAAAAAATGTAAACGTTTATGTATTTTACATAAGAGGATACAAGGAGCAAAAGTACATTTCATACAACGCAAATTTGTATTTTTAATAAATCGGTTCACGTCATATTAACGTAATAACGTTTAGGCAGGCGTAGAATGAGCGGAAATTTGATGATCCGGTGTCGAGGTTGTATGTAAACGAAGAAAATTGCTTCTAATAACCACTTTACTCCATTTCTGAACAAATAGTGAAAAAATAACTCCTTGTTTCTATAGAGTGATAAAATAATATATATTTATAAAGGTCTCGTGAACGAAGGTTTGTTTTTAAAATATGTAAATATACAGATTTGTAAAAGAGAGAGTAAGTGAGAGGAAGTATGATATATAAAAAACTATATATAAAATTATTTGTATTATAAGTGTCCTCTTATAATATAAATAATTTTATATTTAATCTAACTTAGCTATATACTTAGCGGGGTAACCAGAGAGACCGGAGTTCCAGAAGCTTCGGTCTCTACATATCACTTTCGCCTCGTCCACTGTTATCCACCCAGTTTTCCATCATCTTTTTTGCCATTTTTTCATTCTTTTACCAGTTAGTGATGAATTTTTCGAGGAAATGAAAATATATATATTATAAGTAAATCAAAATTAATTCCCTCGAGTGGGGCTAGAACGCACAACCGCGATGCAGTCACGCACTTGTGCCACTGCGACATGACGGCCTTAAAAAATAAAAATAATAACTTATAAAGCGGCGTTCGGACATTAAATTGGTAGAAATGCTGAAACTCTTTATCAATTTAAGATCTCTTACCTTATATATCTATATACTTTTGTAGAGGAAGCCGGACACTGACCTCGTAAGCAAGAACTTAACTAAACTTACGGCAATAGCAGTTTCAGATGAAGTTCCCGAAACATACCATCTAATTAGGCATGTAGGTTTTCAACTTTTATTCAACCTGAGTATATATTATTATGTACATACATTTATTTCTCAGCTTCGCGCTGTATGCTATATGTGGTATATAGCAGTGTTAAGACACTCCGTTCTCCACTTTCTGCCGATTTTTCGAGGTATTACGTGTTGTAAGCTCAATGCCTCGCTTTATCGTAGTGCCTGAGTGGGGAATCGAATCCCAACCGTCACATTTTTAGCCATACGCTTGCGCCACTGTGCCACAACGGCTTCAACATACATACATTGTCTATAATAAACATAGCTAGTTTTAACGGCCTTAATGTTTTTATGTTTATTAGAATATTATCATTAGATTATACAAGCATTGTCGCTTTATATTTTACGCAAACATCTGAATTGGATTTCTATTCGTCTTATATTTGCTTGGGCGTTGTAAATATTGTATATACATATACATATATCGTTCGCAAAAGCGTGTGCAGTCACACGTTTGTGATGTGAGTTCGATTCCCACTCAGTGAAATTAATATTTAATATTTAAATTTCCTCGCTTTGGTAACGAGATCAAGCGCGGTGTTGAACATGCCATGCATCAGAATTCGAGACAAAGTGGGGAATGGAAGTGTATTAATAGGAAAGGAGTGTCTTAACACTATATTCTCAGGTTTACGACCATGTTATGTATGGGATACAGCATGTAGCTAGAAAAAATATATGGGTAGGTATATGTGAAAGGGGTTTTCAGAAATTGAAACTCGTTGTCAGCATCTATATTTCCTATGACTTATAATATGGGGGTCCTCTAAAACAGAGTCAACTGGTACTTACTAGGCAAGCGTGCACCACCGTAGACCGCACCAAAAGCTCATGAGGATAAATGCGGTGCGTATTTTGGAGATCTTGTGTCTTGGGTTAGGATAAGGAAACTCGTATCCGCGCTGTGTCTCATCATAACAAGAAAATATAAAGTCGTATTATATAAATATTGTTTCGAGTGCGTTTCAAACCCATAATAATTCATACGTAGTTCAGTCCTTCAAAAGATAAATAAATAAAGCGACGTTACTTTACATCGAAACACTCAATTTTTTTACGGTTTGTTTCACATAATGTCAGCCCACGTGACCAAATGGACGAACAAAAGCGCATCACACTTCAAACAGATGGTCAAAGCGCTCTATGTTTTTTCATGAAAACATTAGTTTTATACTCCAATATATTTTACTGGTATTTTTTCATGTAAAACCAGGTGCTAGGACAGTCAGTTGGATAATTTTATTTTTTGCCAGAACAAAAAGTGATTTTTAAAGTAAAACTTCGAATTATTGTGTATTAATAAAAAGAAACTCTTTTTTTTGTTTCATAGAAAAGACACGGCAAACGAGCGTTCGGGTCACTTGATGGTAAGTGATTACCGCCGCTCACGGCCCCGTGCAATACCAGAGGAGTAATTAAACACCTGTATCAAATTTAATTTGTTTGATACAGGTGTGTTGCCGGCCTTTAAGGTGTGTTGGGCGCCGGAGCCAGGCATTACCTGATGCGAAACGCAGTGGCATAAAGTCACTACTTCACGCCGGTTTTATATGCCGGGGGTGGTAATAATGCGGTCGAGTCTGCACATGCGTGTTGCCATTGCTGACGACGTGACTCTACCACACGTACTTAAGCGCCTCTTACGACACCACCAGTACCAGGATGATCCTGTTCTAGGGCGGGATCACACGGCTCTAAAGCTAAAAATCTAAAGTATCAAAATTTAATATATTAAAAAGATTAAAATTTTAAATAATAGCCATTTCTATTTTTTAAAGAATAAATATTCGACTTTTTCTGTTTCGTCATATCAACTTCTCGAAGTTCACTTCTAGCGTGCATGACGTAAAAAGTAAATTATGCATTATCGATCCGTCCTCTTTTAGAGAGACGGAATTATAAATGTAATGATTGAAATGTACCATTAATTTATTTTTATCATTTATAAGGGCAGAAAATAGGAAATTAAACTTTTTAAGAAATCGTATAAAAAATCATATGGCCGAGTGGTCAGACCATTTTCAAGAGCTAGAGGACGGTATCCAAAAGGCGCGGGTTTAAATCTCGCTACAATCAAATTTTTATTTGTTTTTTTTTTAAGTAAAAACACAATCAATTAATTGATTAAAATAAAAATACATTTTACATTAAAAACTCTTTTAACGCTCATTTACAAACAGGTTGTGTGATTTTGTTTTATTTAATGGATTTCGTATACAACGTTATATGTTGTCCAAAGGAATATTTTGTTTGTGTTTTTACTGTTAAAATCCTCTAACGTCCCTCTCTATGCATTTAAGGCCATGTGTTTTTTTATAAAAGTAAATAAAAGAAAAACAGCATAAGCACGAGAGGAGGCTATAATGAACAATATCCGTTGAACTGTACTAAATTTTGCATACAGCCGTGTACAAAGGAAGTCTTAAATAGACTGAAAATCTAGATTTATTAGTTCTTTTTAGGCTGAAGTACCTATATATAGGTATAGCGTGCGTACTAAAAGGTAATAGAGACTTTTAATGTTTTTTTTACTTTGTCAGCTTTTTTAAAATTACCAATATATTCGAGGTGACTGTAAGTGCGGCAGGTGGTGGATTCAATTCTCGCTCGGCACTAGAGCGAAGAAATGAAAATATTAAATGAAATATTTAATATTTTCATTTCTTCGCTCTAGTGCCGAGGCAAAAGCATTTTGTTAAATGCTGATTCGGCGTTGAATTCCATCACTCAACGCGCAATGCCTCCAAAATTCGGTGGAGAGTGTAGAGTGAAGTGTCTTAACATTAAGCTCCCTCTGCCATTCCTGCTACATGCGGGATACAGCGTACAGCTAATATAAACACATCACAAATAGACAGTCAATTAATCTCAATAGAGAAAAACAATATAAAAATATTACGGAGTATTCTCTGTTAACCTTCTACAAATTTCAAGTTATTTTCCTATCAATTTTATTACAATAAAGCATATAATGTATACAGTTAACAATCTAATTTGTTTGATAAACGACCTTTATACAAGGACTATCGAGCTAGTATGGCAGCATATGTGCAAACTGGGACATTTTACTAAATTATCGGTGCAACATCATGGGGACGGTGGATAACTTGATTTAATTAAAGTGCCTACGAGACACCAACTTCAATTTGGTGTACTAATGACTTTTAGCGATAGAAGAAATTAAGATGATATTTTTTTAATTGATTCGTTGATATTGTTACTTATATAATCGACCATTAAATCCTTATTTTATATAGTGTTTTAAAAAATTGAGGATTTTATAAACGTCTGCTTTGCTAGGGGAGACCAGAGTATCCAGGTTTAATTGACACATTTCTTTGTCTTGCATTCTTGCATTGCATATTAAGTGGTGGCCTTAACTAGATCTGACCATACGGGGAAATATCATGAGGTTAAACTTAACCTAACCTAACTGAGGTACCTAAATCCCTGAATTGGATTTGAAGCAACAGCCTGCGCGTTAAATTTGTCACGTTTCTATTAATCTATGGTGTTTGTTATTTTTAATTTAAATACTTAAATATATGTTTAGTTTCATCCTAGACCCCCTCGTACCTGGTAATGCAGGGAACTTAGTGTTATAAGACCCTCCATTACCCACTGCCTATCAAATTCTAGAAGAATTGCTAGTTCAATAACAGAATTCAACGCCGCGTTTTACATCGTTACCTGAGCAAGGAAACTAAACTATGTAACATTTCCGCAAAAGAGAATTAAACCCACGACCGTCGCGATTACAGTGACACACTTGTGCTCCTGCGCCACCACGTCCACACTAAGTTGAATATTAATATGGAACTAGAACAATTTAGTTTAAAACACAAATAATATTAAACGTTCCAAATATGATACTAAAGCTAGTAATATAACGTCGACTGAGACCTTTATGGCAACAACAATGCATTTAATATCTGTCACATAATTTTGTCTGTACTGTCTCATATTAAAACACGTACATTTTACCGGAATAGGGTTATGCAGCTTTGTAAATAATAAAACAAACACATTTTAATAACTTTAATAGTTTTTCTTTTTTTTTACATTGTTAAATTGTTTTTCCACACTTAGGAATGAAAAATATTTTTATCATGTGAGAACATATTAAAATTTTAACGTAGCAGCATTTGATTTAAGTCCACGACTATTGAAAAATGTCTTACCATATTGGCGTACGGCTTAGTGGTCAAAATGTTTTGACTGTTTCCAAGAGACATGGGTTCAAATCTTGCTATGTCCGAAGTTTTATACGTTTTCCAAATAAATATCTTTCAATATAATATAAATATAGATATATATAATATAATTATAGATATATTTATTTAGTAAATAATCCACTAAGTATTATGAGCTAATGAACTATACTATATCGACGTTAACTTTTGCCATGCAATATGTCATATATTCAGCGGGAACTGGGAAACATAATTATCTTAATGAGAACATAAAAAAATTATACTATGTAGTTATTTATAAGAAAAGCTGCAAATTTGGTTCCGATCCCAAACAGATGACCGAATTATTGAATAAGTACGATTTGAGCACAATGTCTCGGATTCGGGCGAAAAACAACGATCATAGTGTCTTAACTCTACGTCTCCTCTACTAACAGAGTACTTGTTATATGAATGTGGAATAATATATGAAGCTAATAAAATATTTATGAATTTTGTATATATCTATACATATATAATATTCACAAAAAATATATTTTAAAAATCATTGTACTTGGAACTGTCATTTTAATGAAATCATCGTTAAAATTGCATACCCTCTGGCGAAAGAAACACATTACATATATCAATATAGTAGGTAAATTAAATGGGAAATTGAACGAGATCCACTTATTGTGGAATTAAAGTGCCTGTACTTATTTTGTATTGCTTTATTTCGTAATACATACATATGTAGTTACAAATAAAATAACATCGGGCTTAAAAACTTGCTGTACTTTTTTGTGTCGTTTTCTCTTTTTATTATATAGTTCATATTACAAGGAGATATTGAAAGTATATCATTGATTGTACGATAAATATAACATATATATTCGATTCTCATTAGAGTTAATATATTTTAGTTTTACTTTCCTTGTTAAAAAATGCAGCGTTAAGTTCAGCCAATGTACATAGTGCATGCGAATATAACAAGAATAGTCTGTTGTCCACATATGAATTAAACCGTCATCTCAAGATCGAGAGATTTATAAGTACGGCCCACAGACATACGATTACATAAATGTCTAAATATGCATTTACACTCGTTCCATATAAGGTACCTGTAAAATTTTATGTTGAATACTATTCAACTTATCGTTTCGTTAAGCACCTTTAGTTTACTTTCAGAAAATATGGCACTGCATATCAAGCTCGACATTCGTGCTTTTGACATAAATATAGCAATTTTTTACCCAAATACTGCTTTTATACTGATTTATATATTATAGAATGTTAATATTTTTTACGTAAAAATAAATTATACTATTTACAAGATATTTTTCTGTTTTTTTAGGGTTCCGTATCTCAATAGGAAAAAATAGGACCTAATAGGATCACTTTGTTGTTGTTCTGTAAAGACTAATTATTTCGAAATTGCGTGAAGGCAAGCTGAAATTAATATTCAACATTCAGGTTTTTGTTACGTTTTATATGAAATTCGCCACGCAATTAATACGTATACAGTACTTTTCGTAGATCTACGCAATAAAAGAAATTTATATTACAGATAAAAACCATTGCCAACTTATAATTTCATTTTCACTTTAATTTCAGTTCATTTAATACAAAATTAATACATAAACTTAAGTTTGCAAAATTATGCACCAGAATAAATGCTGGCCTCTTTTGATTGCGTTGAACTAGAAGCTTGATTTTTTCTATGCTCTAGGAACCTGAATGGATCTGAATATTTGATATTATTTTCAGCTTGATCTTCACGCGATCGTAAGATAAATAGTCTTGACAGACGGAAAGATATACCACAAAGGATTTCGTTTTTACCTTTTGATGTACAGAACCCTAAAAATGGATAATAATTAAGAATACGATATTTACTAACATTGCCGTAGTCTAAATTATACCTCGAGGCTCTAATTGCGTATATGATGGACCTGTCTATCGATATGCCGCATGGATTGAGTATGTAATAATTACAGATAACAAGACACGAAATGGATACCTAGGAGTATTAACGAGGTAAAAGCGTGCGAGTGTAAGTTTGACAGGTTGTGGGATCGTTCGAACATTACTCCTGCCTCTACCAATATAGGTTTTTTAATATAAAAATGTAAGAAATATATATTATGTAAGCAATACACCATATCAACATAAACAACACAGACAAACCATTCAAAGTACATAAATATAATTAAGTTACAATAACGACGTTTCTATACACGGTTCGGTTCGTTGATGAAAGGTGGTTTCGTGATTGCCTATTGTTTTTTATTATACGGAATCGTAAATTTAAATAACGCAAACACAACATGGACGTGACTTTGACTTTGACATGCGGTAAAAAGGCGTACTAACGACTCCCCTCTTCCGTTGGATATATTTTATATATTTCCGTAAGATCTATTAAATGTAAGAAATATATTATTCCTTTGTTTATTCGCTCGCTAGTAATAGTTAAATAATAAAACCCAGATAGTCTGTAGAACAAAAATATGAATGCAACATATATAATATGGTACCAGGTTCTACAAAAAAAATATTATATACTAAATCCAGGCGAAAACTTAGGTAATATATTAAAAGCAATGCAACTCCGCGTCGTAAATGTCAACATCTCCTTTATTAAAATATTATAAAAAAATTAATAAACGATAAGCAAAGATACTAACTAAATATTCTCGACTTAAAATGTTAAAAAGTAGAGTTTTAAATTTTAATTAAAAACAAATGTTGATATTAGAAACATAATTAGCAAGAACAATTTTTTTTTTATTGTAAGTGAATAGAAATCTCTAGGACGGCTCCCTACAGAAGTATTAATAAGAGCGAAACCAAGAATTATTATAAATTAATTTTATTACTTTAAATATTATTATTTTAATTATTTAACTTTATTCTGTATCCTGCTTATAGCAAGGTAGACAAAAATAACAAGATGGATTAAAATAGTCCGTTCCGCATTTTTCACGGAATTTTCTAGACATTCTATATTGAAGGGCGGAACACAACGCCGCGCTTTCCACACCGCCGGCTTGTGATTAAAACGCCACCGTTTTGTTCCTAAAGCGAAGAAAGCGCGTTAACAGTCGTTCTTTTATGCCCCTGCGCCACGGCTGGCCCCTACTGGATATATTTAATCAAGAAGATTATTTAAAAGCTCAAAATTTGACTGTAAACCGACTGGTTGTGGGTTCGATCCTCACTTGAGAAAATGAAATATTTATTTAATAATTAATATATATAATTTTATAATTTTAATTTTTTATTTCTTCTCTGGCGTCGAAGCAAAGGGCGGCGCTGACTTCCGCCACTCAACACGCAATCCCTCCACAATTCGGTGAACAAAAGTCGGGAACGGAACGGTATCTTAACACCAGGTTCCTTCTGCCTACCCTGGTGTTTGCGGGATACAGCGTGAAGCCGATTTATTTGATACAGAAAATAATAATACTACCACACTAATATAAGACCATTTCACCACACATTTTCAACGTAGTACATTTTTCGCAATATAGCGAATCTTTTACGAACAAACCGTTATATTACAAATGGTTCTAATAAAAATATTTCATTTTTGCAGGTAAAGGTGAATTATGTGCTACTTCAGCATAATAGTGATCATATTTGACTGTCTGTGCCGTGGATAAGTGAGTTCCGGTGAAAATGAGTTTGCCAATTTTCAAGACGCTGATACCTTTCCTTTATGGACTTGTTTCAGGTATGTATGTGTTTTTTTTAATACTTGTTTTAGTGACCTGCTAACCTAGTGTTAAGACACTCCGTTGCCATTAATTGATTTATATTATATGTAAGTTTTTCAGGTGGAATCTTAAAAACTCATTTTTGACTCGAGTTTAAAAAAGAATACCAGTAATTTAATCTGGAGATAAGCTTTGGAATCATTTAAATTGTGTAATGACGTTACAAATTGATAGTAAAAGTCTTAAAATAAAAAAAAATACTTTCACACATTTTAAATAAAAGCTTTTTAAAATATATTTTTTACTTTTAGCGCATTTAAATATTAGCTTATTTAAAAAAAATACATTAAATTTGAAAAAAAGAATTCGGGTAATGATGAACACGTCATTTATAATTGGGAGCACTTTATACTCGAGAGCTTTGAGGTTAAAACAATTAACATAGTACCGTAATTGAGGCTCACAAGTCAAATTCCCACTTCGAGTATCTGGTTTGTGTTGCATCAAACTAAAACTGGATTAGAAATTAAAGGTTCTAAATAAAGATTTTAATGAAGCTTACAATATATACTTTTGTTATTTAAGTTTAATATATATCTTATTATAATAAAATACATATAATAAAATTGTAACTCGTCGCTGTTTGTACATAGAAGAAACGTATATGAGAATAATATTGGTTATTTTAATGTAAATCGGTTTACAAATAAAGGAAATATATCAATTAAAATATGTTATTTGCTAGAGTCAATTCATAGAATTTTTAATTTTTTTAATTATATAATGAATGTAAAATTCTTAATTTTTGCAATTATTACACATTTAAAATGAAATACTACAGTTTTAAAATGTCGGCTTTCCATAAATGTATTATATTAAAAGTATTTGTTGTAATTCAGAATATATAACACTTTTATATATTACAAGCGAGTAAAGCCGTGTGTGGATGGATCCCTAGTTTTTAAATACAAGGTTCCAGGCCGTGGATGACTATGGCTTCAGAGTGGGTAACCTTCTCATAATACACGATCTCAAGTAATACTGTAATCTGTATCTGGTTATTGATCCAACAGCTAAGCGATAACCTCTTAAAATGTTGATCGAGACTTCGCTATTAAATCGTTAACTGAAACCACTATCGGCACAATCATAGTCGCAATGATATCCCACATAGCGGTAATCTCATTGGCTAAGTAGGGATATTAAGATATTTTTTCTTTTTCGGCCTCCACGAGATTGTCATCTTATGGGAGACAAAATGTCAACTAGTACTCTATCAGGTCTACTATTACTATATCAGGTCGATTGGAAACAATATATCTGTCAGTAATAAAAGATCGAGGTCAGTCGTGGCGCAGGGGCACCAAGTGTGATTGTAAAATCGACTGGTTGTGGGTTCGATCCTCACACGAGGAAGTGAAATATTTATTTACATTTATATTTTAATTTTTTCGCTCTAGTGTTAAAGCAAAGCGCGGCGTTGAGTTTCGCCACTCAACACGCAATGCCTCCAGAACTCGGGTGAAAGTGGGTAACGGAGTGTCTTAACACTAGGTTCCCTCAGTCTACTCTGCTATGTGCGGGATATAGCGTGAAGCTGATAATAATAAAAGACTGATCGCAATGAAGCAAAGTATACCTAATTTCTTATTAAATTTCACAATAATGAAAACAAGAAAAGATTATAAACAGCCATTAAACTAAATGTGTTTGTTACGTAAAGAAGTGGTTTTTCCAATTTTATATATTTTAAATTTTTTTATAATCGCCTACAAAAACATACTGTGATCTTTCAAACTACGCAACGGTTTTTAATTTAATTTTTAGTAAAAAACAGAATGCGCGCAATAACTACACGATTGTTTATTTAACAAATAGAATTGTTTTTGTATACGTGCATATGTTGTTTCATAAAGCGGCTAGCAGTAAGGATTACTTTTATTTAATCAGCTTCACGCTGTATCCCGCACACAGCAGGGTAGGCAGAGGGAACCTACTGTTAAGACACTCCGTTCACCATTTCTGCCGAATTCTGGAGGCATTGCGTGTTAAGTGGCAGAACTCAACGCCGCGCTTAGGTTAGGCACCAGAGCGAAGAAACGGAAATATACATTTAAGTAAATATTTCATCTCCGTGAGTGGGGATCCACAATCAGTCGGTTTTAGTCATACTTCGTGCCGCTGCGCCACGACTGGCATCAACTTTTATTTTATTATAATATTCGTAATAATTTCAAAATGAATGCACCGATTTGAATAAATCGAGAAATTTACTCATGTTTAAGCAGGTCTAAAAGTTAAAAAGTTCTTTTGCCTCCAGAATTCGGTGGAAAGCAGGGAATGCAGTATCTTAGCACTAGGTTTCCTCTGTCTACTCTGCTGTGTGCGGGATACAGCGTGAAGCTGATTTATTTGATTTATTTTTTATATATTCTTTTATTCTTAATATTTAACATTATGATAGGAAGTTAGTCACTGTTTCTTGCATTGATCTTTTATTTTATTATTTTTAATAGAATACATAGTAAATTGGTAAAACCAGTTACAAAATATGATGGTTTATGCAAGTGACTTGTCCTCTTGAGAATTTAAAATCACTGAAACTGTCCTAACAACGTTTCGTATAACGCGTTCCAGCTGTGTGTGCTGTTCCTCGCTAATTGCTGCTATTGTAAAATATGAGAGTTTAATGCAATACGCGTTGTGACTATTTTGTATACTATTGTTTTTATTGAATCAGTCGTGGCGCAGAGGCGCAAAGTGTGCGCGACTGGTTGTGGGTTCGATCCCCACTCGAGGAAACGAAATAATTATTTTAATTTATATTTCCATTTCGTCGCTCTGGTGTTGAGGCAAAAAGCGCGGCGTTGAGTTATGTTATTAAATATGCAATGCCACCATAATTCGGCAAAAAGTGGGGAGTGGACTGTGCTGCTATATCCCATAGCGTGAAGCTGATTTAATTATTATTTTTTTTAAATTGTTTTTACTATTCATTTATTTCTTATTGATATGACAAAATATAATTGATAATGTTTTTGAATAGTAAGTTGTTATTATTTATCAAGATTTGAGGATCTAACTAAGTGCAGTAACGGTTCCAAGCCAAATACTATATGATTTATGTTAGCTACAGTTTTTATTCACAAAATAGTTTAAGGTAACGTAAATCATAAAGGCGAAGCGCTCTGCTATTTGGTATTTAATATTGCTTTTACGTTGTTTATGTAATTTTAACTATATTATATAAACAAAAAACAATACTTTGAACTTTTACATCCCTACTCTATTAAATAGGAGATGGAAATTTATATGAGACTTGCGGCAGTTTTGACAGTAGATTAAATGATAATCTTTTTCTTGATTTATCAATCACTTAGTGGTGAATGAATCACTCTGTAACCGCACACAGCAGGGTAGGCAGACGGAACTTAGTGTTCAGACACTCCGTCCCTCAGTTTCTACCGAATTCTCTAGTTGAGTGGCGGAACTCAACGCCGCGCTATGTATAAACACCAGAGCGAAGAAATGGAAATATAAATTAAAAAATAAATATTTCATCTCCTCGAGTGGCGATCGAACCCACAACCAGTCGGTTTTACAGTCACACTTCGTACCGCTGCGCCACGATTGGCCTCAATAATTATTATTAGTATTAATATTAGACAAATTTCTCAAATTACGCCCATATGACGTATGTAAAGAGTACTTTTTATATACAGTAGGTACAGCTTCAATTTCATCAAACGGTGAACTATATTATATTACTTAGATAGTATTAAATTTATCAATTATAGTTCATTAGTAAATGCTATTAGTCGAACTGTGGACAATAGTAGGTACGAATCAATTCCTGATTAGTGTTTGTGTTGTATCCAACGTCGTATATGTATGTGTCGTATATATCGAGGTCGATGTATTCGTACTATTTGAATTTGTTCAGAGTACAGTATAAGTTTATATGATCATAATATGTATTACATTAAGCCAGGTCGTGACGCACAGTGAGTGTGACGCGACAGGTTATGAGTTCGATCCCCACAAAGAAATATTTAATATTTTCATTTCTTCGCTATAGTGTCTAGGTAACACAAGGCGTTGAGTCCATCACGCAAAATGAATTGCCTGCAGAATGTGGTGAAAAATGGGGATGAGTCTTAATACTAAGTGTCTTAACACTAAGTTGCCTAGTCTGCTGTGGGCGGGATGCAGCGTGAAGTAAAAAAAATATGGTAAATGTATTATAAGTCTGTTATTTAAAAAAAAAAAATCTGTGTTTATATGATTTATTAAATGATTTATTATATATTATATGGAACAAAACAGGATAAAAATCTGAAAATATATATTAACATCGCTCATAACTTACTACCATCACACAATTTGCATATAGCAATATTTAATGTTAAAAAATATCTAAACTAAAAAAGAGAAACAAAAATATTTACTTGTAATGTATCCCCCGAGTAACAGTTGGACTCACAACTACAAGTATGTAGTTATCTCTGACGGTGGCAAAGTTATATTAAAAATTAACTTTTGAATTTATTTTTGTAGCTGCATATTGCGGAATACCGCACACAGCAGAGCAGGCTGGGAACCTAGAGTTAAGACACTACGTTTTTATTAAGACACTTCCGTTCCCAACTTTCTACCGAATTCTAATTACTACTTAAATTAAACAACTTGCAAATGTTAAAAACTATATTAAATATTTTATTTCGTTAACTTAGTTGTACTTATTTAGAAAACGTATAAAAATTTGAAAGTAGCAGGACTCGAACCTGCGCCTACTAAGATAATTACTGAGAATTATTGTGGAATAACACTTTAAAAATGTTAAAAAATATTTTATTGTTGTTGTATTTCTTTTTGAGAATACATTCTTCAAACATAAATGCCTTTGTTTTTTTTTATGGAAAAGACACGGCGGGTGTCTTACCACGGGCGTGAAGTAGTGGCATAAAGCCACTACTTCACGCCGGTTTTAAATGCCGGGGGTGGTAATGATCCGGCCGAGTCTGCCCATGCGTGTTGCCATTGCTGGCGACGTGACTCTACCACACGTACTTTAGTCGCCTCTTACGACACCACCAGTACCAGGATGATCCTATTCTAGGCCGGGATCACACGGCACAATGCCTTACAAAAATTAAGTCTTTGAGACACGCCTATGCTACCAGTAATAAATGAAATCATAAACTGAACTCAGTTAAAGCGCTTATCACTCCCACTGACCAAATCAATATCGTTACAAGCCCTTCAGTAGCGAGACTAACATAATTACTTCTTGTTCAACTTGTCAGTTACAAAATTAAATAAGCGTTGAGCTATAAGGAAATGAGAATGTAGTAGAAAGAGGTCGACTATGTTTTCATTAAGCGGCTTCTCTACAGTCGGTGCACCTCGAGGGGTCGCTGCTATTTATTATAATTTTGTTTAATTGTAATGCAATTTTGTGTTTTGTATGTTAAATATTTTGGTTTTCTTTTGTTGTTGCTCGAGTTTCTTTTGCTGGGGTTAAAAGATTATTTATTTTAGAAATCTTGACGATGTTTTCATAAGATATATAAAATGAAAATCAGCTTCACGCTGTATCCCGCATACAGCAGGGTAGGCAGTGGGAACCTAGTGTTAAGACTCCTTTCCCCACTTTCTGCCGAATTTTGGAAGCATTGCGTGTTGAGTGGCAAAACTCAACGCCGCGCTTAGCCTCGACACCAGAGCGAAGAAAATGGAAATATAAATTTAAGTAAATATTTCATCTCCTCGAGTGGGGATTGAACCCACAACCAGTCGGTTTTACAGTCACACTACGTGCCACTGCGTCACGACTGGCCTCAAGATATATATGTAAGTATAAACAAGATAGAATTGAAATATTATTCGTACGATTTTTTAAATAACTTCTTGGACAATTGAAATATTGCTGAGGTTTGTTCATTTATTTTGTACTATGATTAATGGGCAATTGAAAATTAATTTTGTTCAAACTGTTCAGAAGTATAAAAATATACTTTCAATAAGCTGTAGTTTTAGGTGCCTCTATACCTTTTCATTGAATATTATCAACACTGTGGTAAAACGTCAATATACTAAATATATTTATAAAATTCTCTCAGGCAACTAGACTAATTTGGATATGGGTCGTGATATATATTAGGGATTCTCACTTCGGTATAATAAATTAATTTTTTAGACTTATATAAAATACCAAACTTTGTGTTTTTTTAAAAATACATCCATATAAAGGTAAAAAATACTTTAAAATATTTTAAAATATAAGGAAATGAATTCACGTAAAACACGATTATATTGAAGTACCGACTACTCAATAATAACTCGATTCCGTAAATAAATGACAACAATAGAGATATAAATTATAACCTGCGATGGTCAGCAGGATTTATTGCGCTATGGATAGCTAGTTGAATTAATATTTACCTGTAAATCTCTGACGTGTCTGCAGGATCACGTATTTTGTCAGTGCCTTATCTGTTGTTAATTTTGAATATGCTTTCTAGCACACTTTGTACCTTTCATAGTAAATAGTAATAGTTTGGAAAATTAACTTGTAAGGCCCGATAGAACGCGATGGTCTAGGGTTCAAATTCAATTCGGGAAATCTTATATAGATTCATAGAGGAGGCCAGTCGTGGCGCTGCGGCACAAAGTGTGACTGCAAAACCGACTAGTTGTGGGTTCGATCCCCACTCGAGGAGATGAAATATTCACTTAAATTTATATTTCCATTTCTTCAATCTGGTGTCGAGACAAAGCGCGGCGTTGAGTTCTGCCACTCAACACGCAATGCCTTCAGAATTCGTCAGAAAGTGGGAAACGGAGTATTTAGCACTAGATTCTCTCAGCCTATCCTGCTGTGTGCGGGAGAAAGCGTGAGGCTGATATATACATATATGTATTATAATACTGTATAAGGGGTAAAATCTGTACATTGATAATAAACTAAATATTGATTATAAACTATAAAAAAATACTTCTGGGAAACATAATACAAGGTAACAGTGTGATTCCAGAAGGCATACCTTTTAAAAACTACTAACATTTTTATAGTTAAGTAAGTCAAATTAAGAAATAGTCTATGTTTTTCATCAATAATTTTTTTCGTATCGACGGAAAAATGTTCAAAATGGCACTATAATAACGCGTTAATATCGACATTGTAGTACTGATAATAATTGAAAATAGTTATACTACGGGAGGGTACCTTTATGTAATGCAATGTTTTAAGCTGTTTTTATGACATAATGTAGAATAATATATATTGTATATAAAGTATTATTACCGTTAATTATTTATCGGTAGATTGTTTAAATCCAAAAACGCTTTTAAGGGTTGATATCCTTTAGAATACAACAAATAAAAATATAATATTGTAAAAAAAAAACTATTGATACGGGAACTCAACGCCTGCACCATGACTGTCCTCATTATAATCCTAGATCCTGTAAAGTAATTTCTATCATTTTACTCACTTAATATGTAATTTATTTTAAAATACGTAAAAAAATAGTCTGTCCATATAAAAACGATAAACATCAAATAGAAGCAAAACAATCATAAATAAAGAATAAAATATGTTAAACGATTATAAAGCAAAATATTTATCCAACGGGAACTTTCCTCATAGAGAAAGTTTGCTGACAGTTTTGATTTATTCCCTCAGCTAACTTAGAAACAAATTAGATTCATATATTTTTTTAAATATCATCCACTAGCCAATAGTAACTAGTTATTACATATTAAAAGTTAAGATAGAACTAAAAAATATTTTTTAACAAAAATAAGTCTTCAAACAGTAAACAAAAAATGATAAGATTTTTTTCCGCTGTTTGACACACAATACCTCCTGAATTCGGCAGAAAGTGGGGAAAGGAAGTGTCCTAATGATAATGGAGTACCTTTAAAACTAGATTGTCGGGCTTATCCTGCATCGTGCGGGATACCGCGTGAAGCTATAAAAAATTAATTATTAGAAATTTTATATATGTTCTATATTGTAGTGTACTGTGTAGAAACAGTCGCTATTGTTTAAAACTTTTAATTTTAATGTCCGTCCGCTTAATGTGAATTATTTTTTATGTTATGTTTTAAAAGCTAGTAGTGGAAATATGGAAAATGCTACTTACGCTTAAAAGCTGTACGTAGAATCTCATATTAAAGAGAAAAGTGAATGTTGGCTAATACATAACGCTGCTGCTTTGTTTAACCAAAATATGAAACGAAAATATTTTTTTTCTTTCATCAAATGCAAACTAGTATCTACCAGCCACTATAAACAATCTGACATGTTCCACGCTAACACAGTATCTAGAGTTATAATCGTAGTCCAAAAATGCTTAAATTAATCATAATTGGGTATAAGAATATTTTTTTAGCAGTTTCACGCTGTACCCCGCAAATAGCAGGCTAGGTAGATTGAACTTATGAACCTAATGTTTACATTCCATTTCCCCTAAGACATTTCCGCTTGCCACTTTCCGCTAAATTTTCAGAACATTGCGTAACCAGAGTCAAGAAATGAAAATATTATATACTTCATTCCTTCAAGAGGGAACGAACCCACAATCGTCGCGCTTACAATACACGCTTATGCTCCTGCGCCACGACGGCCCCATGGTATCAGAATATGTGTATTTAATTTAAGTATTGCAGGTGAATAGTATAATAAACAGTCATTTATCATTTTCAACGTGTAAGGGTCGGACCCTCGCAGACAAAGGGTAGAAAGTTTAGGTAAACGTGATGTAGGGGAAAATTTAATACTGATACGTAAAACCCAAACGCATCGATATTCAATTTGAAAAATTTCGCAACGATGTTTACGTTAATATATTGAGCTTAAGATAGAAGATAAAATTATAATAATATATGAGCCGTCGTAGCGTCTGAGAATAAGTGTGCAACTGTAACTGAGACGGTTGGTTGTGGGTTCAATTTCCAGTAGTGGGAGTGAAATATTTAATATTTTCTCCGCTCTGATGAATAAACAAAAGCGCAGCGATGAGTTCTACCACTCAACCCGTAATGCCTCCAGAATTTGGTAGAAAGTGGTATTTTATTTAGAACGGAGTGTCTTAATAAAGGTTCCCGAATTCCCTTTGCCTATCTTGCTAGGTGCGAGATACAACGAGAAAGTAAAAAAAATATGTATTATATGATTGAGCAAACGATTGCATTTCTTGGGCTGAATTATGGACTAAATTTTTATACGAATTTTAGACCAAATCTATGAATAGGTCATTAGCTGTCCCACTCAGATCATGTTTTTAATAAAACTGACGGAAATATAGATAGATATATACACTTGATTTCAATAGATTGTTTATAGTAATACGAAGAAGAGTAAACGTTCATAATCTTGTGTAGATTATGAACTTTTTTGACAAAAAAAAGCGACTAAGTTATAATGCTGTTTTCAAATATATTTTATTAAAATTATCAAACATAGTCATATCTAGTCTAATATCTAGTATAATCCTCATAGAATTTTATATATCTCCATACTGTATTAACGTGGGTTTAATTTTTATAAATATATACTTAATTTATTATATCTAGTTTATCTAAATATATTTTTTACAAAATAGTGAAGTAAAAATAATAACAGTTCTCTATGGTCGTGTTAATTTAACTTATGTTTTTAAAATGTAAAATAGCTCCCACTGGACATCGTCCGTGGCTTTGTTGAAATTGAAATATCAAACCAAGATAGCTTGGAAAGGCAAATATTGCAAGTTTTTACTTTTAAAAGTATCATACAATACACATTTGAATATTTTTACGCGGAATTTCATCTCTTCTGACGTTTCTGGGTTTATAGTTTTGTAGGGCATAAAAAAAGTAATAAAATTTTCATATTGAGCTCAGATCTATTGTTCGATCTCCTTTGATATAAAAGTAAGCCGCTGTCAAATATTAATCCAAATCGATTATATTTTTGAAATAAAGTTTACCTTGACTAAAACAGTAATAATAATAACACTACAGTACTGTGAGAAACCCACTCACGAGCTGATCGTTATGGTGAGACCGGTGCATACCGCTCAATACGCTTAGCCGACCACGCCGATGATGCACCTGAAGCATTACGCCTCTTTGTGGGAACCCACTTAGTCGGAGATGAGTCACTATCCACCAACTCTTCAATTGAGATGAGATTATTGTAAAGCCGAACATCCGTTGGTCTTTAATAGCCCAGTTCTCAATCGTCCAAATTTCATTCCACAGTCCCAATTTATTTTTCCATATTTTTCATAATTTCCACGCATTATTCGCTGAAATTCTTATATTTTATATTTTCTACGTGTTGAACCTACGTCCCCACGCAAGCTACCGGGTTCCTTTGAAACCGAGATCCCTGAGGAAAGTGACATATAATAATAATAATAACACTTCATGGTACATAGAAAAATTAACATGCTTACAAAACATTCAATACAAGAGAACTCTCAAACGCAACCATTAAAATACGAAAGAATATTAGAGAGAAGAAGAAGGTGCAAAAAATATTAAATTCTAGTCTAAGGAAAGTTTCCTTTAGTTTCTGAAATAATATAATAAAAAATATTTTTGATGTACGTATAAATAAACAAATATTTACATATAATAAATACACATACAGATTACAAATATAGTTTTCATATATATACACACAATATGCTCGGACTAAGAGTACTGTTCTAGATAGGACTGCTTGAGTCTACTTTTAAATATCCTTAAAGTCTGAGAACGCTTAACATCACTAGACATACTCCCCATAGCCTTTAGTGCGGAATAGAAGAATTTTTAGGAAATTATTGTTACGGGAAGGTACTGGGAATGAAGGGTACAAAAGGGTCAAAAACTTAACTAAAATAACGTTATTTGAGGTACGAGGGAGTGATGGAGTAGTAAAGGATAGTGTAAAGGAAGGTAAGAAAATGTAAATACCGTCGATCTTATACAGTAAGCCATTTAAGTTGAGTACGGTACAGTGTTACATGACCATACTTACTCGATCCAAAAATAAATTGAATTCTTATGTTTTAATTTATTATATTTACCGCTTACAAAGATTAAAGAAACTATTTTGATGTCGTGTTTTGTTTATGTTTATGTTTCATTCTTCCCTAGCAGTGATTAGAATAAATTTATTTTAATCTATATATAAAGAATGCAACCATAACGAGAAAAAACCTGTTGTTGATTAGGCAATAAATTTGATATGAAATGCAGCAATATAGTATTCAAACATACTCATATCTTTTGATGGCTTTGATTTAGTAGTTTTATTTTTTTTTGTACTTCATGGGACAATAGACTTGATTATTTAATATTAATGTAAGCTTAATATCTTCATGGAATCTTGAGATAATCCTGTGATCCTATGATCCATTCTTGCTTTTTAAGATACGGAATCTTAAAAGGGATATTAAATCATAATTTATATCATCATGACATGACGTCCTCATACCTTCAACTTACCGAAATATATTTGGTGACATCTTGTCGAAAACCATTGAAAAGCCATAATTACGATTACCTAGCTTATTTTATGCCATAACAACATTATTGATTGTAAAACTGTATTGTTCTAATTAAATATAAAATTAAAGATTATGGATATGATTTTCAGTCAAGGAGATTATATTTAATATTTTAATTTTTTCGCTCCGGTGGTGAGGGTAAATCAAATTCCGCCACTCAACACTTAGTGACTCCAAAATTTGGTGGAAAGTGGGGAACTAAAGGGTTTTAACACTAGGTTCCCAGGTTATCTCTGCCCACCTTGCGCTGTGCCTGCACATACAACGTAAAGCTGAAAAAACAGAAGAATAAACGTAAACAATTGCAGAATATAATGCAAATAGTATGTATCTCTCAGCAAACTCGCTGTTTCTTTGAAAAAAAATTACTACTAAATTAGAGGGAGCATCCTCCTTTCACAATGAACGCATAATTTCCTTGACGTTTTTTCTACGCGGTCTAAAGGCCACTTTGTCAAACCTATTACTCTTCATTCTTCTCGCTCTGAAACATTCGAGGCGAGCGATGTAACTTACATTGCAATTTTTAAAGATTTAGACCGGAATAAATAATGTGGGACGTGCATTTTTTTTCCTTTAAAATGTTGACTCTACTTTGATCATTTTTATTTAGTTTTTTAAATAGTAAATATTTGTTTTATTGCTATCGACGTATGTTTCTTGTGGGCATGTATTCCTTTTGACGGTTTGGTTAGGCAATATGTACATTCAGTCCGGCGCACTACTATAGTTTTGACTTTTGATAAAAGGCGGAGGTAGAAAAAAAATGGTACCTGCCTACCGAAGATCATAAAATGAAAGGGATCTGATAAGAGTCAAAAATAACTAGTTTCTTCTTTATCCAACAGAAATTGTAATTAAAAACCAATACAATGTACATAATAATATGTTTATTTTTATCCCGTGGAAAGTAGAGAACGAAGTGTCTTAACACTAGGTTCTCTCTGCCTATTCTGCTGGATACAACGTGAAACCAAATGAAGCCAAGTGAAGCAAGACGTAATGTAAGAATATCTAATATAAGAATACATTACAACGTAATGTAAGAATACATTACGTCTTCAGAAGCCCATCTCTATAACTGTTAATAAACATGAGGTCGTCAAATCTCATTATTATAATTCAACAAACATAATCCGTTGTTGAAAGTTAGTCACCAAGTTTCTTGCCACGAATTAAGGAGATTAGGCATGTCAGGCAAACTCACTAATAGTCGAGACGCACAATAAATTTCGTTACACAGACCAACTTTGTGGGTAACGTAGCTATATAGGTACGTGATGCAAAAGTTTCCACATCCACGAGAACATCGCTATATATGATGCGGGCTATGATTTGCATGTTGCTAAAATCACAAAACATTCAGCGTCAAAACGTCAGCTTATATGTATACTATTTATTAAAGTAATAAAACCCAAAAACAATGTTTTTTTTTTTAATTTTCGTCTATATGTCTTTGTGTTTGTTCAAGCTTATCTCAGCAACGCGCAACGGCTTAACTAATTTAAATGCAGTTTGCACTATTAAATGTTGGCAAGCTTTCCTTAACATTGTTTATTTATTTCAATGGGTTATAAATTAATTAATTATGGGTAAAACCGACTGATTGTGGGTTCGATCCCCACTCGAGGAGATGAAATATATGCTTAAATTTAAATTTCCATGTCTTCGCTCTGGTGTCGAGGCTAAGCGCGGCGTTGAGTTCTACCACTAAACATGCAATGCCTCCAGAAATCGGCAGTAAGTTGGGAACAGTGTCTGCTGCTGTGTGCGGGATATAATTTAATTTTAGTCTAAATTTCCACCTGATTATTACCATATTGTCAAAAAAATATTCAAAATATCCGAAACTACACTATAATACCACATTCGTATGAATCTGTAGATAGTAATAGATAAAAAAACTGGGTTAGTGGGAGTCAGACCTGCATACTGAGACTTCCGTATTAATTTCACAATTGCACGTGTATGCCAACGAGACGTTTAATTTTCTAAGAGTTGATAAACTTAATTTTGCAACTATTTGATAGAAAAAAAAACATTACAAACTATATAACTATATAATATTTATAACAAAAAATGAGTTAATACGCATACAAAAAACTTAAGTAACAATGAAAACGACTGGTTTGTATTACTCATAAATACTAGTAGTATTTATGAGTAATACAAACCAGTCGTATTTTTTTTATATTTAAGTTTTGCGAAATAAAACATTTCAATAAGTATAATTTTTATGATTAAATAATATTTTAGCGCAATATCACAAGAACTTCTATATAAAATTGAAAATAAATCGAAAAAGTAGAAAGTGTGCTCTGCGTAAAAGTACATTTATTTTATTTTGTAAGATCCCAGTATCGTCCGGTGCAACTGTATCGAGGCTTATCCGGAGAAATGAACAGAGAAAAAGCCAAAAATTCTAAAAACATATTCTAGTACTTTAGTTTTGGTAGCATTCAACTAATCGTATCAGCTTGAAGCTATTCCTAGTTCATATAGATAGAGATAGTAAGTAAAATGGATTGACATTTTTGAATTTCACAATACACATTAATTGTGTCGAGTCTTTAAGAGTTCCATAAATCAAATTATAAAAATAGAACCCTTTAGGTTCACTTTGTTGTCCGTCTGTCAACTAGGTTGAAATTATAATCAAATATTCACGTCTATAGATTCTAAAGCACAGAAAAAAAAATAAGTTTCTAAGTCAATGTAGTCAAATGATACTAGAATTTATGCTTAGTTTTTGCTGTATTTTGTATGAAACTCGCTGCGTAATCCCAACTTTTAAGATATTTGCCGTACATCTACAATTATGAAATTAGGCACGAAGTGAGAACTTACAGAAAGGATAATTCTGAAATTAAACATTTATAAGTATTTCATAGAAAAAATCATTACAAACTTATACTCGTAGATTAATTTCATACAAAATCAGTGCAAACTTAAGTTTATCTGTCAATTTTTATAATTTGTAATCCTGAAATGGGTGCGGTCTTGGTTTTAGTGATTGTCCGAGTCCGATCGCTGGTACAATAAAACAAACTTTAAATTTGAAAATTAGAATTGATATTAGAATTGTTTTATAATTGTTACATTTTTATGTAGTTTATTTAGAATATTGGTAATATATTATTATAATTATATATTATATTTTATTTATAATTATGTATTTATAGGATGCATACTTATTATCAATGACAAGGTTGGCTGGCAGAGAATGCTATTTAGCGTTAAGCCCGCCTATTGTACTTCTTTTTTGGAATTATGTGCTTATTGCACAGTATATATAAATAAATAAGTTGTTATTGTAAACAAAACAACATTTTGTTAAATCAAATTATTGAGTTCTTGTCGTGCAATAATAATTCAACGTTACGGTAGGCATATAGACACGACTAATCCTCGATCAACTATACAAACTATGAATAGTGGATCGAAGCGATTAATGCAACCAGAGCAGTAACAATGGTCCAAGAAGATGTAACATTTAACTCATTTGTAGTCTAAAAATGTACTTATTTTAAAACATTTTAATAGTTTTTTTTAAAAAAGGTTTGTCGCGGGTGATTTTATTTTTACTTTAAACAATATAAGTAAATTTAGGTAGGAGGCGATACGGCGTCGCGTGATTGTAAGGAGCGGATAGGCGACAGCTCATTTCAATTTCGAACTGCTTTATAGTAATATATAGATAGATTGAATAAATATCTATTTATTATTCTTTACAAATATTTAATTGGTTATATAAACGTATATTGCTTATATAAAGGTACAAGAGACCCCAGATTGGGTAAGTGGTGTAAGATTCATACTTTTAATTATAGTTTTAGGTGTTATGAAATTGATAGAATTATTATTTGTATTTAAAGTTTAATTTTATATAAATGCTTATAGGCATTTGTAGACAGTGAAGTCTATTGTTTATTTATATTCTTTTTGTTTCATATAATACATATATTGTAATTAGTATATGATGTCTGTTAGTTTTATATTTAAGTAATTGGAACTAAGTTACATTATTTCAATATTTTGCTAGAACCATGTTGCAGTTCGGTTTGCAAAATCAGACTTAAATTGTAATGTCTGTAATAATATTACAGGGTTTTTGTACCAGATTATAACTTAATATGGAGAAGAGGCAGTAAGAATTTGCCTTGAATATTTTTGGAATGCCTTGAAAGAGAGCACGGGTCATCACTTCAGACACGGTTTTTGTATCAGTGTCCTATACCGTGAGATGGTGGAGTGGCAGTAAAGAGTTTGTATAAAGTATTTTTAAAAATTAAGATCGCGCCGTAACGGAGTGCTCGGTTCTTCCTTTAGTCGGGACAATAACGTTTTTTTTTATTTAAAAAGTGCTAACCGGACAATTCCATTAGTGTATAGCCGTGAACTCTTTTAATATGTGAACCCCTATTTTTTTCAATTTAAAAATATTCATCTTTGTTTTTTTAAATATTGTGTTTTATTAAATATCCTTTTTATTTTTTATTGGATAATAATAACTGTTGCAAAGAATCTTTCCAGATGCTGGAAGTGTTATAAACAGATCTGACTTTGATATTATCTGTTCCAGCTTCCAGCTTTTGAAAACCACAAAATCTCATTTAGTGGCCATTGAAAATATAGAGTAACAGCTTATAAATTACAAAGTTGACTTCTGTTGACGACGGAAAATCGCAATTAAACGATACGAAAGTGACTATACGAGAACCAGCAAGCTTCAAAATGCGGTGCGGACGCGGATGCAGATTTTCTCTTTGACTAGAGTCTAATGCGCAGTCCGTACTCCGCAAAAAGTCGCGACAGTATTTATACTTTGATATAAATTAGTGGAAACTGTTGCTCTTCACACACGAATGTTAATTCATTGTATTTGATTTTGGAAACAACGAGGAGAGCGTTTTTCGGAAATAACTTAATTTAAAAAACTGAGATTATTGTTTTAATGCGGGTATCGTAACTACATAGAATACGCAGGAGAAGTCATCAACCCCATTGTCATGCTAACCCATTAACCCAGCAGACAAGTCCTGATCTTTTATAAACGCAGTATAATCACCAATTTGAGCGACCTACCGAGCACTGGACGATGCTCACATTCGAGTGTCACCGTGACTAGCGAACATTCTCGATTTTATGCCGGTCGAATGCCTGTGTGACCAATTAAAGCACGAGTTACAGAAGCAGTAGATTGTCGCTGTATAAGGGTGGTATAATGTTCTGGAAGAAAATTAAATTTTATTTGATAAGAAGCATTAAAAGCTTCAGAAGAAGAAGAAGTTGGTACGACTTTAATTTAGCAAGAGCACATAATCAATTTAACAATATCTTATTTAATATTTTGTTACAACTTGAATGCTAGAATAGTATATTAGGTACAAAAAATTATATATTAACAAAAAAAAATATTGCTACGAAAGTTAAAATTTTAAGTTTCGTTTTAATATATTTTAGTTTAACTTTTAACGCTGAAATCTGGCACTATCTTGATATACGACCTCGGAAGTAGTAACCCTAGACATCGGTCGATAAGACTTGTTAAGTTTTTATAAAACCTTTAAAAATGTACAATATATAATGAATAATAAAGTTGACGTCATCGTGGTATAGTTGGAACGTATGTGACTAATGGTCTTAGTAATGACGTTGACGCTTAATACAAACTTCAAAAAGTTCAAACAAAAAAATATAGATAGGATATAAATCATATCATATCATGTCATCGTATACGGCAGTAGGTACTTATTGGTTTCTATCCTTCAATATGCTGTTAGGCATATTCAGTAATTTTGTTGATATTGTCGACTACAGTAGCATTTCTTTTTTTATTGTTTTAATATTTTTATATTGTTATTCTATACTTAGTAAACAAATAAAATGTAAAAAAATCTACTGTTACGGGATTTGAAGCTGCACCTCTTGGAAGCTTTGTAAAGGAACGAAAAATTCCAATTTCAAATTCCGCTACGTTTAAATTTTTATACGTTTTCGTAAAAAAGTAACTTGTGTGATTATTTAAAAAAATGACCAGCGCAAGTCTGACGAACAGTGAGCACGCGATGGCTTTTCACTCGAGGGAACGTTTATAATTAGAAAAAAGAGCCCTAATCCTGTTTGGATGAAATGTAACATTAGGTAAGTATCCCAACGTAAATTATTTTTAAGCCGGTGAAATATTAATAAGCAAGGGGTCAGAGCGTCGTAACGGGACATTTGATTGTTATTATGGGGTCAAACCCTATACTACACGAATGGGATTCAATGATTTGAAAACGTGCGGCGTTGAGTTGCACCACTTAATACCCAAAGGGGCGTTGAGGACTAGATTTTCTGTATCTTGCTATAAGTGAAAAAAATAAAAAAGTGTTTTTTTTTAGCTTTACGCTGTACCCCGCACATTACAGGTTAGGCAAGGGGAACTTAGGAACCTAATATTAAAACTCTGTTTCCATTAAGTAATTTTCTCCAATAAACGGTTTTCAAAAAATTCTGATGGTATAGCATAACTTAATAATTTTAAAGATAACACTAAATAAAACTGTGACAAAATTTGCATGTCTATAGTGGACCATAAAATGGATCGTACCCTGAAACTAGAAGCTCGATTTTGTATTATCTTTTCTCTCTTAGTGACTACTTGTCCTACTTTCGGGTTCTTTCTCTGCAAAGGTTTTTTTGCTATTTGTAATTAGATTACAGAATTAATCTGAAGTTCCTTTAAAATTACGGGAACGTGGACAAAAAATCTCTCCAAATTAATGGAGAAGACAATCCATTTTTTATTCTTTCCATAGACATTGTTTCCTATGTAAAATATAAATTATCCTTGTGTAAGCCTGAAAATTTGATTTGTTTAGGCGTTTTGTTTGAAAAATAGAAAATTATCGTTTAATTTTTCGAATCAATTTTAAATACCTACCTCCCTACCTAGACTTGGTTTCAAATTCCTGAGTATTGATTTCTGGATATTTTCTCTAAATATTACTACTTTTAATTTAATACAAATCTTATGCAATTTAAAAATGAATTTAGGGTACTAAAAACTTGGTATATATTGTAACTTAAAATATATTTGATTATATTTTCTCATAATCGTAGTTTTAAGCTTTAAACGTTCTTCAATGTTTGCGATTCAAATATGCAATTTTCTTAAGGTTCCATTTTATTCAATTGCTTTACGTTACACATACATTAGCAAAAGATTAAGTTTGAGCACACAAAACAGGACCAAGATGTTACAATCGTATAAGCTGATCTAATGATGGAGCCAGGATTTGAAAAGTGGACTCAAAACTCAAAACACACAACACTAAAATAAACAATAAATTTAAAAAAATACTGTCACCAAAAATAACGAGAATAGGATACAATTTTGAGGCGGTTCGTGGTAATTAAAAACTTGATTCGTTTGAGATATATACTATTAATACCACTCTTTCATTAGGCAAAAATTGGTGAAATTTTGAACATAATAGAGTCACCAAAAAACGTAGTTTAGGTAGTGTTACAATCGTATAAGCTGATCTGATGATGGAGCCAGGACTTGAATAGTAGATAGATAGAGACTCTTCAGATATTCATAATAAAGAACTTGAATTTAGGCTTATATAATTTAAAACTCCGAGCACATTCCATGGTAGGGAGAGCTGAACCACTTTCTTAATAAAATATCATAATGACTTATCCATAAAGTTTAAAGAATCGGTTATACATTTTTACCATTAATTAATTTTATTTTTTTACACAGAAAAGAAAACTAAATATGAAACAGACATGATCATGTTTCCCACACCCACCTATGTGCAACTCTTCCTCTTACTTAAAGAAGTATTTCGCTGCAACAAAAATACGTTTTATATTGTGACATACATGTTATTGGCTTTTTCATGTCAATCATTTATATGCAATTGAACAGTTTCAAAGTAATCGAAAACAAACAAATCATATAAATTTCGATACCTAAATAAATATTCATTCAAAAGTATATTTTCAACAAAATTCAACTTATTCTTAGTAACAGGCAATTACACCTCGACGTGTTCTCGAAATTACCTTATAAATTATAAATACTTAATATTTTATCCTCTTAGAATTTGTAAATGAGCTTCAAAGTACGTTAAATTTACATAAAACCACCGGTTTGTAGGCCTTTATGCTTGATAAGATTTAAGCTACTGGAACCTGATATGGGAACGTAGCGTTGCTGCTAATGTTTGCAGCACACGCGATATCATTTGGCCTTCTTCATTATATTTCTTGTCATAGAAACCATAATTATAACCACAAGTTTTAATTGTAGAATAAAAATTATTAATAAACATTTTTATCAGTGACTTTGAATCACGCACTATATTTTGTAATAATTGAACCAATATTTTTTTATTAAAAATAAAAGTTTTACAATTAGAGTTAAAGGCTCCCACCAATTGAAATCACGAAACCTAATGTATACTTTAAAGTTCCTAAGTAATGATTGATTTTTCCGGCAAAGGAGAACATTATTAAGATCATCCATTTCCTATTTCCACCGCAATTCCTTTTTTTTCAGCTTCACGCATCCGTCAGACAGGGTAAAAAGATTGAAACTAATGTGAAGATATTCCATTTCCTACTTTCCCGAGTTTTCGAGGCATTGCGTGTTGAGCAGCAGAACTCAACGCCGCGCCTGGCCTTGTTACCAGAGCGAAGAGATGAAAATATTAATAAATAATAAGGCATTCCTACTGGTGGAGATTGAACCCACAATCGTCGCGTCTGAAGTCGTGATACGCTTGTGCCACTACTTCAGATTTATTTTACTAAAGATCGTAGATCTCACAACTAGAATTATACACACACACACACACACTCATCTCACAACAATAGATTATTACAAAAAAAACTAAAAAGTACTACTATTTCTATAATATAATTCAAATTCGCCTAACCTTCATGTATCCTTAATAAACGTGGTGGAGAATGTCAGTAAAGGTTTTTGTTTGTCGGGTGTCATATTCAAAATTATGGAGCCGGTTTAATGGAGTATAAATTGCTGTGGAGCGGATATTGCTGTTTGCTTTCATTCTATATCTAATATTGATTGATGATTTTAATATAAAGTACTAAAAAATGTATAATGTAATTGTGAAATAATAGTTTTGTTCTTTTTTCGTTGTATAGGATAATACACACTATTTTGGTGTACTACTCATTGAGGCCGTCGTGGCGCAGGGGTACAAGGTTGTAACTGTAACGCGACGATTGTGGGTTTCATCTTCGCTCAGGGGAATGTGTAATTATTTATTTATTATTTTTATTTCTTTGCTCTGGCACTAAGCAAGAACCCAACGTTGAAATACGCCAGTCAACACGGAACTTGCACCTTCTTAACTCTAGATTGCCTCTGCCTACTCTATTACGTGTAGGATACAGCGTGAAGTTCATTTATTTATTGTGTGAGAGGCCGTCGTAATGAAGGGGTACAGCTCCACGCATGTGGGTTCGATTCCCGCTTGGAGAATTAAATGTTTAATGTTTTCATTTTTCATTCTGGTAACGAGTCAAAATGCGGTGTTAAGTTCCGCCATTCAATCGAACACAAATTAGTATTAAAACATAGCACCTGGTTCCCAGGTTCCCTCTGCTTACCTTGCTATATGCGTGATACAACGTGAAAAACTCCATATATTTTTATGTTGAAACACTTGTATGAACATAGCGTCTAGGCGGAAGTCGACGCACGTATTTCTAACACGTAGAGCACGTTCTATACTCCCAAATGGCATTTCGCTCACACCAAAATATATATTTCGTTGTATTATATTTCTTTTTAAAGGCTGTTTTCTATCTTTAATGTATGTATATATAAAAATGGATGCCGCTTCACTCCGCTAAGAAAGCTACTTAGTGCTTCAAAGTGCATGCAACGTACTGAATTTATTTATCACTAGTGATCCGTTGGTGGCTTCGTCCACTTGAACCACACAAATGTTTATTTACTCATCTGAATTACGATCGCTATCTAATAATATTTTAATTTATATTTATAGATATTTCAAATCGGAACGCTAAACGTTCTATACTATAGAAGAGCTACAGATAAAGTAAACTTAACATTTCAAGGCAATCATCTTTATTTTAGACTACGCGCTTTCACCGAAGTCAATATATAAAAAGTCCATCTATAACTTTTTTATAAAAATTTCAATCATATACAAAACTTATAATATAATCATATATTAATTTTAATGATATAAAAAATTGCACTCATTTAGTATAAATAAAAATGAACTAGAAATTTTTCAATTGATACCTCTGTATTGACAGACAGACAGTCTCGACATACCAAGTTTATGAAATGAATGAACGCCTAAAATGCTAAAACAATTGTCATGAGTCCATCACGCCAGCCTACGCGACGTCAAATAACAAATTGAAAATGGTCACAAACATGAATTTCTGTAACCCGCGAGTTCCGCTCGCGGAACCCCAATAATCATTTTACTCAACGCTCATTTTAATCCACAATATGTATAGCCTCTGCGTATTTTATTCTATTCTATAATAATTAAATTCAGTTTCACGCTTTATCTCTAGCGGTGTAGTGAAAGAGAACGGAGCTGCAAACACTATGGCCATGGTATTCCTTTATGAGAATTTCTTTTTTATAAAATGGTGCCATCGTAGCTTAGGTATAAGAATGCGTGGAACCATTATATAATATTTATTTTATATCTTGAGGCGGTCATATCTTCGGTCTGGCACCTTCGGTCAGGTACCTAGCGTAGGTTTCCTCTACCTACTCTGATGTATGCGGGATACAGCGTGAAGCTGACTTCATTTATTCTTTATTTTATATCCGGTACGAGTCATCATATTTATTAATAGCGTAACACTTAAGAGTTTGACTTAACCTGCTACCCACATATACGACAACGCTTTCGACTCTCGGGGTGTCATAATACTGTATTATAAATGCGCTATTTATAAAGTTTATGTATAATTGTCACCCATATATATTTATTTTTTATTATTATTATATTTTTATTCCATCATACACCAAAATACATATTGTAACAGTACTAATTATCATTTTAGCTTTAATTAGCGAGTTCTAGGTCGCTATGGAAATTTATAATAAGCAATTCAAATTTGATCCAAGAAAGTTTATACAATATCCATATACATATAAATATATAATATATAATTATCGGGCGTACATAGAAATAATATAAAATAATGTATGTATGTATGTATGTACGCACAACCCTCCTAATTTAACTATAAGCCTTTAAGTCAATTTTACTCATGGACTAATTAATAAAGTTTACAAGAGGTGTACCTAAAGGTAATTGATTCGGGATGCTCCACAAAGGCGTTTCCCATTAATTTTGTTTAGGCCGCGCTCCCCGCAAATAACGTGAATGTTGTTACAATAAAGCTAATTACAGATATAAATAAATCTATGTCTGTACATTGCAGGATTGCGATGGATTGTTTTGTTGGGATTTTGGAAGGAAAGAGTTCTGAATAGAATATATTGTGCAAAAGTGTTTTTTTTTTTGTAAACTTATCTTTTAGGACACAAAAGAGTAGGAAGAGGAAATCTGGGAAATTAATATTAAGACACTTCAGTTCCCCAACTTCCACCTATTTCTGGTGGCGTGTTCCGTTAAGTCAAACCTCAATATTTTTCTAATTCTCGTAATTTTTTTGAGTAATATTCTCTTAGTCTTTCCAACTCTATAAACACTACCTACTTATGTATATAATACCAAAAAAAAACTCACATGCCAAGTTTTAAATAAAACCGGGCAATAGTTTTAATAGGATAGGCTGTCGTTCAGTTACTCAGTACCCTTACTCCTGATACTGATGATAATTTTATACCCTAACTAAGATTCGAACCCATACCCAACGCATTCAGTTATAGTCGTGTTGCGTTCAGTATATTAAAACAACGCCTTGTAGGCGTAATTGTTAAAATTTTTACAATATTTGTCTATGTCGGAATCGATTGTGCATTTTAAAGCGTTCGTGACTCTGGCTAGTTGAAGTATGGGTAAAACGTTATGAAAATTTTAAGAAATTTATGTCTTACTTTATATTACTACATTACAGGTGAATTTAATATCTATTATCAGCCGAGTCGAGTCTTAACACTAGGTTCCCATGTTACCTCTGTCTACCCAGCTATGTGTAGAATACAACGTAAAGATAATGAAATTAATCATTAACCGAAATAATGATAAGTTATTTTTACTCATTTACATCAAACAATGTTGGAAAGTTAAAGATTCAACCAATTCAGTACAACAGTTGTATAAAATAACCGTTATAGGAATACGCTATTTTTTTATTTAATTAAATTAAAATTATATAACTTTTTTATTTATGAACCAATTGTAATGAAACAAACCCTATATATTAACAAAGTTTGCCAAAATATTAGATTTGTTAATATATAGGGTTAGTTAATATATAGGGTGTGGTTTGGGTAGTGAAAACTTCATTTAAATCGGTTAATCCGATTCTTAGATTAGCAATAACAAACGCACAGACAAACAGATAAAAAATTTTAAAACATTGTTTGAGTTCTACTATATTAATAAAGGTTCTCAATAACATTTTTTCTTAAATACCTTCCAAGTAAGGACACCGATCCGTTACGATTTTATAATAAGTATAAATTATAAATAATACATAAAAAAAATTACATTAACAATATTAACATGAGGTTTTTTTGGCTTACAGTCCTGAAGACGTTTTTCCTTGCCTTGTTTATTTTATGATGACTATTTGACAAACAGTTCATACATGGAATTGCAACAAATACTTCATGAAATATTACTATTTTTCGATGTATTCATGTAACGCCTTTAGGCAATACCGACTTTCATAGGATTTCATTTAAGAAGCGAACGAGAAGCTAACCTCTAATACCTGGACAGGTGGTCTAAATTCACATTCTCAATTTACCACCGCCTATTTACTTTGTGTCTTTGCGAAGTCTGTGTGAAATAACACTATTCACGTTGTGGTTTCAGCCATGCTGTAGTATAAAGTAAATAACTATAGATAGATATACATTTGAACGTATTTAGGTATTTGGTTTTGAAAGCCAATAATGCTTTGTGAATCCTTATCTTTTTTTTTTGTAAATTGTGGATAGGCTCGTATTTATTCATTATTTTATTATATTTTTCGTTTTATGATTTAAAAGTAATTTGCTGGACAGTAGTAGTAATAAGGAAAAGCCGGTCGTGGCGCAGGGGCACGAGTGTGACTGTGAACGCAATTGGCTGTAGGTTCGATCTAGAAATATTTAACTAGAGGAAATTAAATATTTATTTAAATTTTCATTTCTTCGCTCTGGTGTCGAGGCAAAGCGCGGCGTTGAGTTCCGACATCAACACGCAATGCCTCTTGAATTCAGCGAAAAGTGGGGAACGGTGTTACGGCTTAACACGTATGGGTTCCCTCTGCCTACCCTGCTGTGAACGGGATACAGAGGGAAGCTAAAAAGAGAAAAAAATGATCCATATGATTTATATATTTTAAATAAGTCAAGTGTGAGTCGAACTTGCCCGTACCAATTTCATAATTATATTTGGATTTTTCCTTTATTAGTTTGTAGTTTGAGTCCATGAAAGGTTTTTCTATAGAATTTCAATACTTTGCGAGTTTCATACAAAATATAGCAAAGACGATGCATAAAAAATACTTGTAATAACTTTGATTATGTTGACTAAGAAGTTAAATTTTTCTGTGATCTAAGGGACTTTGGAACTGCATATTTAATACCTATTTCAAGCTCCACACGACCTTAACAAAAATGGTCTTGACAGTCAGATGAACATAGGTATACAGCGAAGGGATCCTAAAAGGTTTCTGGTTACTCTTTTCAGCTACGAAATTCTAAAAGTCATACTATAAAAATATTACTATTATATAATCATAATTTACATGATCAATGCAAATACACAATTCGATACTGAATCCCGTCCAAAGACCTCTCTGTATTAACAATGACTGTACGTTTAGGGATTTCAGGCCTCTAGGCGAGTGGCGTTTAATGCCAGCTTACTACGGCATAATCCGTCTTGAATACTGCCATGTTTCCTTCCTTAATGGACCTTGTTGGAATGCTATGTAAATTGTATTTGTTTTTGATGACTTATAATGTTTTTTTTATTATTATTATTATTATTTATATCTTCAGATTATAACTTTTTAGACAACGCGTGTTGTGTGGTGGAACTTAACGGCGCGCTTTGTCTTATTATTGCTTGCTTATAGGTGATTTCGTAATTATCTTGTGACATCTTTTACTAGATTTATTATAAATCTTAATCAGAATCAAGGGGATGTTTTCTCTACACACATTTTCGAAATCCAAGTGACGTAATATCATTTCTAAGAACACCTGCTGCCAACTATTTAGATTTCACAAATCGACACACACACAATGAAGAAATGTGATATTTGTCAGAGTAGTTCAACTATAGCATCGTGACGAGGGTTTTCATAGAAATATTTGGCGTTCCGTGGTTTACGTCGACGCGACAAAGCGAATTTCTATTTCGGTATTAATTACGTCTAAATTTATTCAAATCATTTAATAAATTTTGAAATTGTACAGAAATTCTGAACCATAACACATTGACATTGTCGACGTACAGCGGTGAAGTAATGATTGTACGACTCCCACTCGCGACAGTTAATTATTTTCGTCTCCACGTACTGGTGAGAGTAAGCAGAGCGTTCACTCTCAACTCTGAATAGGTTGTCTCGAGTTCGAGTCTTGCCATCATATTATCTTTATCTACTTATAAGAAAAATATGTAACATACATCTGTATTTTTCAGAAAAAATGACCCTACGACGAATAGGAAATATAACTTTCGCATTACATGAAATTATTTAACAATTCTCTGGATTTAAGAAATATATGATTAACTATTTAAATACACCATTTCAATTAAAATTATACCGTTAATATACGAGATATAGTGGGGAACGGAGTGTCTTAACACTAGGTTCCCTCCGCCTACCCTGCTGCGTGCGGGATACAGCGTGAAGCTGATTTTATATACGAGATATTCAACGTTTTCCATCAGCATGTGATACAAAGTGTTCCTATTAATCACAGAATGTAATCTATCAGAACTAAACAATCTGGCATTGAAACAAAATAAACTTATATAAGATTACATATACGGTTAACTTCTTTTTAAAAATAGTAAACAAGTACCTTAATTCTAAAACATAAAAAAAATATCAACAAAACAATATCTAATTCGTCACTTTTTGGACAAATTGCACTAGAAAAGATCTTATTACTACTGTTATGTGTTACAAATCAAATAATCAAACAAAGTATGCAATATTTAGAATGTAACAAGTTAGTAATAATTACAATAAACGTACGATTAACTGGTAAATAGATTTAAATTAAATTTAGTATCATATATGGGACAGTGACTATTGAGAAAATTTAGCGACGAAAGGGAATATTTTCAGCTATGTCCACACTTTTGATTTATAAACACAATCACAAGGAATTGAGCGATAATTTACTATTATTATTTTAGTCTTTTAGAATCGTTTGACCTTTTTTTTACACATAAAAGTATTAAAAATTATAAAATCAGGAGTTTGAGATCATGTAACTTATAGTATGGGAACCTATTACTAAGTTGGTTCTAATAATATAATCATTTGAAATGTTTATTTACACTACACATACATTATATACATGCGGACCCACACAATCACATAAACACACACACTCTTTTTAGTTTCAAATCATTTATACACATAAATATAATACTTACTTAGAAAACGTATACGTATACGTTCTGGTGAACGTAGCGGGACAAGAATTCGCGCCTCCTGGAAACCGATCAGGCGCTCTGACCACTGAGCCATACGTTCTCATCAAGATATGACAAAATTTTTTTAGTTCGTAGAACATATAGCTCAGTGGTCAGAGCGCTTGGTCGGTTTCCAGGAGGCGCGGGTTCAAGTCCCGCTACGTTCAAATTTTTATACGTTTTCTAAATAAGTATTTTACCTTCTTAAGTGTGGATTAACACTTTAAAAAATGTAAAAATTACATAAATATAGTTTTTTTTTGTAAATATAGCTATAATATATTTCATTTGTTTTTTTTTCCATAATGAATGTTTAAAATGTTATGGAAGAGCGGGGCCAAATGACCATACAAAAAGAAAATTATAATAAGCTAACTCATATGACTATATAGCTATTAATATTAAATAGTAGTGGTTTCACAAGCTTATGACTCTAAACGCGGTTCGATTACCACTTGGGGCAATGAATTATTTCAGGAAAGAAAAAAAAATGAATATTAAATAAATAAAAATATATATATATTCTTTTGTACCCTAAGCTTTAAGATTCCAATTTGTGACCATTTTGTTCCGGTAATATGTCACATGACGTACGGGACGTGACGTTTACATCCTATGACACATTTACATCAAAAAATAACCAATATGTAGTTAAATTATCTTGGTTCTGGCTTTAATAATGTAATATATGTAAAATTTTTGTTTTAATTTCCTTTAAAATACCGCTACTAACGTGAAGACTATTTCTGAACGCCGTAGACACAAACACTTTCGTCTCAATTTTTGTCGCAATTAACATTAAAACAATAATAGTAGTATCATATTTACGATGATAGTGTTAACAGTGAGACGAAATTACTACAAATTAGTAGATTAGACTTGTGTAAGTTATCAAATTCACCATGACGAAATAGGATTTTCCCGTACTATGGTTTTCGTAGGACAGCATTAAAGTATTTATATTTCTTAAAATAACTATCATTTTATTGTATAATAACTAATAACTAAAAAACACTTTAATAAATAACAGACACTATATTCAAACACTTGAACATGTATAAGAACTAATATATTTTAAGTTAGACGTATTTGAAATCTCCGAGAGTACCACGGGACAGTCGAAATTTATGTCTCATATTTTGTATTATTTTAAATATATAAATAACTGTTCGCTTTTTGAGGCGTTTTTATTTCGGTATAAAAACGTTTACATAAGCCATATAAAATCTAATTTATACAAGTTCCATATAAAAAAATAAAAATAAACATGGTAAAAGTAGTGGGACACTCCGAAGGGTCAATTTTTCTGTTTCAATTCTTTTTCTCAAAATAAAATCAACTGGTTGTGAGTTCGATCCCCACTCGAGGAAAGGAAATATTTTTTCACATTAATATTTTCAGTCCTTTACTCTGGTGTCGATGCAAAGCGCTGCCTTGATTTCCGCCACTCAAGACGCAATGCTTCCTGAACTCGGCAGAAAATGGGGAACGGAGTGTCTTAACACTAGGTTCCCTCTGCCTATCCTGCTGTGTGCGGGATACAGTGTGAAGCTTTTTTTTGTATATTATACTACTTTAAGTATATCGATAAGTAAAGTTACATCCTCTTTTCTTCTTTTTAAATCAAATCCTATTAAAATTGGATATACAAGAAAATGTTCTTTTAAAAATAATTTCGTAATAATTTGAAACTGGCACTTTTCATCTTTTCTTCGAAGATTCAAACACTTACAACGCCTGTCTCGCTTAAGTGACTTTTGATTGTTATTTCTCTTTGTTACATAAATAGTACTTGACTGAGATGAGGTAGCATCGCCAATAGGGGATTCGGGCGTACCTCTTTCCAAGTTTGTACAGTGAAATTAAAAACAACTGAAGAATTCGATAGAGATTTAAATGTAAAAATCTTAACAAAGTATTAAGTTAAGAATTCAGATAGTAATAGAATTTAAAAATTATATTTAAGTATCTTAATATAGGATAAACCAGATTTTGTTATTATTTATTCAGCTTGGATGTTCAGCATGGAGGTGGCGATACTTTTATATCATTAATTAAATGACGGCAGTGTCTGATGGAACTGAAATGTGGATTACGACTTTAGCTCTGAGCTCGAATGACAATTAAACTCCGCACCAAAATGGGAGATTATATTTTTTTTGCAAAATTCACCTAATATGGATCAAAGTATTTTGTTCAAAATAATATAGTTCACCAACCGACCAGACAACCTCCTCCATTTTGAAGTCGATTAAAAATAAGAAGTTTTGAGCCTAATTTTTTTAACGTGAAATAATTTACCACTGGTTCACTAAAGTTACTGCCTCAGAGATGAGAAGAACTTTCGTAAGAAACTCATCAGGACAGTTTTCCATTTACGTCTATTTTAAGTATTAATATGATGTACATCACCGATTTTGACAACATCATGAATATTTTTCAGTCGTGGTTGTGGGTCCAATCCTCACTCGAGGAAGTGAAATATTTATTTAAATTTATTTAAATTTATATGTTCTTTCTCATGCACTGGTTCCCAACCAATAGTCCGCAGAAGCTTAAATATGGTCCGCGAACGATTTTAATTTTATGACACGGGATGGTGAGGCGAAGTTTCTGTTTGATTATCACTGTTAATTTTTATTATACCCACATGCATAGTAGTCCCTGCTACCAAGAATGAAGTAAAAGTGGTCCTTGATCAAGAAAAGGTTGGATACCCCTGCTCTAGTGTATAGGGAAAGCGACATTGAGTTCTGCCACTCAACATGCAATGCCTTCAGCATTCGATGGAAAATGGGAAACGGAGTGTCTTTTCACTGTGCTCCCTCTGCCTACCCTGCTATGTGAGTAATACAGGGTGAAGCTGTTTTAAATTTAATTTATTAATATTTTTTATAATATACTTACCTACATGCCTTCACCATTCAACGCTTTAACAATTGTCGCGAATATACTATATCATTTTACTAAGGTTATAAATTATTATTATTATTGTTATGTTTCTCTTTCATAATTCACGGGTTCAAAAGAACCCGGTCCTTTGGAAGGCTTGCGTGGGGACACAGATCCAACACGTAGAGGCCCCTTAGAGAATATACAAATGTTTTACTGTGACGCATCAGCCGGGATCCATCTTTGCGTAACCACAGGTAAGATGACCCAGAGATGGTCGCCGGTTAATGCGTAGGAACTATGGAAAATGTGGAAATCTAAACTAGAACTATGGAATGGAATTTGGATGGACTGGCTACTGGGATATTGAGTGAGACTAACGGACGTCCGCCTTTACAATAGTCTCAAATTGAATGGTTGGCGGACGGTGACTCGCCTCCCATTATTATTATTATTATCTAATAAGGCTAGGCCAGCTTTGGCGTACAGGTACAAACGTGCCTGACAAGTTGTGGTTACGATCCCACTCGAGGAAATAGAATTTTTATTTTTTTACGTTCACCTATCGAGGCAAATCGCGGCGTTGAGACCCGCCATTCAACACACAATGCCTCTAGAATTCAGCGGAAAGTATCTAAACCGGAACGGAGTGTCCTAACACTAAGTTACCATACACTAAGGTACCTCTGCGGAATACAACGTGAAGCTGAAAAAAAATTCTAAGAAGAAATGGACTGCGAAATTAAATTATAATATTACGCACTTTTTAATTTAATCAGAGGAAGATATGCTATGGGAGAGGCAGATTAACTGATTATAAGGAAAAATATTTTGTGAGCTTCGTAGGCATTACCTATTGTAGATTTTTTTGTGGAATTTTTAAGCTCGGTTGTGGCGCTGCTGTGTAAAAGCGATATTGTGGGTTCGATTTTTACATTGAGGAATGAATGTTTTTAAAAATAATATCAAATATTGTCTTCTTTTAAGGCTATTATTTAAAAAAAATTAACCACAAACGTTTAGTTGTTAGATTTTTCCTAAGCCATTATTACTACCTGAGGATGCTAGGTGCCAAAATTCTTGATGCTAGGCAACTGAAAAAACTCTTTAAATTTTGTTTCCTTATATAGTGTCGAAATACGCGTTTCTTTTTATATTTAAGGCTATTTTTTTTGGATTTAACCAGAAATGTATAGTTTTCTGGTTTTTTCCTTAACGAGTTTAACGTGTAGATGCTAGCTGCCATATTCATAATTTTAGGTCTACCGGAAGTACCCTATGAATTTTGATTCCCTTTTTACTTTCAAAATACGCGTTTTCCGCAATATAAACAGCCATATCTTTTTTTAAAGTTAATGTAGGAATGTGTTATTTTTAGGAAATCATGGGACCGTAGATATGAATATATTGTTTAAATCTCAACCAGATAACTAGAAGCATTCCTGAGATAAAGGCTCTAGACAGACAGACAAGAAATTGATCTTTTAAAAAGGTTCCTTTTTCCTTAAAAGGTACGAAACCCCAAAAAAACGACATAGTGGAAAAATCGTTGTTTGAAAAATGTACAATTTGTTCATTCTCATGTTTCTAATACAAAAAGATGCAAAAGTATTTCCTATCACATTGAACTGAGTCGAAAACACATTTTTCGACTCAGGTACCAGTACCTATATATACAAAAAACATAGCTCGAATGCATTTGATTTCTCTCGTTAACTAATGGTTAAAGTCCTAAGGGTATATTGCAAGTACATGCACTCTGTTAATTTAGAAATAGAAAATGCGGTGTATTTTTCCGTATGAACGTCTAAAAAAATAATAAAATTACATACAATGTGTTTCTTAGTGCTATTTATTAAAGTGCAATTGACTACTACTGACTTATAAATCTTGGCATCTTGGTCCTGTTACTTAATTTTTTTTTAACTTCACGATGTATCCCGCACACAGCAGAGTAGGGACTCCGTTCGCCATTTCTCACCGAATTATAAAGGCTTTTGCGTGTTGAGTGGCGGAACTCAACACCGCGCCTCGACACCAGAGCGAAAAATTGATTTTTTTTAATACGTCATTGTCTCGAGTGGAAATCGAATCCACAACCTGTCACGTTTAAAGTCACACGCTTGTTCCGCTGCACCACCAGTGGCTTCAAGTTACAAGTTCTAAGATACTTTATTGTTTTCAATATCATCTTATTGCATTTTATAGCGCCACACCAACTAGTTTATCACGAGAATAACATTATAATTACTTCATAAAGCAACTACGTTCCCAAGGTCGTGTATAAATATTAACCCTGTCAACCCTTCTAATAGTGAACTCCACAACGAAGATTTCTGAGACATATTAAACAAGATACATTCATACGTCCCGTTTACACTATGTTTACATTATAATATAAATGACAGTATTTAAATTTAAATTATTTTTGAAATTCAAAAATGGGTGTGATGTACGGATATAAACGATAGCTTCCGTAGACTGCCGTTCCTAGTTTTTTTCAATACACATTAAGTAGAGGCCAGTCGTGGCGCTTTCGGTCGGTTGTGGGTTCGATCCCCACTCGAGGAGATGAAATATTTATTTAAATTTATATTTTCATTTTTTCGCCTTGGTGGCGAGGCAAAAAAATCTCCTCGAGTGGGGATCGAACCGACAACCAGTCGATTTTACAGTCACACTTCGTGCCGCTGCGGCACGACTATCGAAAATATTAAAAAATTATATTGCTTTCAAAATAAATAAAGTAAAAATAGTATGTATGTAAAATATATTTGACATTAACTAAGCAAATCCAAAATGTAAACAGGATATGAATTAAGAGTAAACGTATGGGACACGAGTCGGGAATTATTGGAAATAGTTATGTTGATATAATGACTTTAGAACTAAATTAGTTAAGTTTTTATAGCTTAACATTATACGAAGTTGTAGAACTTGACAATAATATTTTATGGTTAATACTGAATTAATAACTTGTTCTGACATTTACTTAACAAATTAGCCCCGCCCCAATATTACACGTACATATATATACACGTACGTGTAATATTTTGTAATATTTTGTATTTGTCCCTAGTGGCCTCTATACGGTCACTGTTTTTTGTGAAAACCGAGCTATGGTTGGTTGCCCTGGTTTAGTCACCTTTTTAGAGATTTTTTGCCGTGTGATCCCGGCCTACAATAGGAACATTCTGGTACTGGTAGTGTCGTAAGAGGCGTCCAAAGTACGTGTGGTAGAGTCACGACGCCAGCAATGGCAACACGCATGGGCAGACTCGACCGGATCATTACCACCCCCAGCATTTAAAACCGGCGTGAAGTAGTGGCCTTATGCCATTGCGTGCACACCCAACATACCTTAAAGGCCGGCAACGCACCTGTAGCTCCTCTGGTGTTGCACGGGGCCGTGGGTGGCGGTAATCTCTTACCATCAGGTGACCCGAACGCTCGTTTGCCGTGTCTCTTCTATAAAAAAAAAAGATGCCAAGTCTAGAGAATCCATTATGTCACAAAGACTTCTCCTGTGAGACAAGCAAACTAAGGTGGTTTACGTACATCATTGGTAGTGGAGGGCTGTGCTTCGCTCGGACTGAGCACAGCCTACTGGGTAGGGCTGTGGACACCCTATCGGAATTTCGAAATAACGCTTTCTCGCGCCTAGGTGCGCTTCGGCTACACTTAAAGTAAAAGTGCACTACATGGTCTACAGCAGGCCTGCTTTAGTAGAAGCTTATAATCGTAGACTTTTATCACCGTGGAGGAAAGGATGAGTCGAAGCTATTTCAAAAAAGCTACTAGACAGTGTCCTGCAGTGATCCTTGATATAGAGATCGATGCAGATACAGATCAACTTTGCACATGGTTTAGGAGGCTCATGGCAATGAGCAAGAACTTGTTTCGCTTGGTCTGGAAATGATGGATGCAATGAGCGAACACTAGACAAGCATAAGTGAAAATTAACCTGTACCATCACAACATTCTAAATACTATCACAGTATCTGAAATGTGAGCTACATGACAAGTGGTGCAAGTGGTGTACCTATGATGTGGATTCTATTTCTGAGGTGCATTTTAGATTTGACCCAGACCGCATAAGATAAGCAACGCCCAATTATTTCATTATTTGTCTGATCAATACCCCAGATTGATGAGAAGGTTGGTGTGATCTGGTAGCTAGGATTTACCGAATTATTTTTTGTGCATTATAGCATAGCTTTTAGTACATTGCCTACATTATTTTTATTATAATAAAACCGTTTAACGTAAATAATATTTTTTTTATTTAATTTATTATTTAAAATATTCTTTCAACTGTCTGTTAAAACAAAATTGATTTCTCGTGGATATATTGATTTCGAAGTAGATTGGAATTGAACTCAACATCGCGCTTAGTCTTGTTACCAGAGCGAAAAAATTAAAAATATGAATTATATAATATCTCAGTCCCCTGGGTGGAGGTCGAACCCACAATATCTTCAATACACGAAGTTATACCTACACAAGCATACAGCAACAAGTTTTAATATATTGTAATACTAATTATATATAAAAATAATAAATCTCAAGTCTGTATAAAAAAACAATTCTCGATCGTCTTTGCCTAACCAAACAGAAATCGTTTAATGATAACGAGAAAATATATTATAGAGCTCATGGATTCAGATAAACTCATTATTTATCTAACATTTATATAAGAATATCAATTTCCGATATGTTTATTCTAATATCGTACAACTTTCTGAGACATAAAAGATAAATAACAAGTCTACCATGTTACTTAAAATAAAATATATAACATATCCTGAATCTTCTGGTTTTTGATACTCAGAAAATACTATAATGTCTTAGTGTTAGTCTCCCAAGTCTCCCAAGTCATGGGGTAGTGGATACCTAGTGCAAACACGTCGTTCCCCACTTTCTACCCAATTTTCGACGGACGAATTTTTTGACGGAGGGACAGACACTCATGATAAAATCAATCAATCTATCAATATATCAATTGAGGCCAGTCGTGGCGTGTGACTGTAAACGCGACTGGTTGTGGGTTCGATACTCACTCGACAAAATGAAATATTTAATATTTTCATTTCTACGGTCTGTCGGTTTTTGAGTTCTGGTACTCAACACGCTATGCCTCCAAAATTCAGCGAAAAACGGAAAGCGAAGTGTCTTAACACTAGGCTCAAGCGGGATACAGCGTGAAAAATATATGATAAAAACATAAGTGGTTCTTATACCAATATGTTCCTCCAAATTGATTATTCTTATATTTGTATAGGATTATCATTACACTCGCGTTATTTACTTCGGGTTCTAATATACACTTTATCTCCTAATTTATGGCGGTCCTCGCATACAAGGGGCAGTGCCTCTGTTCATTATATAAAACCTATAGTTATTGTAATTCTGTATATAAATAAGGATATTGTGGTAAGTAAATGGCGTAATTTTTTTTTCAATAGATGTTCTTATTTGTTTGTAGGGGCCAATCGTGTGACTGTACGGGACAGGTTGTGGGTTTGATTCTCACTTGAAATGAAAAATATAATATTTTTATTTATTATTTTCTCGCTATGATAACGAGGCAAAGCGCGGCGATGAGTTTCGCCACTTAACACACGAGAGCTCCAGAATTCGGCGGAAAGTGGGAAACGGAAATGTCCTAACACTATATTCCTGCTTACAGCGTGAATCTGAAAAAAATAAAAAAATAAACTAAAAAATATGTAAGACGATTTTTTAAGCTTCACGCTATATAGAGCAGTATAGGCACACCTAGGAAACTAGTGTTAAGACATGTCGTTCCTACGCACCGCCTAATTATAGAGATATTAGTGCTTGTGAGCTCGGCTTGTATTGTAACCAGAGTGTGAAATGAAACTAATCCATGTCCCCGAACGGGATTTGAATGCACATACTTCTTACTTATGGTGTTTGCGCTACGAAGAACTAGTTACAGTGTCTTTAACGACGATTAATCAAAAAGTTAAAAAATGTAATAAATATTTTTGGCTAGTAAATATCCCTGCAATATAATGAGACGTGAACCTAAAGCTCTCTCTCTCTCTCTCTCTCGTGTTTGTTTGCTTGTTAAGGGTATGTTTGCTTTTTCTTTGTTTTTTTATAAGTAGATTTACAATAACAATTTGAGGCCGGTCGTGGCGCAGCGGCACAAAGTGTGACTGTAAACCGACTGGTCGTGGGTTCGATCCCCACTCGAGGAGATGAAATATTTACTTAAATTTATATTTCCATTTCTTCGCTCTGGTGTCGAGGCAAAGCGCGGCGTTGAGTTCTGCCACTTAACACGCAATGCCTCCGGAATTCGGCAGAAAGTGGGGAACGGAGTGTCTTTCACTACGTTCCCACTGCCTACCCTGCAGTGTGCGGGATACAGCGTGAAGCTGATTTGATTTACAATACTACTAGTGACCCGTCCGCGTGTACGCGACTTGAACAACGTGATTACTTATTTAGTACGCTGAACTGAGTTCGCAATTTAAATGGTACAAAAATAAGTGTACCTATTTTTGTACCTCAATATTAACTTTTTATCTCTCTCTATAATTGACGTCTGGTTTCCTATAGAGTGGTTCGCAATATGGCGATAACTTTTATTTGTTACACTCATCATAATTTTATAACCTTTTAGCGATTGAACTAAAGAAATTGCTCCTCTATAAGAGGTGTGTTTTAAATAATAATTTAGTCAGTCATCAGGTTTAGTAACCTTATAGGTTAATTGTTTTTTCATTCATTGAGTTCCGCCGCTCAACATGAGGAGGCGTTGCGCCTCCAGAATTCAGCGGAAACTGGGAACGGAAGCGTTTCAACGGGAACAGAGTGTCTTAACACTAGGTTCCCAGGTTTCCTCTCTCTGCCTACCTCGCTATGTACCGAACACAACGTGAAATTAAAAAAAAAACCTTTAGGTACTCTAACATCATTACATTTACTTCTCGGATTCCTTAAGTTTGTGAGAATGTTTTATATTTTATATATATATATATAATGATTTTTTTTATTGTAGTCTGCTCATGTTGGTTATAGCGTGATGTAAGTCCGACAATCTTGCTCGAAAGGCTTCTATTTCAATTCAAAACTAGTGCAGTAGCTCCAGAGATTATCGTGCTTTATATTATTATACATTTGGTATGAGTTATAAGAACATTGAACGTGCCACGTCGGCCACCCACAGTCACCCGCTAGTCGTACGTCGCGACGACTCTTCTTCCCCCTCATAAAAAATTGTGATATCTTCTAAAATATCAATTTTATTGATGTACTGGAAAAGGCAATTTCAAATGCGGTATCTAAAAAATACTGTATTCTTTTAAATAATTTTGGGAATATCCATTTTATTTGTTGCACATAACTTACAACATAAGATTTATATTACTGTGTGCTAATCTTAGGAGATACTGTATAATAGCGATATATTTTAATTTTGTGGTTAATAATATATTTTTGTCAACAGTACAAAGCATGGAAGATGTGTGGGTGGAACTGAGAGCACCACGGTTTGTTGTGCACGGTCATAGCGCCACACTGCGATGTGAACACAACGTTGACCCCCAGACATTATATAAGGTACGTGTTTTATTTTATAATTGATATATTGAATTCCTCATATTTGAATATAATAGAAAATGGAACCAAAACATTTATCGACGAAATAATGTTAAATATAGTGTGTGTTTCTCATATATAGAAAAAAAAATTCCCGAAAACTGCATGATTCCCTAAATTATTTACTAATCTATAAGATTTACTAATTTATTAATTAATATTTATAATAATAACTATACAGAAAAACACCAAAGCCCGATCGTTGAACTTTACTTAGAAATCTTTACTCAGATTTTATATTAATTAAATAATTTCACATTAAATTTTTAACGATGATCCTAATTTTTACTCTATATGAAAATTTAACACAAAGTTTAGCTCTACATGAAATATTACTAACTACAGAAAATTCAAAGCTACGCTCATATTTTTAATACGGCTTCTAGTTAAAAATCATTTCAACGATGTCTTCTTTGTATAAATACTCTACCTCCGCTTATACTTGTATTCTACTTATTATATTTAACAAATATTACGACCTTGTTATCTCGATTGTGCAAACTATTACTGGTTTTAGAAAAACAACGTTAAATTTACCAGAAAACAGCGGCCATTTTATTAAACAGATTCAATTAATGTCCACAGATTGGGCCTTGTGAACACTAATAAAGATAGAAGTTACTGTTCATAGCGCTGAGATAGATCTTTGTCCAAAAACTCTCCTCGTTAACGGATTGATTACATTATAATTCCCTTTTTTCCAGTACATAAACATTAAACAGTACTACAGTTAGACAGAGTAGTGATTGTTAATGCCCTTATTTTGATAGCGAGAGGAAAAGCAGGTGCTGAATATTCTTAATTATACCATCAAATTGTAACACGGTTTTATTATTCGTTAAGAGTTATATTTCTTATTAGAGTTAATTTGTTTTGAACTTTTTAGTTCATTTTATTAACAAATAATGAAAGCTTGTTTTTAAAAAAGCTTTTTTTTTCTTTAAATTTATTATTAATTGTACCTCCCGTCGATCTACAATCCTGAAATTGATGCGGAACCCTCGATAGGGCGAGTCCGACTAGCACTGGCTTTTTCTATTGTCTGTTATTATTTCTCAATTAAAAATGTGTAATATTTCATCCAAAATGAATATTAAAAGATTTCAATGCTATATACCAACAATCAATCAAAAAAACTCATAAAATTATTAGCATACCCAAAAATAATACGCAAGTACAATTACTATTATGGAACGAAGTGTGAAACATTCCAATTATTAATATTGATATAAATTATATCATAATGTTACATCACAACTATTTACGCAAAACTATTATAAAATTTAATCGCTTAATTAAAAAGTATCTACTAAAAGTACTTTTATCTTTCGCTTATGAGCAACAATGACTATAAAACTTGAACTAAAGTTCGAACGTAGCTTCGTCCGTTGAGAATAAAATAAGTAATACAAATGCGATAAACGGTATCGGTGGAGCAAGATAAGCGGAAAGCGAAATACCTGTCAGAGTCAGTTGGTAGAAATCGTTGCTTTCGTAGCAAAGTTAAATATATCACAATATTTTCATGTCATTAAATACTAATGTTAACGTATGAAAAATACCGACATATTGGTCTACTAGTTAGTGCAGTTCACTTCCTTATTTATGGCGTTTCAAACACGCCAGTTGAGCACAAAATCTGTTGGAGATGTTAGCTTATAATTTTATTTTGTTATATTTAATATATTTACATAAAAACACACATAGAGGGCTAAACACAAGAATTAATAAATATTGTACAATAAGGGGAAATGGAACTTTATGAGAAAGGACATGACATATGGGACGAATAATCTTAAGAAAAATGAAAAAGAAGTGAAAAGGGGAACGTTCATCTAGGCCCAATTTCGCAGAGAATCCCCCAACCCTAATTTTAGCCAGATGCAGAGGTCTAAATGCATGTCTTAAGAGCCAGCGATATTTTTTTTATTATTCTCTATTTAGTAATACATTTATGAGAGTAAGACCGATTCGAGATGTCGCCTTGGGAAAGAAGGCGACTAGAAGCATAAAGTACTTAACTTTCTGAGACTTTGAAGCTTCCCAGAATTTAATTCAGGAGTCATCCAGATGAATAGGTGCAAGATACAACAAATTCTTTGCGGAAAAATACTCTACTCTACTCTACCGTGCCAGATTAGAAAGAAAAGAAAGCTTTACTTGATTTCAAGTTGTAGGAGGCTACAAATTGATTTTCATTAATTACAGAATGTCCTGGAATCCAAACTAAAAGAATATCTAAGCCCTTTAAATAAAATTAATGTATAATAATTATTCATGAATCCTTAAAACAATTGAAGGTTTTAATTTATGAAATGGGTATCCTTAACGCCACTAAAAAAATATCCGTCTGCCACGAAAATATAAATACATCTAAATTCGTGGGAATTTTGTGTTAGTGCCAGAATCTTTTGTTATGATAGAAAAAGAATGAATGAAACCAAAGCTTTGTATGGTCTTCGAAACAATGGACTAGATGGATAGCAAGACAAAGAGTGGGGAAAATTGATAAATTTTACGAAAAAATATTTAATAAATATGACATGGGTTTGCCACAAGAGATAAGGTTCGCCAACTTGGATAGCGAGACAATAAATAAAGGAACGACAGCTGTAATATTTTACCCACAGATCGATCAGAGGTATTGCAGGTATTGTCGGTGGATAGGAAGTGCAGTACGTTAGAAAAATTAGGTCTCATCGTACCTAGAACGATTTGATAACCTTTATGTCTATTTGCTTCTGAGGCTATCCTTTATTAAAGAGATCTAAAATAAAAAAAAAACAGTATAGCGTGGTACAGCAGTTTTTACGTGTAAGATGTGTAACCCACACACCAGGTATAGGCTTAAAGAATTGATGCCTTTTTCACATTTTTTTGTTGAGGTATCTTGATCTCAATTATTAGCAATTAAAAAATCACATTTTCCGATAAAAATATGGGAACATTATCATATAAAATATAAAAGTTCAGAGTAAGTTACTTTATAACAAATATCACCGCTTCACATTTAACTACTGACAATGCCAGATCATTATCGTAGAGACACTGGTTAAGATAATGCAAAGCATTATTTGAACAATATGTTATATCTATTCTAGTTAGATAGTTATGTCTATTTTAGTTGTTGTTGTTGTTGTTCGTCTTAATCTGTGTTCTGAGTGTGCCAGTTCAGCACTAGTTCTGAGTGTGCCAGTTCGTCACCAATGTCACATTGAATGAAGAACACACAAAATTTTAATTTTATTAGTTAATAACTGACAGATCAAAATGTTAACTAGTATATTACCGTTATCGTATTACGATACTTAGATTGCTTGCAATCATATTATGACAGCGTCAACCAAAAATACAACATAAACATGAATTCAATAACTGTCAACAAAAACTAACCGATTTTTCCCCATTTCATTTTGATACGTGATATTTTTGAAAGGACATGCATTTACAATTCCAATCTTCAGTAAAAATCATTAAACGGAGTAAAATATACGCGACAATTTTATGTCAAGTTAATTAAAAAGTCTATCTGAGGCAATTCGCGGGAAATGTCGAAACAGAAACTGCAAACATTCAGAGTGACGGCAAAGTTCATTTATTTTTAAAGCGACCGCCTGATAGTTTTTTTAATAAACCAAATTTGTTTCAAACAATGGAATAACGAACCACTAAAATCTGTTTGAAATAGAATTTTGGAATGAATAATCATTCCATAAATATATGTGAGGCCAGCCGTGGCGCAGAGGTACAAATGTGTTACTGTAAACACGATTGGTTGTGGGTTCAATTCCCACTCTTCTTTTCTTTGGTCTGGTGTCGAAGCAATGTGCGTCGTTTAGTTCAGCCACTCAACTCATTGAGAGTTAAGTGGCTCATTGAGAGTCTTCCGAATTCTACAAAAAATGGAGATTGAAGGGACTTAACACTAGATTCCCTGTCCTGGTATGTGCGAGATACTGCGTGAAGCTGATAAAAAAAAATGCATATTGCATCGTATGTATCAATCAATGTGCATTGGTATTTTAATGCTTTATAAAAAATTATTAAACTAAATATATTATTATTATACTAAACACTAAAGTAAACTGGATATTTGAAATTCAAATTAATTCGATTCCTAATATTAATGAAATATTTAATATTTTCATCACTCTACACATCACGTATAGTATAGCCTCAATAATTTGGAGAGAGTGAGAAACGAAAGTGTCTTAATGGAAAGCAAGCGGAGTGTCTTAATGCAGAATACAACGTGAATTAAAATAAATAAATAAATAGCTAGTATAACGTATATTTCAATACGTTCAATACGTTATAGTAGCTATACAATATGAGTATCGAGAGATCTGTGTTGTCAGTTCATATGTATTGCTTACTTGTGCATATTTTAACAGGAGGGATCGGAGTTTTATGGTTTGTGTGCGCAGCTTTTTTGTATATTGCGAAAATCCCTTTTACGTTTTACACGGCTGTCGTATATTACGTATACGCTGTTATATTGAATTGAAATATTATCGATCAAATGCTCTCTTTTTTATTGCTTTTGGGCTTCCGTTACTCAAAAGAAAAATTACTTTTATAGAAGTACTTATACCAAATAAGATCATTATTCTCTAGAACATGTGGAAATTTCGCAAAAACTATGACTTGACTGTGACAATCACCTATTTAATCATAATTAATAAAAGATAAATGTATACCCCCGCAAACTAAAGCCAAGTTTTTTAAGTCTTTTCCCGTTGACCTACAATCTTGAAATTAGTACGGAACCCTCACTGGACGAGACCGACTTACGCTTGACTAGGAAAATCTATATAATAGTTATAATAATAGTTAGAATGTTTCAAATTACTGCTTTTAAAATGGATCGATCTCACTACCGGGAATATATATATAAATATATATATATACATATATATATATATATATATATATATATATATACACACACACACACACACACATATATATATATATATATATATATATACCCGGTAGTGAGGTCGATCCATTTCAAAAGCAGTAATTTGAAACATTCGAACCGTTCTATGTCTAATATAGAGTGTCATTAAATTCTTTCCTATTTCTATAAAAAAACTACAATAAAAAATATTATTAATATTATTATATAACATAAATGTACTTCTACATACTACTGCATTACTCACTATAGAATTACAAACATATAGAAAATAGAAAATTATATAGAAAATTGTCCGTATTCCAGAAACGTAAATAGGTCCCTGGAGTAAAAGGACGAATGTGAATATAGTATACATTTTACGTAATCGTAATGGCTCGTAGGGTTGTTACCAAAGAGACGAAATTTAAATATGAAATATTTCATTTCCTCAAGTGAAAATCGAACCCACAACCTGTCGTGTAGTATAGTCGCACACTTATATCACTAAGCCACAACTGGCCCCATTTATATCGTTTATATATTAATAATATGAACTTTGCAGGTGGTGTTCTTCAAGAGCGGTCATCGTATCATGCAGTATGTGCAGGGTCGAGATCCCCCCTTCGAGCTTTACAATTTCACTGGTGCGGATATAAATGTGAGTGTAAAACTATTTTATAAGTAAAACTAGATTCAAAGTGATTTTTTTTTTTAGCAGGGTAGGCAGAGGTAACCTAATTTTACAACACCGTTCCTCATTTTCCAACGAATTCGAAGTGCTGCGTGTTGAGAGGCGGAACTCAACGCCGCACTTTTTGCCTTGGTACCAGAGCGAAGAAATAAAAATATTAATAAATAATAATTAATTCTGATTGGAAATCGAATCCACAATCGCGTTGCAGTCATACGCTTGTGACCCTGCGCCACGACGGCTTTTTCTGCCGTATATTTAATAGTAATCTGTATTTTTTTCTATTAAAATACAACAAATATTAGTTATTATACTTTCGTTATGCTAGCGATGTTCTTCTCTGTAATAATTTGCTGAATAATACTTAGAACAAAACGAACTTTGGAAGCTACCACTATTTAGAAATATAAAATGCAAAAACCCACAGCGAAAGCTCCCTTCCTATTATAGTTCCCTGAAACTGTTTCTTGTAACTTAACGAGAAGTTGTTCGATGCTCATCAATATTCATAAATTGGATTACAAATATTTAAAATCCAATATCCGATATAAACAATATACAGTATGAAACTTTTAACTTTTGTACTTTTTTCTTTTACTACAAAAGTAAAATCTATTTCTTTTAGATTTTAATGTAATAAGATGAAGTTAAATATTTTATAATAAATAAAAATTAAAAGTCAGCTTTACATTGTATCACGCACACGTCTGGGGGAAACCTAGTGTTAAGATATTTCGTTCCCCAATTTATGCCGAATTCTGGAGGCATTCCGTGTTGAGTTGCAGAACTCCACGCCGCGTTTAGCCTCGAAACCAGAAGGGAAAAATGGAAGTATATATGTAAGTCAATATTTCATCTCCTCGAGTGGGGATCGATCCCCAAAACTAGTCGGTTTTACAGTCATACTTTGTGCCACTGCCCCACGACTGGCCTCTTTATTTAATATATTTTATTTAATAATATTTAAATTTTCTGTACATTAATGCTGTACTATAATTTTGAAGAAAGTTTTACTCTTATCTTATACAATTTCCTATTCTTCCTTTTTATTATTTTTCATCATATTCTTTACGCTGTGCCAGAAAAAAAATTATATAACAAAATATATAATAAGTACTATTTTACTATAATATATTTTATCTCAGAAATTACGTACAAACATATTATTATCTCGTCTCCACCCAAGTTGATATTGGACTAAGTCCAGACTACCTAAAGTATAAGAGTATAAGGGAATCACGAATCCCTGACCCATAACCGTCACGGATCGAAGATTGCCCGTAAAACTTTGTATATCTAAATCTATAGATATTTCTTTAGGAGTTACTTTTGCCCTTTCACTAAAAACAACTAGCACATCGTTCAATATTGATAAATAAATAAATAATACATATTTTTTGAAATAACTTGAGTGGAATTGATGTAATATTTGAAACGGGTCACAAAATAACATACGTTGTTTACTTCTGTAGTACTATATTGCTTTTTCCAAGCTTCTTTTTTTATTTTGTTTAGTTACTTGTAATATCAGCTTCACACTGTATCCCGCACACTATAGGGTAGGCAGAGGGAACCTAGTGTTAAAACACTCCGATCCCCACTTTTCTGCCGAATTCTGGAGGCATTGCGTGTTGAGTGGTAGAACTCAACGCCCCGCTTTACCTCGACACCAGAGCGAAGAAACGGAAAACATAAATTTAAGTAAATATTTTCATCTCCTCGAGTGGGGATCGAACTCACAACCAGTCGGTTTTACAGTCACAGTTTATGCCACTGCGCCACGACTGGCCTCTGTATTACTATGTAAGTTACTTGTAATATGACTGTATTTTTTTGAGTATCCTAACACTAGTCTCTCAGGTTCCCACTGCCTACCCTGCTGTATGATACTGCGCGAAGCTAAAATAAAATGTAGTTATCTATGTAGTAGAAAACAGTGTCAAAACAATGTTTTGTTACAGAATTTGTAACGCAAATATAATTTTACAAAACAAATTATTCAATAATATTCTATTCCTTTTTGCTGAGTCGTATTAAGTTTCGTAATGTATATTTTTTTGTTCAGTAAATATATACCGAGGGGTATTATATATTAGATATTCCTTTGTGTTATATAAAATGTTATATAATTTTTTGTGTTATATAAAATGTTGTGACATACTGAACAATAATAATTATTTTTACTAACTGTGTGTGTAGTTGTGCGGGATTCAGCGTGAAACTGATTGATCTCCACTGTCTATTAACTAAATAAGACACGTAATACGACGACAATAAGACAAGAGGGAAGGGAAGTGTCTTAACGGATTAAGGCACTTCCCTTGCCCCCGAATTCTAGAGGTATTGCGTGTTGGGTGGCTGGACTTAACGCCACGTTTTGCCTACTTAGCAGAGCGAAGAAACGAAAATAATAAATATTTAATTTCCTCGACTAAGAATCGAACCCACGACATATCGCACTTACTGTCACACGCTTGTACCCTTACACCTCGACTAGCTTCTTAGTAAAATTATATTAATTTCGTATTTTCCAACTTTCAATTTAACAAACTTTACACAGCGGAAGTAGCGGAAGTTCCATAAATAGCATTATTGATTCGAGTTTCCTAACTTACTTCACTAGTTTCCCGTAAATTTCCTTCAAGTAACATACTTAAGTCCGTATGTTACCAACATGTTAAAGTGGGTTCATTCGCTTCAGAACCAACGTCGTCGTTTCATGTGCAAATGTGCAAAAACTACTTAAAAGTTTAACTTTAAAATGTTGACGTTTTAAATGTGAACGTGAGGCTAGTTAGTAATTGGGTTAAGTTTCTTATTTACATTTTTTTTTCAATTATTCGCTGTAGGTGAATTGTTTTTGAATATCTGTAGATATGTACATGTACACGGGTTAGTCTTTGTTTTGTATTTTACTATAAGACAGAGATATCACTCTTAGATATAAACTAATCTAAAATATAAAAATAAATCAGCTTTCTGCCGAATTCTCGAGGCATTGCGTGTTGAATGGCAGAACTCAACGCATAATTACTAATCTGTACTAAATAAATATTTAAGATATATTGGATTTTAGATTTAATTAAGTTAGTAGATATAGACTATACACAGAATTTTATGACTTTTAGGTCTGAAATAATAGAAAATTTTTAAATAAAGAATTGCTTTTTTAGTGTTCGTTTCCGTCTGTCCTCAGGGTTATCTCATAAACTGTTGCCGCTAGAACAACAAATACTGTAAAAGAAAGTATAATAAATATTTAAGGGTGGCATATTTTTAATGGGATGGAATTTTTTGCTGTTTTTATAGCTAATTGTATGAAACCACTCCTTCGCACTTGGCCGATGTTTTACATATTTAAACTGAACTATCTGAACGTCTGGAAACGCGTTGGTACGACAGTATATACAACATACTGCGGTGTTAAGCACTGCCACTTGAGTTTGAGGCGGAGAAGCTACAATAAACACAGCTATACATACATACCAGCATACTTGTAGAAATATATTTGTAAATATATGTACCAGACGATTTATCATTCATTTATATATACATATGTATATACACCATTTAGAGTCACCCTCGCGACTGTTAGAAGTAAAAAGTGACAGCCAGACATGTTAGCACAAGTGTCGTCTAGATATGCACGACTCTCGCGACGTGAAGTGCTTACTTTTTTGCTTGAATAAAATATAGCAGTAATAAATGATGATGTAAATGACTATAAACGCGACTGAATGTGGATTCGATTCCCTATTCAGGAAATAAAATTATTAATATTTTAATTTCTTTGCTCTGGTATCGGGACAAAGCGCGGCGTTGAGTTCCGCCGTTCAAGACGCAAAGTCTCCAAAATTTGGTGGAAAGTGGGAAGCGAAGTGTCCTAACACTATGATTCATCTACCAGCCCTTCTACATGAGCTGAAAAAAAGTACTGAAAGTTAAAAATTTATTTATAATTATACTCGTACAATATATTAGTTTTTTTTTAAATGTTTCGCTTTCCCACAGAGCAGAATAGACAGGGAAATCTAGTGCTACACTCTCCATTCTTTGTATTCTTCTTGTTGATTGGCACAAATCTACGAGACGCTTTGTAATACCAGAGCAGGGAAATTTATTTTCTCTAGACGATATATATTTTACGATATATCTATACATCGATAGGCGGAGGGAACCTGTGAACCTAATTTTAAGATACTTCGTTTCCTCTAAAACATTTCTTTTGGCCATTTTTCGCCCATTTCTCAAAGTATTATATGATGAATGGCAGAACTCAACGCTGCGCTTTCCTTCGACACCAGAGGGAAAACATGAAAATATAAATGTAAATAAACATTTCACTTCCTCGAGTGGGGATCGAACTCACAACCAGTCGATTTTACAGTCACACTTTGTGCGACGACCAACCTCTAACTAATAAGTAACTATGTTGATATAACGTAACTAATATCCAATATATTCTAGACAAGACATACATCTTAAGTCCTCTAATAATACAAGAAGATAAACATACGATATCTTTCTTATATTATCTTATTATTTGCCTACAAATTTTTGCTTTTACCAGCGTATGTGGAACCATTCCGTATAATACAATATGCTTCGAGACCCACTGAATGTGAAAATACAAATATATTTTGGAGTACAATGAAATTCCATTACAATTCAACGTTGTACTAAAAGAGAACAGACATCGAAGCTTAGTTTTGTTTGTAGTAAATATGTAAGAGGTTAGTTGAATAATATGAGAATAATAGGAGAAAGAAACAGACGGCTATGTTTATATGTATATGTATATGTCGATATCCCTTGTTGGACGTAACCATAGCCACTTTAGAATCGATTTTCCTCCTGTTGATTGGTTTTAGGGTATTATTATGAATCAGCTTCGCGCTGTATCCTTAACAGCAAACAACAGGGCAGGCAGAGGGAACCTTTTTTTTTTTATGGAAAAGACACGGCAAACGAGCGTGTGGGTTCACCTGATGGTAAGTGATTACCGCCGCCCACGGCCCCGTGCAACCCCAGAGGAGCTACAGGTGCGTTGCCGGCCTTTAAGATGGGTTGGGCGCTGGGGCCCGGCATTACCTGATGCGAAACGCAGTGGCATAAAGCCACTTCTTCACGCCGGTTTTAAATGCCGGGGGTGGTAATGATCCGGTCGAGTCTGCCCATGCGTGTTGCCATTGCTGGCGACGTGACTCTACCACACGTACTTTAGTCGCCTCTTACGACACCACCAGTACCAGGATGATCCTATTCTAGGCCGGGATCACACGGCATGAAACCTAATGTTAAGACACTCTGTTCCCCACTTTCTACCGAATTCTGGAGGCATTGCGTGTTTAGTGGTGGAACTCAACACCGTACGCTTTTGCCTCGACACCAGAGCGTAGAAATGAAAATATTAATTTAAAAAAAAAATTCAATCTTCATTGTTCTTTTTGAAGTTCTTTATTTTTGATAAATAAAATTAATCTTATGTTATTCAACTTAGAATTACCTCTGATTTATTAATACTGAGGACAATCGTAGAGTAGGGGCACAAAGTGTGAGTGTAAAATCGACTGTTTGTGGCTTCGATACTCACCCGAGGCGAAATATTTATTTAAATTTATATTTCCATTTCTTCGCTCTGGTGTCCAAAGTAAAGCACGGCGGTGAGTTCCGCCACTCAACACACAAAGCCTCCAGAATTCGGCGGAAAATGGGGAACGGAGTGTCTTAACACTAGGTTTCCTCCGCCTACCTTGCTGTGCGCGGGATACAGCGTGAAACTAATTTTTTATTTTATTTAATAATACTACACTCAAGATATAAACAGAATCACTTAAAATGTTAATTACGTTTAAAGTATATTATGTTATTATTTTTAAAACAGTAAATTCCTTTTATGAAGATCTAAGCTGTGGTCGCGTGATGAAATGTACGTCTGGCACTTGACAGCAAAAGAAAACACTGAGCTTTCTGTGTATTTCCATTTGTTTAAAAACAAAAACATCTAGTTCATGGCAATATAGTTATGCACTCACCCAAACCTTCAGTATTAGGTTAAGCGAGATTATTCCGCTGGCTCAGCGAGACCACCGGAATATTCCCATTATTGTTATAAGCACTTTTATTGTTTCGTAAAAATTCATGTTAAATGTCGCAATACATTATAACTTTTGTAATACAAATATTTTTAACTTTAAGAATTAATATTGTTGTGATCTCCAAATCGATCAGACGTATTAAATAGTTTTAATTTAAATTAGTATTTTATTTTTAAAAAAGTAAATTCTCAATTAGAAAGTTTAACTGGCGCAGCCGGTAGGATAGTCTATCAAAGGTCTGCGTGTCTTGTAGATTTGGGTGTCCAAATTCGCCCAAAAATCGCGAGTACAGTGCGAATAGACTTAGGCTATCCACGAACCAAAGAAATAAGTTGAACAAGAAGATGGGACCAGCGATCGGTCGGTGAGTAAAACTCTTTGCCTTCCTTTTTTCTTATATTCCCACATTCTATTTGAGATTTACAATAAATATAAGTGGCGTTATTTTGGGATTGAACGTCTCGCATTATAACGTATCTGGTTTTAATATAAAACTCTATTAAACCTGTAGTTCTAAGAAAAGTATCTCCATAGACTAATTAACGTCTAGAAGTAATATTATTAAAATATTTTAGTAATTAAAGAAAAAATATATATATATATAATAATTAATGATCTAAAAATCGATCGTAATTGTTTTTATGTATTATGAAATAAAAAAATAAAATAAAATAATAATAATAATTTTATTGTGTTTTATTTTCCTACTATTTTTATATTTTTAATTTACTGTGTGCTATTTTATATACATAATTGTTATATGTGTTTTTGATATATTTTATATTCTTGTGTGTGTTAAATTAGTTAAAAATAATTGTAATTGATTTGAAACTTCAGAGCTCTCTATTAATTTTTACTCTACAAAATGGAACAATCGCGAGAAATTCCTTTAGCGTCAAATAGCGTAGTACCAATACCCAATGAAATGTTACGGCTAATTCCTCTTTTCGGTGGTGACAAAAGAATATTAAATTTATTTTTTAGAAAATGTGAGTACATTATAAATAAATTTCGTGGTCATCAGCATCAGAATATTTATGTTTTACATGCTATAACTAGTAGACTAATAGACGATGCCGCCGCGTTGTTATCTGAGCGTGAGGATATAGAGACATGGCCTGAGTTAAAAGAATTATTGGAACAACATTTTGGTGACCCACGTAGCGAAGAATGTATAAAAATTTCTCTCGAATCATGTAAAATTAAATCAGGGGAAAGTTATTTAGAGTTTTGTAACAGAATACAAAATATTCGGTCCCTGTTAATATCTAAAGTAAATTTATCGGCAGATGAAGAAGTTAAAAATGCGAAAATTGCTATTTATAACCACACAGCCTTAAATGTTTTTCTCTATAATTTACCAGAAAATATGGTGCGTATTGTGAGACTTAAATCACCTAGTACATTAGAACAAGCTCTATCAATAGTTTTAGAGGAGGTTAATTTTCATGAACAGTATCAACTTCGTAATCGCATTCTTAATAATACAACGGCACCGAGGCCAACACCTAACGTTGCAGGGTCGTCATTTACACAAAATAATCTTACCCCTCAGCAAAAATTTAATTTTGGAATCCATACTATTAGACCTCAATTTACACAACAGCCAAAATTTGAATATAAACCGCAGCAAACATTACTAAAGCCTCAACCGTTCGGGTATAGGCCTCCCCAAAATCCACAATTCGGGTATAGGCCTCCCCAAAATCCACAATTCGGGTATAGGCCTCCCCAAAATCCACAATTCGGGTATAGGCCACCCCAAAATTGGCAATTTGGGTATAAGCATCCCCAAAACCCTACTATGACACCACAACAGTTTGGTCAAAGACCACCTCAGAATAACCGCTTAGAATCAACTGACATATCTATGAGAACGGCACCCCCGCGACCTCAAGTAGCGCAACAAGGTTTTAGGTTAAATGAAACGGATTTACAAAATGAAAATTTGGAATATGACTATTACTACGATTATGATCCTTATGACTATATGAATTACGAACCGTATGTTGAGGACGTGCCTTATGCACCTATTGACGAAATAGACAATTATATTGTAACTCCACCAGCCGAGGAAAATTTTCAAACAGAAGCCTCGCAAAAGAAGAAATCATAGAATTAAATTGTGACCCGAATCTTAAATTACCTCATATTTTTATTCCAGAAATTAATGCAAAATTAATGATTGATACTGGCAGCACTCGCTCGTTTATTAGCCCCCGTATTGCTTACCAATATTTTCCTAATTTTATTAAATATGAACCTTTTAAAGTTATTAGCACACATGCTTCTAGCCTACACAATGAAATTATTGAAATTCCCTTATTTCCGACTTTTAATACTACAGATTATCATAAATTTCATTTATATGATGTAGATGAACGCTATGACGGACTTATTGGAAACGATTTACTTAAACAATTGGACGCAATTATTGACCTCAAACATTTATTACTGAGAACTAAGACCACTGACATTCCTATAATTAATAATTTGAATTATCTCGTTCATTTACAACCTCGGTGTGAACAACGAGTAAAGATCCCTACTGATTTACACACGGGAGAAGCAGTAATTGAATTTAAAGAGTTTACACCTGGTATACGAATGCCTTCTGCATTAGTAAATTGTATTAATGGATATGCATCAACAATAATTCAAAACACTTTAGATAGACCTATGACTTTGACTATTAGCAAAGCGTTTAAAACATCGAGTATTAATATTTCAGAATGTAACTTCATACAAAATAATAACGAAACAATGACTGACACCGACGAAATATTGAAACAAAATTTAAAAAAACTTAGATTAGACCACACTAACGAAACTGAACGTACTAGAATACTAGAATTATGTCACGAATATAGGGATATATTTTATTGTGATGAACTACCCTTAAGTTTTACCAACGAAGTTAAACATAAAATCCGTACTAAGAGTGAAGATCCTATTTTTATAAGACCATATAGGCAAGCTCCTGCGCTAGCAGACGAAATTAATAGACAAGTTGAAAAATTACTCCAAGATAATGTAATAAGAGAATCACATTCCCCGTGGAATGCACCTGTTCATTTAGTTCCCAAAAAGCGTGATGCATCAGGTTTAGTAAAATGGCGTATGGTAGTCGATTATCGACGTCTTAATGAAGTGACTGTTGACGATCGTTACCCACTACCTAATATTACTGACCTACTGGACAAACTTGGCAAAAGTTTATACTTCACTACGCTTGACTTGGCAAGCGGTTACCATCAGATAGAAGTAGACGAGCAAGACATAAAGAAAACGGCTTTTAGCACGCAACATGGCCATTATGAATTCCTTAGAATGCCGTTTGGCCTGAAAACAGCCCCAGCAACATTCCAAAGGGCTATGGATAGTATATTAAGAGGGTTACAGGGTATACATTGTATGGTCTATTTAGATGATGTCATTATATTTTCAGCTAGTCTAGATGAACATATTCAAAAACTAAGAACCATTTTTGACCGACTTAGACAGACGAATTTAAAAATCCAACTAGATAAATCGGAATTTCTACGAAAAGAAGTAATTTACCTTGGACATACAATAACAAAAGACGGTCTTAAACCAAATGACGATAAAATTACTGCCGTATTAAATTACCCAATACCCAAGACGACAACTGAAATAAAATCGTTTTTAGGTCTCATTGGATATTATAGGCGGTTCATTAAAGATTTTGCTCATGTCACAAAACCATTAACGTCTTGTTTAAAAAAACGAAATAAAATTGTCTTAGATAAAAATTATATAGATGCATTCAACAAATGTAAGGAACTTTTAACAAATGCACCCCTTTTGCAGTATCCTGATTTTGATAAAACCTTTATTTTGACTACTGATGCTTCTAATGTCGCGTTAGGAGCAGTTCTATCCCAGGGTCCCATTGGTAGCGATAAACCAATCGCGTATGCTAGTCGTACCTTAAGGGACACGGAATCTCGATATAGTACAATAGAACGTGAATGTCTTGCTATTGTTTGGGCCATAAAACATTTTAGGCCATATCTTTACGGTAAGAAATTCATGATATACACCGATCATAAGCCTTTATCATGGCTGAACTCACAAAAAGATACAAGTAGTAAACTTACTCGTTGGCGCCTTCGACTTCAGGACTACGATTACGAAATAGTTTATAAAAAGGGAAACCAAAATTTAAATGCGGACGCTTTGTCAAGAATTAGAGTAAATGCCACACATTCAGACGATGAAAAAGACTCTATGATAGTAAATTTTGATAAGAAAGAGAAAGGGCTACGGCAACGCAATGACTCTAGTACAATGTCTATATCAGAATGTAGTTCTAGGGAAAAACCTATAACCCTTTCCGATTCCGAAACTTTATCAGTGCCGAGTTCACCTAGGACATGTGACTATCCGGTTAGGTCACCGTCTGAAACATCCAAAACAGACACAGTTCATTCCGCTAATATCGTAGAATCGTCAGGTATACCAATATTACACGAAGCAATAGACACAAAGCCAAATCAAATTTAGTATATACATGGTTTAAGAATGAAATACAAGTTCGCGATCTTTCACGTGAAAAGCAAAAGGTGTTAGAAGTATTTTTACCCACTTATAATAGAGATTTAGTAAAACAATTTTTAAAGGAGTATATTAAACCAAAAACCAAGTATTTCATTTATTTGAAATAATGAACATCGGAAACAGTTTACTAGTATTGTCATAGAATTATTAGGAAGGATACCGTTCTATTATTCGAATGTACAGAGCGAGTAATTTTTATAGAAAATGAAAAAGAACAAAAAGCTATCGTATTAAAACACCACCAAGGTAAAACATGTCACCGCGGTATTAAGGAAACTCTAGCAAGTATACGTAGGAATTATTTTTGGCACAATATGCAAGAAACCATTTCAGCCATTATTAACGCTTGTGAAACATGCTGTAAAATGAAATACGATAGAAAACCTTTTAAACCTGTTTTACAGTTGACTCAAACACAAGACGCCCCGTTTCAAGAATTATTCATTGATCTTTTTCAGATAGAAGGAAATTACTATTTGACTATTATAGATGCATTTAGTAAATTAGGTCAAGCCATTTCAATAGATAATAGATCAACCGCGGAAGTAGTGCGTGCACTTATGAAATATTTTTCATTTTATGGTACCCCTAAAAAGATTAGTTCCGATCCTGGTAGCGAATTTAATAATGAATTAATGAAAGAATTTTTGAGTTTACATAAAATCGAAATTCATATCGGCTCCCCTAACAACTCTAATTCGATGGGATTGATTGAGCGTTTACATTCTACTATTAATGAAATTTATAGATGCGCGAAATACGAAGAGAAATGCACGGATGCAGCATCAGTGATGATGTATTCCATTATTGCCTATAATAGTTCTATCCATTCTGTCACAGGTCTAACCCCTTTCGAAGTAGTATTTGGCCATACGGATTCAAGTAGTTTATTTGATATAGATTTAGAGAAACAATACATACAGCAATTGGTTAAAGATCATGCAAAACGTTTAAAAGTATTATATAAACATTTAGCCGAAAAAATGATTGAAATTAAGCAGAAAGTAAAGGAAAGTAGAGGTGGTGAAGATGAAATAGAACTTCCATTAGGAAAAATTATATTTACAAAAGACGTTAATAAACGGAAAAGCAAGGATAAACCGCGATATCATAAGGCCAAAATTATAGAAAGGATTTAAATAATGTTATACCGATACAAATTGGTCAAAGAAAATCTAAAGTTCCCGTTAAAAATATAAAACGCCCTCCGCAGGTGGTGTTTGCTGATACTGATAATAATGGGATCTGTGCTGGCCCTTCATCTGCAATCTCTTGAAAATAATCCAGGTGTGTATCCTGTAAAAGAAGGTCAGGCGTATCTTCAAACAGATTACTGGACTATAATTAAGGTTTTAAATTTAAATAAAATATATGATGATTTAAACTTTGTTATAAATAAATACAATGAATTTAACAGTTTAATTAATAAAAATATTTCTTACTTACGTGATTTCCAAGTTGCAAGATTTCACGTTGAATATATTCGCGATATCACCGTACAGAAATATGAACAGCTAGTTCCACAAAAACGTTTCAAGAGAGGCCTTTTCAATCCATTGGGTTCTCTTATTAAAATTATTACTGGGAATTTAGACTATAATGACGCTGTAAGATATGAAAAAATCATTTCTCAGCTCGCAAATGATCAAACTACAATGAGGAACAAATTTACTTTAATATCTAAAATGCTTGATAGTTTTATAAATACTACTGAAGTTTTGAATCAAAATTCTTTTATATTAAATGAGCGTTTGAAAATTGTTGAATCTATGATCAAGGAGTTAGTTTCTAAGGATAATCATTTAGTGTATACCACATATATAGTAAGTCTTTTTAATTTGTTCGTAAGTAACTTTCGTACTATATTCATTAAGTTAGGAGAAATAGAGACTGCATTAGCTTTCAGTAAAATATCCATATTACATCAAAGTATTATTAATTCTACTGAACTATTACAACATTTAGTTTTAATATCTCAAACTGAAAATTTATTATATACGCCGAGTGCGGAAAATTTGGTAAAACTAGAGGAAACAATCAATATTAAATCATATATTAAGCAAAACCAGATTACGTTTATAATGGAGATTCCAATTACAGATAACATTACTTATAATTATTATAAATTATATTCCTTACCTATTTTCGTAAATCAGAAAATAAAACATTTTCCATTATCCCTAAATATCCCTACCTCTTGGCAAAGGGTATGAAATACTTACCGATCCTAAAACCATGCCGGTCACTTGCTGCTGGAGAACAATTCTTGTGTAACGAAGATCATCAAACTCTTTATCCTGAGATAACTTGTATCGAGCAGCTCTTAAAATTCGAAGATAACTTAACACAATGTGAGCAAAGAGAGATTGACATAGAGAATATAAGGGTCCAAAGAATCACATCTACAAGTTGGATACTATTTTCAAAATTTAGAAACACCCTAACTCAAACCTGTAATGGGGATGTCAATAAGTATTCTATTATTGGGACTTACGTTATGACCTTAGACGAACCATGTAATGTTGAGGTAAAGAATATAAAGATTCGCAGTCATGTCAACCTCATAGAGAGTGATCCTGTGGGAACCAAGCAAGATTTAGTTTTGCCACAGCTGCCTATGGCTAGAGCCCCTGTATTATCCAGTACACGCGTACTCAATATGAGAGGAATCAATTTGGATGAAGTAAAATATATGTCAGCGGTACTAAAGCAAAGTGTTTTCAGTGATAGTGAAATCATTAATAGTGAAAGACATCCTAGAATCAGTGAAATTTTAATTTACATCTTTATATTTCTATTTCTTTTATGTATACTCTCATTTTTACTTTATATTTTTCGTTATAAAATCTTACATATAAATTGTTCGCGAAATCATCGGAAAGTTATTAAAAATGAACAACCCGATAATTTCGCACTTGGGGAGGGAGGAGTTATGCACTCACCCAAACCCTCAGTATTAGGTTAAGCGAGATTATTCCGCTGGCTCAGCGAGACCACCGGAATATTCCCATTATTGTTATAAGCACTTTTATTGTTTCGTAAAAATTCATGTTAAATGTCGCAATACATTATAACTTTTGTAATACAAATATTTTTAACTTTAAGAATTAATATTGTTGTGATCTCCAAATCGATCAGACGTATTAAATAGTTTTAATTTAAATTAGTATTTTATTTTTAAAAAAGTAAATTCTCAATTAGAAAGTTTAATCGGTCGGTGAGTAAAACTCTTTGCCTTCCTTTTTCTTATATTCCCACATTCTATTTGAGATTTACAATAAATATAAGTGGCGTTATTTTGGGATTGAACGTCTCGCTTTATAACGTATCTGGTTTTAATATAAAACTCTATTAAACCTGTAGTTCTAAGAAAGTATCTCCATAGACTATTAACGTCTAGAAGTAATATTATTAAAAATTTTAGTAATTAAAGAAAAAATATATATATATAATAATTAATGATCTAAAAATCGATCGTAATTGTTTTTATGTATTATGAAATAAAAAATAAAATAAAATAATAATAATATTTTATTGTGTTTTATTTTCCTACTATTTTATATTTTTAATTTACTGTGTGCTATTTTATATACATAATTGTTATATGTGTTTTTGATATTTTATATTCTTGTGTGTGTTAAATTAGTTAAAAATAATTGTAATTGATTTGAAACTTCAGAGCTCTCTATTAATTTTACTCTACAAAATGGAACAATCGCGAGAAATTCCTTTAGCGTCAAATAGCGTAGTACCAATACCCAATGAAATGTTACGGCTAATTCCTCTTTTCGGTGGTGACAAAAGAATATTAAATTTATTTTTTAGAAAATGTGAGTACATTATAAATAAATTTCGTGGTCATCAGCATCAGAATATTTATGTTTTTACATGCTATAACTTAGTAGACTAATAGACGATGCCGCCGCGTTGTTATCTGAGCGTGAGGATATAGAGACATGGCTGAGTTTAAAAGAATTATTGGAAACAACATTTTGGTGACCCACGTAGCGAAGAATGTATAAAATTTCTCTCGAATCATGTAAAATTAAATCAGGGGAAAGTTATTTAGAGTTTTGTAACAGAATACAAAATATTCGGTCCCTGTTAATATCTAAAGTAAATTTATCGGCAGATGAAGGAAGTTAAAAATGCGAAAATTGCTATTTATAACCACACAGCCTTAAATGTTTTTCTCTATAATTTACCAGAAATATGGTGCGTATTGTGAGACTTAAATCACCTAGTACATTAGAACAAGCTCTATCAATAGTTTTAGAGGAGGTTAATTTTCATGAACAGTATCAACTTCGTAATCGCATTCTTAATAATACAACGGCACCGAGGCCAACCACCTAACGTTGCAGGGTCGTCATTTACACAAAATAATCTTACCCCTCAGCAAAAATTTAATTTTGGAATCCATACTATTAGACCTCAATTACACAACAGCCAAAATTTGAATATAAACCGCAGCAAACATTACTAAAGCCTCAAACCGTTCGGGTATAGGCCTCCCCAAAATCCACAATTCGGGTATAGGCCTCCCCAAAATCCACAATTCGGGTATAGGCCTCCCCAAAATCCACAATTCGGGTATAGGCCACCCCAAATTGGCAATTTGGGTATAAGCATCCCCAAAACCCTACTATGACACCACAACAGTTTGGTCAAAGACCACCTCAGAATAACCGCTTAGAATCAACTGACATATCTATGAGAACGGCACCCCGCGACCTCAAGTAGCGCAACAAGGTTTTAGGTTAAATGAAACGGATTACAAAATGAAAATTTGGAATATGACTATTACTACGATTATGATCCTTATGACTATATGAATTACGAACCGTATGTTGAGGACGTGCCTTATGCACCTATTGACGAAATAGACAATTATATTGTAACTCCACCACGCCGAGGAAATTTTCAAACAGAAGCCTCGCAAAAGAGAAATCATAGAATTAAATTGTGACCCGAATCTTAAATTACCTCATATTTTTATTCCAGAAATTAATGCAAAATTAATGATTGATACTGGCAGCACTCGCTCGTTTATTAGGCCCCCGTATTGCTTACCAATATTTTCCTAATTTATTAAATATGAACCTTTTAAAGTTATTAGCACACATGCTTCTAGCCTACACAATGAAATTATTGAAATTCCCTTATTTCCGACTTTTAATACTACAGATTATCATAAATTTCATTATATGATGTAGATGAACGCTATGACGGACTTATTGGAAACGATTTACTTAAACAATTGGACGCAATTATTGACCTCAAACATTTATTACTGAGAACTAAGACCACTGGACATTCCTATAATTAATAATTTGAATTATCTCGTTCATTTACAACCTCGGTGTGAACAACGAGTAAAGATCCCTACTGATTTACACACGGGAAGAAGCAGGTAATGAATTTAAAGAGTTTACACCTGGTATACGAATGCCTTCTGCATTAGTAAATTGTATTAATGGATATGCATCAACAATAATTCAACACACTTTAGATAGACCTATGACTTTGACTATTAGCAAAGCGTTTAAAACATCGAGTATTAATATTTCAGAATGTAACTTCATACAAAATAATAACGAAACAATGACTGACACCGACGAAATATTGAAACAAAATTTAAAAAACTTAGATTAGACCACACTAACGAAACTGAACGTACTAGAATACTAGAATTATGTCACGAATATAGGGATATATTTTATTGTGATGAACTACCCTTAAGTTTTACCAACGAAGTTAAACATAAAATCCGTACTAAGAGTGAAGATCCTATTTTTTATAAGACCATATAGGCAAGCTCCTGCGCTAGCAGACGAAATTAATAGACAAGTTGAAAAAATTACTCCAAGATAATGTAATAAGAGAATCACATTCCCCGTGGAATGCACCTGTTCATTTAGTTCCCAAAAAGCGTGATGCATCAGGTTTAGTAAAATGGCGTATGGTAGTCGATTATCGACGTCTTAATGAAGTGACTGTTGACGATCGTTACCCACTACCTAATATTACTGACCTACTGGACAAACTTGGCAAAAGTTTATACTTCACTACGCTTGACTTGGCAAGCGGTTACCATCAGATAGAAGTAGACGAGCAAGACATAAAGAAAACGGCTTTTAGCACGCAACATGGCCATTATGAATTCCTTAGAATGCCGTTTGGCCTGAAAACAGCCCCAGCAACATTCCAAAGGGCTATGGATAGTATATTAAGAGGGTTACAGGGTATACATTGTATGGTCTATTTAGATGATGTCATTATATTTTCAGCTAGTCTAGATGAACATATTCAAAAACTAAGAACCATTTTTGACCGACTTAGACAGACGAATTTAAAAATCCAACTAGATAAATCGGAATTTTCTACGAAAAGAAGTAATTTACCTTGGACATACAATAACAAAAGACGGTCTTAAACCAAATGACGATAAAATTACTGCCGTATTAAATTACCCAATACCCAAGACGACAACTGAAATAAAATCGTTTTTTAGGTCTCATTGGATATTATAGGCGGTTCATTAAAGATTTTGCTCATGTCACAAAACCATTAACGTCTTGTTTAAAAAAACGAAATAAAATTGTCTTAGATAAAAATTATATAGATGCATTCAACAAATGTAAGGAACTTTTAACAAATGCACCCCTTTTGCAGTATCCTGATTTTGATAAAACCTTTATTTGACTACTGATGCTTCTAATGTCGCGTTAGGAGCAGTTCTATCCAGGGTCCCATTGGTAGCGATAAACCAATCGCGTATGCTAGTCGTACCTTAAGGGACACGGAATCTCGATATAGTACAATAGAACGTGAATGTCTTGCTATTGTTTGGGCCATAAAACATTTTAGGCCATATCTTTACGGTAAGAAATTCATGATATACACCGATCATAAGCCTTTATCATGGCTGAACTCACAAAAAGATACAAGTAGTAAACTTACTCGTTGGCGCCTTCGACTTCAGGACTACGATTACGAAATAGTTTATAAAAAGGGAAACCAAAATTTAAATGCGGACGCTTTGTCAAGAATTAGAGTAAATGCCACACATTCAGACGATGAAAAAGACTCTATGATAGTAAATTTTGATAAGAAAGAGAAAGGGCTACGGCAACGCAATGACTCTAGTACAATGTCTATATCAGAATGTAGTTCTAGGGAAAAACCTATAACCCTTTCCGATTCCGAAACTTTATCAGTGCCGAGTTCACCTAGGACATGTGACTATCCGGTTAGGTCACCGTCTGAAACATCCAAAACAGACACAGTTCATTCCGCTAATATCGTAGAATCGTCAGGTATACCAATATTACACGAAGCAATAGACACAAAGCCAAATCAAATTTTAGTATATACATGGTTTAAGAATGAAATACAAGTTCGCGATCTTTCACGTGAAAAGCAAAAGGTGTTAGAAGTATTTTTACCCACTTATAATAGAGATTTAGTAAAACAATTTTTAAAGGAGTATATTAAACCAAAAACCAAGTATTTCATTTATTTTGAAAATAATGAACATCGGAAACAGTTTACTAGTATTGTCATAGAATTATTTAGGAAGGATACCGTTCTATTATTCGAATGTACAGAGCGAGTAATTTTTATAGAAAATGAAAAAGAACAAAAAGCTATCGTATTAAAACACCACCAAGGTAAAACATGTCACCGCGGTATTAAGGAAACTCTAGCAAGTATACGTAGGAATTATTTTTGGCACAATATGCAAGAAACCATTTCAGCCATTATTAACGCTTGTGAAACATGCTGTAAAATGAAATACGATAGAAAACCTTTTTAAACCTGTTTACAGTGACTCAAACACAAGACGCCCCGTTTCAAGAATTATTCATTGATCTTTTTCAGATAGAAGGAAATTACTATTTGACTATTATAGATGCATTTAGTAAATTAGGTCAAGCCATTTCAATAGATAATAGATCAACCGCGGAAGTAGTGCGTGCACTTATGAAATATTTTTCATTTTATGGTACCCCTAAAAAGATTAGTTCCGATCCTGGTAGCGAATTTAATAATGAATTAATGAAAGAATTTTTGAGTTTACATAAAATCGAAATTCATATCGGCTCCCCTAACAACTCTAATTCGATGGGATTGATTGAGCGTTTACATTCTACTATTAATGAAATTTATAGATGCGCGAAATACGAAGAGAAATGCACGGATGCAGCATCAGTGATGATGTATTCCATTATTGCCTATAATAGTTCTATCCATTCTGTCACAGGTCTAACCCCTTTCGAAGTAGTATTTGGCCATACGGATTCAAGTAGTTTATTTGATATAGATTTAGAGAAACAATACATACAGCAATTGGTTAAAGATCATGCAAAACGTTTAAAAGTATTATATAAACATTTAGCCGAAAAAATGATTGAAATTAAGCAGAAAGTAAAGGAAAGTAGAGGTGGTGAAGATGAAATAGAACTTCCATTAGGAAAAATTATATTTACAAAAGACGTTAATAAACGGAAAAGCAAGGATAAACCGCGATATCATAAGGCCAAAATTATAGGAAAGGATTTAAATAATGTTATACCGATACAAATTGGTCAAAGAAAATCTAAAGTTCCCGTTAAAAATATAAAACGCCCTCCGCAGGTGGTGTTTGCTGATACTGATAATAATGGGATCTGTGCTGGCCCTTCATCTGCAATCTCTTGAAAATAATCCAGGTGTGTATCCTGTAAAAGAAGGTCAGGCGTATCTTCAAACAGATTACTGGACTATAATTAAGGTTTTAAATTTAAATAAAATATATGATGATTTAAACTTTGTTATAAATAAATACAATGAATTTAACAGTTTAATTAATAAAAATATTTCTTACTTACGTGATTTCCAAGTTGCAAGATTTCACGTTGAATATATTCGCGATATCACCGTACAGAAATATGAACAGCTAGTTCCACAAAAACGTTTCAAGAGAGGCCTTTTCAATCCATTGGGTTCTCTTATTAAAATTATTACTGGGAATTTAGACTATAATGACGCTGTAAGATATGAAAAAATCATTTCTCAGCTCGCAAATGATCAAACTACAATGAGGAACAAATTTACTTTAATATCTAAAATGCTTGATAGTTTTATAAATACTACTGAAGTTTTGAATCAAAATTCTTTTATATTAAATGAGCGTTTGAAAATTGTTGAATCTATGATCAAGGAGTTAGTTTCTAAGGATAATCATTTAGTGTATACCACATATATAGTAAGTCTTTTTAATTTGTTCGTAAGTAACTTTCGTACTATATTCATTAAGTTAGGAGAAATAGAGACTGCATTAGCTTTCAGTAAAATATCCATATTACATCAAAGTATTATTAATTCTACTGAACTATTACAACATTTAGTTTTAATATCTCAAACTGAAAATTTATTATATACGCCGAGTGCGGAAAATTTGGTAAAACTAGAGGAAACAATCAATATTAAATCATATATTAAGCAAAACCAGATTACGTTTATAATGGAGATTCCAATTACAGATAACATTACTTATAATTATTATAAATTATATTCCTTACCTATTTTTCGTAAATCAGAAAATAAAACATTTTCCATTATCCCTAAATATCCCTACCTCTTGGCAAAGGGTATGAAATACTTACCGATCCTAAAACCATGCCGGTCACTTGCTGCTGGAGAACAATTCTTGTGTAACGAAGATCATCAAACTCTTTATCCTGAGATAACTTGTATCGAGCAGCTCTTAAAATTCGAAGATAACTTAACACAATGTGAGCAAAGAGAGATTGACATAGAGAATATAAGGGTCCAAAGAATCACATCTACAAGTTGGATACTATTTTCAAAATTTAGAAACACCCTAACTCAAACCTGTAATGGGGATGTCAATAAGTATTCTATTATTGGGACTTACGTTATGACCTTAGACGAACCATGTAATGTTGAGGTAAAGAATATAAAGATTCGCAGTCATGTCAACCTCATAGAGAGTGATCCTGTGGGAACCAAGCAAGATTTAGTTTTGCCACAGCTGCCTATGGCTAGAGCCCCTGTATTATCCAGTACACGCGTACTCAATATGAGAGGAATCAATTTGGATGAAGTAAAATATATGTCAGCGGTACTAAAGCAAAGTGTTTTCAGTGATAGTGAAATCATTAATAGTGAAAGACATCCTAGAATCAGTGAAATTTTAATTTACATCTTTATATTTCTATTTCTTTTATGTATACTCTCATTTTTACTTTATATTTTTCGTTATAAAATCTTACATATAAATTGTTCGCGAAATCATCGGAAAGTTATTAAAAATGAACAACCCGATAATTTCGCACTTGGGGAGGGAGGAGTTATGCACTCACCCAAACCCTCAGTATTAGGTTAAGCGAGATTATTCCGCTGGCTCAGCGAGACCACCGGAATATTCCCATTATTGTTATAAGCACTTTTATTGTTTCGTAAAAATTCATGTTAAATGTCGCAATACATTATAACTTTTGTAATACAAATATTTTTAACTTTAAGAATTAATATTGTTGTGATCTCCAAATCGATCAGACGTATTAAATAGTTTTAATTTAAATTAGTATTTTATTTTTAAAAAAGTAAATTCTCAATTAGAAAGTTTAACTATATATTATGTTGAAACAATAAATTTTATATGTTTAATTCAAATTGAGCATGAGAAACGCAACTAGTCGTGGCTATATTAAATGTTTATTGATAATAAAAATACTTTTTATTTTAATTTTAATTTTTATTTGTCTTTTGAAATATCTTGTAACTTTTTTATTTAGCTTCACGCTGTGTCCCGCAAGTAATACAAAAGGCAGTAGAAACCTGGGAACCCAGTGCTAAGACACGCAGTTCCCATTTAAAAAATCCGTTTTCCACTATCCGCCGAATTCTACAGCATTTGCGCAATAAGTAGCGGAACTCAACGCCGCGCTTTGTTACCAGAACGAGAAGAAAAAACATTTGACATTTCAACAATATTTTTTCAATACAATCCTCTTTGTTTCAGCTGCTACAAATGACGCCAACATCAATAACATTAGAAAAAATGGATTTCGGCGCGTCCGGCTCTTATGCATGTGAAATAGCATTAGAAATACCGCTCTACTCAAAGGCGTCCAAAATACACGAAGTGAGCGTGATTGGTGAGTAAAATTTACCTCTCGCCTCTTAGGTTATTTGGGACGGGTCACTTGGAGCTTCGGGCTGTACGCCGTTTCGCTTTAAACATAATTTTTTATTCACTAACCCTCTCGTTGTTTACTTAACAGAAAAGATTTTAGTGCTTTTTATTCTATGTCATCTCGAAAATAAGAAAACAATTTTAAAATATTGATTTAATTAAAATGAAAATTAAAAAATATATGTCATCGAAATGAGCAAGTTGTTATTCACTAAGATGATATTTTTTAGTTTCATGTGCCAAGCTTGTGTTAAATGTCTCTTCATAAGCCCAATTTCTTTTTTTATTTTCATGATCTATATAACCTGCAGGTAGAGGGAACTACTAGGACTCTAGGAAACTAGTATTAACAAACTCCGTTCCTATTTAAACACTTCTGTTTCCTACTTTTCGTCGAATTCTTGAGGTATTGCGTGTTGTTGAGGTAATGATTGTATATATTTATTTTATTTTCATCTCTAATCTCTAGAACACGAAGCGCGGCGTTGAGCTCCGCACTCAACACGCAAGTCTTGAAGTCTCTTGTTTTTAGATATTATAAATTATAATATAATTATAATAATAATTTAACAACATTAGTAGCGAAGGTTTCATTCATAAAGCCCATTTTGATCGTTAAATATAATAGAAGCAGTGAAATGATTTCATTTCATTAAATAAGATTTCGGTTCTGTTAATGATTTTATCAAACCGATCTTTAAGAAGTTCTGTCAACTGAATAAAACAATTATATATTTTATTCGCTCTTTTAATTTTCTTTTATATTTGGTACAGTATTTTTTTTCTTAGTCAATTTTTTTTCGATTTCGTACCTCAAAAGCGATTCTTAAATTTATTTTGCCTCGCGAAATGTGCCGTTTTTGAGTCTTAAGCTGGACTTTGCATTTGTGTGAATGATCACTACGAGTCAGAAAAAAAATTAAACATCGATTCTGTACAAATACAAGAATAATTTTCAATGTAGTTAAATATGTCGTTTGAGTTAATAATGAATCTTTCCGTTATATTGAGACCTTGAGGCCAGTCAATAAAATCGAGTACACAGAGAATAGTAAATAAAATCGACTGGTTGTGCCACTGTTAAGTTCTGCCACTGAACACGCAATGCCTCCAGAATTCAGCGGAAAGTGGGAAACGGAGTGTCTTAACACTAGGTTTCCTCTGCCTACTCTGCTGTGTGCAGAATACTGCGCGAAGCTGATTTATTTTTTTTAATTTCCATCATCAATAACAGCGTTGTACCCACGACTTTATTTCTTCTTTTACTGCGCTGAATATTTATACATTTTTATATTTGTACATATTTGTACATATTACTAAAGTAAGTGTAAATTTTATCTTACATTTTTAATAAATCTTACACAAAAACGTTAATAATTAGACGTTATGTGACGCTTCTATCAGTACAAGAGGTATAAGCTGGTTGCCAAAAAAATGTACAAACGTCATATTTACATAATATGAACACTCACACAAATGCAAAGATCAACTTAGGCCTCGCTGACTGCTGGTGCTGCTTAAATAACCCTTTCTGTCTCTTAAATTATTAAATAGTTTCAACTTAATTTTAACAACGTTAAGTAAAATATTTATTTTATAAATAATTTATTCATTATCTCTGTTTATTCAAACTGTATAGCAAAATCGTTAAGTAGATTTATTGTGGCGGCAGTACTCCTTCATAACTCACTTATTTACTTCAATACTGTTTTCGTGTCACGATTTCGCTCTGTGTCTACTGAATCGAATTTCATACTGTTCTAGGGTCAAAGTAAGGTTCTAGAATTCATAAAATGAGATTATTATTTGATATTATTTTACTTGAAGCCGCCGTGAAACTGGGACAAAAGCGTGCGACGGTTGTGGGTTCGATTATCACTGAAGGAAATGAAAATATTAAATATTTCAGTTTCTGGTAACAATTCAAAGCGCATTGTTGAAAAAGGCGTTGAGTGCCGCCATACAACGCCCAATGCCTCTAGAAATCATTGAAAATTAATGAACGGAGTGTCTTAATGGGAAGTTGCCAGGATCTCTCACCCTGCCCTGCTGTGTGCGAGATATTGCCTGAAGCTAAAAATTCAAAAAGTTTTATCTTTTCAAACAAAAGTACCTACATATATCTAAGTTTAAAGGTTACTTAGTTAAATTTTTTGTAATGTAGCCAAAATATTATATTTCAAAACTTTATTTTTATATAAATGTTTTATATTTTTTGTTGTATTTCGTTTCATTGCAAATATTCTTTAGATGAGATAGCTAGTACATGAAATCGAATACATTTGCACACGAGCATTTCTGATACTGTCTTATACGATTGTGCATGCTTCTGCGTTCAATATAAGTTGGACTCGTTCGAAACACTACGAACATTAGTCCATAACACATATAGCCCAGCTATTTTCTATTTCACAGGCAATTGGCCAAGTATATAAAACTAATGATGTACTATTACATTTTCGTGAGTTTATGAACCAATTTTCCTGGATTTTAGTGCTTGCTGTAACAATATTACTTGACTATAGTATTTGACTAGAGTTGTTCAAATGATTTATTTCTTTGGATGAGTCTGGCGTAGGCATGTGGATATTTAAAAATAATGCTATGTACAATATAAGTAAATTAAGCTAACACGATATATCGATCTGCGCCACGACCCGACTCGAGTACTCTAGGAAAGTCGTATATTTGAAAAGATGCAGGCATTAATGATATAGGCGAGATTAACTTTAATTCAGTGAAATAAATAGCTAATAAATTAGAAATTCTTATGAAAAAATATTTTGCTCTTTGAAATTTGAAGTACCGGTATAAATTAATCATTGAAATTCTATTCCTTTTTAACATCAACTTTTTAAGTATCATCATAGTGAACTTATGAACGAAATTAAAATACGTATTTTTATTTGATATCGTAACTATTTGTTACAGTTCGACAGAAATACCGTCCCAAGATTAAAATTAAACATAAGAAGTTGTCATCCAACGACGATTTGGAAGCAAGTTGTCAGAGCGCACCTGCGTATCCGGCTCCACATCTCACCTGGCTGATCAACAACGTCAAGGTAAATCTTTATACATATAATAAAAAAATACTTTAAATTATAATAAATATTCCAGACTATCGTGGCGCAGAGGTATAAGCGTACAACTGTGAACGGGATAGGTTGTGGGTTTGATGCCCCTTCAGGATAATAAAATATTCAATATTTTTATTTCTGCAACTGGGCAAAGCGCGGCGTTGAGTACCATCACTCAACACGCCTCCAATATTGGGCGGAAATTGGGGAACGGAAGTGTCTTAATGGGAACAGAGTGTCTTAACACTAGGTTTTCAGTTCCCCTTCTCTCTCTCAAATACAGCGTGAAGCTTATTTCATCTACATTGTATATCATACATACATATAGTTCCAATACATTGTTAATATTATATAATATAATGTAAAAAATAATATAAAACAAATATTTGATTTCCTACATTTTTTATATCAGTTGTAAAAAATGTTATAGCGTACAATTACATTTTATGTAGTTATTTTAAGTTCACGTAAAACTTGCATGTGTCTATATTGAGTGAAATTGTAAAAATTTAACAAGAATTTTAAAGGATTTTGTTGTAATAATAATACAGCAAAAAAAATTTAATATAACATATTGAGATATTCCGTCTAATGCTATTTTGTACTTGTTGCAATTACTATTTGAATGTAGTAGAAAAAGGATCTAGGACATAGGAGGTCAGCGTTAATGTTTATGTAAAGGGGCCCGTGTAATTCTAAACTTCGTTAGTTAATCCTAGGAGCTGCTTTGAGCTCCTTACCCTGAAATATGATGAACAAACCCGCACTGCAGGGACGCAAGGTGTGACTTTAAAATCGACTGGTTGTGAGTTTGATCTTCACTTGAGGAAATAAAATATTTACTAACATTTATATTTTCATTTCTTCGCTCTGGTGTCGAGGCAAAGTGCGGCGTTGAGTTCCTCCACTCAACACACAATACCTCCAGAACTCGGCGGAAAGTGGGGAACAGTGTACCTTAGCACTAGGCTCTGCCTACCCTGCTGTGTGCAGGATACAGCGTGAAGCTGATTTATTTATTTTTACACCCGCACTGTGAATCCATGGAATGAGAAGTAATTCTATTGTCAAAATGGAACATAAAAAGAACAGTAGAGTGTCTAAAGTTAAGTATTTAAAGCATTTATAAATGCACAATAAGGTACAATAAAGTATAAGATACGGTGATATTGTGGCCCCCGCAGATATCGTGGAACCCCATTAAGTGGAAACTTTTTTTGAAACGGAACATTAATATGATACTATTAATATTATAAAAAAAAATCTGAGAGAATACAGGGCATTTCCACTATTTTACGAAGCTGTTTAAAACTGCACTCGTTTGACACACTCGAGATTTGTGAAGTTTTTCTTAAAGATACAAAAAAAAACACTGAAAACAAAATAAAATATTGTATCGTACCCGAACATTTAAAATAAAATAATTGAATTCATATAATTAACGAAAACATACATTTGTACAAACAGTTAATTTTCCATTAAAATGCTTATCAGTATCAACATTGTTATTAACTCGTCGTATAATATAATTTGCTTATTTAGTGAATTTAACCTATCATAGAAAGTTACGATGACACCATGGTACAGTTGGAATGTTTCCGATGGAATGCCTGATAAGTTCAAATTAAAATCAAGAAAAGATATTTTTTTAAATAAATTTAATATTATCGACAAATAACGTCTGACTGTTAACTGTAAATCATATTAAATTGCACTAAAATGTGACGTATGGAGATTTGGGAATCAAGAATAAGTTATTTTCATTTTCCCGTTATAATAATACAAAGTGCGGCGTTAAATTACGCTAGGGAACAGGCAAATTCTAAAATTCGGCAGTGTTTGGATATTAAAATTCTCTCTTCCAACCTTTCCGATATGCGGGATACCATTTTATATGTACTAATTGTAAATAAAAAATGGTATCCCGCTTGTAATTCAAATTTGAGATTGTATTTATGTGAGTGATCACTAAAAGTAGCGCCAGAAATGAAACTTTTATTATAAAATGTATTACTTTTAGATCGTTATGAAAAGTTACGATGTATGAAAGTAAATAAAATAATTTATCCATTTTTCTATTCAATAATACGGTATTAATGTCAATGTGAACAATTAAACGCTCTTGATGCTTACATAGAAAACTGATTGTTATAAATATTAAATAATAAAATTATGTTTGAAAACAGCGACTTGTGCGTTTTCCGCTGGCTTTACAAAACTATTTTCCGAGTCGTTTATGACATTTTTTGTACGCTGACAATGTTGACATTTTTATAAATTTAAGAAAAACAACATCGCTTCACGCGATAAGACAGCCTTATGTGGTCTTTTTTGAGTGACAAAGTATATTTGTAGAGAACGAAAAAAAGATTAGTTCTACTGTAAATGTTAATTTCTGAATTAACTCGTTTTACATTGATTAACTCGTTTTGTAACCATTTTTATAGACAAATAATTGGTTTAAATTGAAACCCATACATTTGTCGGTTTCAATATTTACTAAAAGCCAAAATCACATATGAAACAAACAAATTCGATAGTGATACTAAAAAGTAATATCAAACAATATCGCTGGTTGTTATAGAACGAAATAGTGGATTTTGTGTAATGGTTGGTTACACTTTGTACGACTGTTTCGTTTTGAAATCAATGGCGCGTTAATTACTGTCGTCCGATTAATTAATGTGAAATGCGTTACTATTGCCCATTACACTTAGTGAAGTTGGTTTTGGTATAACTACGTATTTGGGCGAAGCACGGCGTTAAGTTCCGCCACTTAACTGGCAACGCCTCCAGAATTAGAATGGATTTGGCTTAGTGTAAATGGAGCATCTTAAACATTAGGTTCCCAAGTTCCTTTTACCTACCCTGTTTAATCTTTGCGGGATGCAGTGTAAAGCTAAAATAAAACAAAGAAAAAGTATTTGTTTACGGATATTTTTGGCGGAGGGAGCTATATTTAAAAAGCTTTACGCTGTATCCCGCACGCAGTAGGGTAGGCAGAGGGAACCTAGTGTTAAGACACTCCGTTCCCCATTTTCAACCGAATTTTGCACGCATTGCGTGTTGAGTGGCGGATTTAAGTCGCCAAATTCAAATTCATTCAAATATTCCTGCGCCACTACTGACCTCTAATGTTAGAATTAAATTATAACATAGATTATAGCTACCCTCCATGACATTCAATAGATTTTTATTCTACAAATATCCTTCAACAGTGTAACAAGCTTTACTTGTTAATAATGCTACAGCTACTTCAAATTTTTGATCCATATGGATCCCCTACCGTCGGCTCACTGTCCAAAATAAAATTGCTGACATGAATTTAAATATAAATTAATTGTATTTAACTTTTAGGCACATAATGTAATCAACATTTCTGTAACAGATTGCTAATCCCTGTAAAAAGGTAGGATACTTGTAAGCTGTTTACACGTAAAACCGGAAGCTATTAAATTTTTATATTCTGAAAGCTTGATTTATTCAAAGCCAACGTCAGTTATCAAAGTTGTTAAATATTATACTGCTCTGTACTGTTGTAATGGCCGTAAAATTTTTACTGGTGAATGAAAGATCTCGTAAATTGTAATCGCGAGCTTTCTTCTCACTATCACCGTTCATTGTTGCTGGCGAAGTTGCAACAGTAAATAAACCTATAGTAATATAATAAAACAATAAAATAACACTCACTTTTATCTTATAAACTCCTCCACTTTATTCCATCACCAGTAGTACTTAATCTAGCCTCGATGCTGTCCCGGGAAAGAGTGTCCCCCAATACGATATGTACAGCTTTTATAAATTATCTATTTATTAACTACCCTCCTTTTTATACAAGACCTAACACTGGTCGATTTTATACCATTATTTATTTATCAACAACCCTCTTTTTTACAAAACCTAACAGTAATATATAAGAAGAAGGGTTTATCCTCGATTGTCCTTCGAGAACACAGAGTGGGTTGAAAGTAGAAATAAAAAGAATAAGGCAACCCCTTGAGATTATGTTTGAATAGCTTAATATTTTCGGCGGAGACAATGTGTTACGTTAAACAATGTAGGATTTGGACAGGTGTTGGAGGACCTTATTTAATTTTGCGTATTATAGAATATAATGTTTTATCTTTTTGGCATAAATATTACATAAACTATTTTTTTCATTTTATTTATTCTGTTAAAATTGGTTGCCTTACTTTATCAGCTCTGTTTTTAGGGTTACAAAACCATTTTTGGATAATTTTTATACGCCTTTAAAAATACAGTAAAATTTTCATAATATTTCTAACTTTGTGTAATTTATATTCTAGAACTTTTGATAACTCTGTTTGAACGACATCGTTCGTAGAAATTCAAATTAAACATTTGTGCCATCGAAACTTTTATTTGGACTAATGACTTGAAAAGCTTGTTCAGATTCCCGCTGTATCTCGCAGAAAGCAGGGTAGGCAGAGGCAACCTAGTGTTAAGACACTTCGTTCTCCAGTTTCCGCTGAATTCTTCAGACATTGAGTATCGAGTGGCAGAACTCAATGCCATGACTTCCCTCGACACCAGAGCGAAGAAATAAAAAAATATAGATTTTAATTAATATTTCATTTGCTTGAATGGGGATCGAACTTACAACCAGTCGCGTCACACTTTGTGCCTCTGCCTCTGCTGGCTTCATTACCTTCAACTTTATAAATTCATAAAAAAATACAGAATAGAGTTTGATTTTAGATGAAAAAAATGTTTTGTCAACAGGTGGACGAAAGGCTAACGGTACCCCACGGGACAGTGAACTCCCACCGCCACCACCACGGCATGCCGCTCTCTCAAACCAATTCCTCTTTAATATTCCCCTTAAGTAACCTACAGTTGTTCCCTAATCAGAGTGTGATTATAACATGTTTGAGCACCATACCCAGCTACGCGTATCTGAATGAAGGATTTGCTGATATTCAAAATTATACCATTTCAGGTTAGTGAAGTAGAGATATTTTTTAAAGTTTAATTTATTCGTGTTTTAAATTTTTTTTTTTATTTTATTATTTTTAATAATTCACGTATTGGTGTTGTTGAATTAAATACGTTTATTTACAGTACTTGTATATAGTCAAAGAAGAAATGCTTACATTTATGATATAATTTATCAAACATTCGAGAAGGCAACCGCAACTATTTTTTTTTCTTAGGATGATCCTTATGTAATATGGACTTGAATATTTCTCAACATAAATACCAAGCTTTTACGTATTACCTATTCAATAACATCCTAAAAATAATCTTAATATAGAAAGTTCAAACAAATCAGGTCTTCTCTGATGTCTTTCGTAGAAAAAAAAACTTGTTTCACGCTGTATCCCGAACACAAACGGGTAGGCATAGAGAACCTAGTGTTAAGAGACTTCGTTTCCCACTTTCCACCAAGTTCTGGAGGCATTGCGTGTTGAGTGGCGGTTGACACCAGAACGAAGAAATGGAAGTATAAATATAAGCAAATATTTCATTTTCTCGAGTGGGGATCGAGCCCACAACCAGTCGCCTCTACAGTCACACTTTGTGTCTCTACGCCACGACTGGCCTTAATTAACCTTTCATAGAAATATAAAAATTCAAATAATTTATTATTTCACAGTAAACGTAGTGCGCATGGAGCCGACACCCACGCAGTTGCCAGTTAAAATAATAAGCCCGGATTTAAATCAATCTTGCTCTGTAATTATTAAACAAAATTTTATATCACCATCGATTGTTATAGTCCTTCATGTTGTGAAATATATAATAATGTAAAACTGTGTTAATATTAATGTGTTTACTATTGCTGTGTATGTTTTGTATAGAATAATGTAAAGGAAAATTTAAAAAATGATGTCCAACGCTTTTTATATTTTAGTAATTATAAAATGATTTTTTTGTAAAAAAATATAGCAAAAAGTCTATTTTATCATATGTATTGACTTGTTTTATTATTTATTGTATTGTTATTGTGTATAAATGAAGTAAAAATACTTTGAGCTAAAATATACACTAAAATGGACGTTCAATTTATTTATACAATACATACAAAATAAAACAATTTCATTAATATATCCCGTAAATTATCCTAAAATCCTTAAAAACTACATTTATTACATTAATTTATGGTTATTTACAGTTGCTTCTATACATTATATACATACATAGCTCGATGTTATTCTTAGATAACTTATACGAAACTTTTGCGTATTTAAACTTCAAATGATATAATTTATACGAGAACTTCGAAAATACTTTCGATTGTAAACTGAGGTAATAAATTATAGCAATTAATATCAAGAATTCAAAATTCGTATCGTAAATTACAATTTTATGTTACAAGTGTTAAGCCAACCGGCTATTGTTATTAGCAATTACTATAAACGACGGTGTTAAGCAAAATTTTGATTTCTTAAGGTTTTTATTGAATTTAATCTAAATTTTTTGACATTCTTGATATTTATTTGTATATTTATTAGAACATTTTGTGTTTAGAGCAACATGGTACAGTGGGACTGTAAATTTGATTCGTTTATTTCGGATATTCAACAATGACTTTAATTCGGATCAGAAAACTCGAAAGTGTTGTATCATTAGGTTCACTCTGCTACTCTGTGTTATATAGGAAAACTGGATAAAGAAATCATTTTTATCCGACTGTGGCAACGCCCAAATGGAGGGTTAAGTTTTTAGCGCGTGATGTTACGTTGAATTTGTCTTGATAGCGTGAGTTTTGTTATATATTAATTTAGCTTATGATGTTGGGTGTTTTATTTAGTCTATAATTATTATGTTTTTTTTTGGAAGTAGGAAATGTAGAGAATTAAGTGAAGGAAAAAATATTAAACTTTTTCGTTCCTAAGTATGGAACAATAAGTTCAAAAATGTTAAAAAAGTATTTAGTTTAAAGATTGTTCCGTTTCCCCTAATATTGTTAAAGATTGTATTTTCTTTGAAGATCCATCACCGTATTTTCTCTAACCGGACGAGTTAAGAGGAACTATTTTTAATATAAATACCTACCCTAAAGGAATTTGAACGTGCAGACATGCAAGTCCCACTTACGTTATGGTTTTTTTTATTCAATATATTATATTTAAATTTGTACTATTTAAAATACTATTTTATATACAAATTATCTGTTTGTAAATGTATTTGATGTGCTCTATGTAGTAGCTTTGAAAATATTTTATTTAATATAATCTAATTATTGTAATTAAAAGATATTGAGGTCGTCGTGACGCGAGGCACCAGCGTATGACTGTTAAAAACGCGACGGTTGTGAGTTCGATTCTCATTTGGAATTATTAATATTTTCATTTTCTCGCCCTGTTATCACGACAAAACGAGGCGTTGAGTTTCACCACTAAAATCAAAATGCCTCGAAGATTCTGCGGAACCTGGGCAACAGAATGTCTTAACTCTAGGTTCTCTGACTATCCTGTTATATGCAGGATACAGCGTAAAGCTAAACAACAAATATATATCCAGAAACTCAACAATCGACGTCTAAAACAAAAATATAAACCAAATTCAAAGAAATAAAAATCTTGTATTGTAGGTTATCTAATTCTAATATATTTATATAGATGTCCAATGGAGCTTATGAGATCTGTTTGTCGTTACTATAAAAAAAGAAAACAACGTTCTATGAAGATGAAATCTCAATTAAAAATTTAAAATTTAAATTTAAAATATTGTATAAGTATAGTAAAATATTGTTTGTATATAAAATAATATGCTTAGATCGTAGTTTACAATACATATATATATGCTGTAGATGTATTAGTGAATGTTAGTCTACACTTTTTTACTCCTGATTTTTCATCCTATTTAAGTAATTAAAATGCGAATACTTATGCGAATAATGCGAAGCTTCTTCGAATCTTTTTATATTCACTTATGTACCCAAATATGAGACTGAGCTAGAGATTAGGGGACGCGAGACCTAATTACAACTAGAGAATATTGCTACGATAATATGGCAGCTTAACATCATTCTTTAGAGAAAATTTAAAAGTAACCTTAAAGAAGGTAAACATTAATTGCGATTAAAGCTATTTATATTTCTAGAGAAATAAAGAAGAAAAATCTTTTTTTTTTAATAATTGATCGCGTTTTTTTAGCATATATTTCAAAACTATCGTCTCTTAAATTGTCATAAATTCTTTTTTTATTTAGAATTTTTCGTATCCATTTCGTTTTACTTAACTTACATGAATTATTCAAAAACGTAATAATATTCAACATGAAAATTATGTTTGTAGATAGTATATTTAATATATATTATTATTGTATTTAAGAACATACTGTGCTTTAATGGTTTGGGTAAAGAAAAAAACACAATGCATAGAATATACGGATGGATATTTATCTTTTTATCACTACCAGGTGTGAATAAGCTGACATTTTATATTTCTTTGGAATTTATTAAAATGTATATTTTCAATTGTTTGCAATGATGTCGAGGCAAGAGTGCGGTGTTGTGTTCCGCCGTTCAACACACAATACTGGAAAGCTGGCATTCGGAAGAAAGTGGAAAACGGATTGCCTTAATACTAAGTTCTCTTTGCCTACCCTGCTGTATGCGGGATACAGCGTAAAGCTGAGTTTTGATTTGATTTAATTTGAATAATACAAAATTATTACATAAATTGTAGCCTATGTGGTATTCTATAGGAGAAGCTATATTACTGTACAGTTTCATATAAGTCCGTTCAGTCCGTTTTCCTTGAATGTAGAACAAACATCCATCTTCATAAACTCCTTACTAATAACTACCGTAGCGTTTGGCGCTCCATTCTCTCTGACTACCCCGCTAGGGATACGTGAGGATAGATTAGATTAGATTTCTTCGCTCTGGTGTCGGATTCAATCTATTCTCCATATCGGTCTGAGCGTAGTGTCTTAACACTACGCTCACACAGCGAATGAAATGAAGATTTTTATCAACGTTATATTAAAAAAATTTATATTAAAAATTTTGAACCGTAAATCATAAATTATCTATAAAAATGTTTGCTTATTCACACTCAGTACATTATAATAGCTCTTTTAAGTATTTTCTTGTTATGTATCTCGCTCTGTATTATTATTTATTATTGTTATACCATTGTGGTACATTCATATTGTTTAATCTCTTTCAGATTTTTTCGATTACTTTAACAAAAAGCAGAGATGTACTCAATTATAAAGTACTAACTACTACTAATAGCTGGGCTTCGTCCGCTTAAAATTCTTATTATTTTATAACCAAATTATTGAAAATATTGATATAAATAGTAGACTATATGCTATTCTGTTAGAAAAGGTATATTACTGTAAAATTTTATATAAATTTGTTTAGTAGTTTTTGCGTAAAAGTAGAACAAACATCCATCCTCAAAAACTTTCACGCTTATAATATTAGAAGGAAGGATGTACAATGGAGTATAATGCGTAATAAAATTTGTATATTTTAACCTTTTGCTAGGTAAACAGAGAATTTGACTTTCTTTAAGAACTTTTCTTGAACGAAAATAGTACTTTGAAATATTGTAAGCGCCCAGTGTTAAACCCAGTGGGAACGGAGTGTCTTGACACTAGGTTCCTAGGTTCCCGCTATGTGCCGAATTCACTGTGTGCGGGATACGGCGTGAATCTAAAATAAAGTAAAAATAAAATAAATAGTACAAAATATGTCCAAGACGAGAAGGTTTTTTTTTCTTACAAATTTCACTTTGGTCAGAGCGAGATGCATAAAATTCGTTTGATAATTTTATTCAATAAATTATTAGGAACAATGGTGTAACTTAAACATATCATTTAAGGAGTGAGTAGTAAATATAAAGAGAGATTTATAAGTGTTGTGAAGCTTCTAAGGTATGCTTGAACCTGGATTGTTTCTGATGATAGGCTTACTTAGTTTAAATTTTAATGAGCGAAAAAGATATTTGCCCAAATAAAGGATACTAACTAAATTCGTCGAATTATGACCAATGGTTGGTTCTTAAGTTTTTTAGCCCATATGACTTTTTTTAACCTTAATTTTTCTAAACACTCATCAATCAAATAAAACATTTATTTTAATAACATATATATAAACTTAACTTTTTTAACCTTATATTTATATATATATATATATATATATATATATATATATATATATATATATATATGTATATGTATATATGTGTGTATATATATATATATATATATATATATATATATATATATATATATATATATATATATATATATATATATATCGTTGAATCGAGAGTCTTAACCAAAATTGTCATAAAATATCTCATCGCTATGTTAGCAAATATGAAAAAAAATATATTAAAAATAAACAAACTTAAAAAAAGTTGAGAAAATAATGTAATTTATTGCATCGTTGTCAAAACCAGAAGGCTTTCAGACTTAATGAATCTGCCCTTTCTTGCTTATATTAAGTTAACATTTTAATTCAATAACGACACTGCCACCAAAAGCCGCCGTATAAACTTAATTGCCATTTTATATAAAACAGCAAAGTAAGAGTCATGTCCATTATTCTTTACATTCTTTGTTATTGTTTTTATATCAGAGTTTTATTATATTCCTATAAATTGTTATTGTTTAATATTATGCAATTTTACATTATGTCTTCTGCGTTCAGAAGATTACGACTTATGAATTAAAGACACGTATTTATATGTCTCAACTCTGAGATCGAACTTGAGATACCATTTTCATTTACAAAGTATTAAAACGGCATCTCAAGGTCGATCTCAGAGTTAAGAGTGGATTATGAATACGTGCCTAAGAAATCGTGTTGCATAAAAGATACGCTCAAATCGTGGCCCCATAATTAGATAAGATTGAAATACTTTTTATATAGAATTGATAACATATTTTAAAATAAATAATAATATTTGCTTGGCATAAAAGTATAAATATATGGAGATATAAACACGTTAAAAATATATTCGAAAAATCAGTTAAGAAAAATCTATAAACACATTAAATAACTTACACTTAGTTCAAATTTTATATACTAACTTTAAATAAGGATAAATTTAAAAAATCGCAGACAGACTCACTAAAATCATTGCAAATGAGCAAATACACCGAAATCGTTATTTTATGAATATATCTAGCAAAATTTCAAAACTTTTCCGGTGGTGAATAAACGATTAGGTACTGTAAAAAATTCCTTCAAAAGCTCGAGGGCTATCGGTACAGTTAACGACAGTTTTTTTGCAAAATCACGAATGCCAGCAATATAACGTGATATATCTAAAGTAAGGTCGTTTAAAGCCACGTTTAAAAATTTTAAATTAAACACTTTAGTCTGATTAATCGCGTATATTATACGTATCGAACACTTTGCAGTGGTCTGTGGTCACGGGCAGTGCTCGAAACTTTCCAAAAATGCGTAATACTAAATATACATAATTAATCAGGTTAAAGTTGTATTTAAAATGGATAAATGTCGCAAAAATCAAAGAAGTTATTAATTTTAAACAATATATAAAAAGCCCTTAGAAAGAATTCTTTTAAAAGGCATCTTAATATTATTGAGATGACTTTAAGACCCCAAATCTTATTAGTACTCCATTTAATAAATGCAATGAAGCAAAATAGTGAAACGTATCCATAATAAATATTCATCGATTTTTCCTTAGTTGCGCTTTAATAGTGTCGCAATAGGAAAAAAAATATCTTACACTAAGAAATGTACGTAAAAACTCTACAAAAAGTTTGGGAATTCAAATAATTGAAAGTATATAAAACAAATGCTTGTCTGTAACTAAAAATATACAAAAACAATAAGATGTTAATTACAGAAACGCTGCCATTTAACTGAAAATGTCAAAAAAAATAACAAATTATATATATACATATATGCTTGAAACATAAAAAATAGATTTTCAAAGATTATAACGATATAACGACTACGAATATAACGATTATATTTAGGTAAAATAAATAAATATCAAAATCAGGCTTACATTCGTACAAAGGCATATCACATAGAATTTTATGATGAACGAAATGAGAAAAAAAACGGTATTTTCTACATTATGATGTAATTCATGCAGGCTATCGATGTCTTCCTTATTGCTATACATCTTTTATAAACTTTAATTGTAAGTTAGTTATATTACTGTTGGTTCGTATTCCTCAGAACAGGGAATAAACATAGAATAGTAAAAAAAAAATTTATTTAGTTAATTATGAAATGATGATATCTAATCTGTACTATTTCTAATATTCTCTGTTCTGAGTCTAATCTAAATTTATGGATTTACCGTTTTGCTTTTGTATATGGCTCTTGTATGTCAATTATGCCATGACATTTGAATAGAAGCTTCTATGGTGTGAGCTAATTGTGTTTGACTGTAAAACTTATGTTATACTTGTATACCAGTTCAGGGCCGTATTTAGAGTTATTTACTGGTGTTGCGGCCTAGAACAAAAATATATAAGGCTCCCATTACGATATTGTACCAATTATTATTAAAATTTCTTATAATAAATTGTACTAAATAAAATGTACATTAAATAACTTCGACTTTTCTAAATCCGGCCTTGTGCGATTGTTGTTTTCTATTTAAGTATTCAAAAAAAATTGTATCAGTGTATTTATTTATCTAAAACTTAATCAGTAAAAATCTTATAATTAAGCCAATATATCTGAAATCTATTTTAAATATATTAATTTTTATTTTTATAGACAAAATTAATCTTTTTCTTAGTTAATATTTTGGTATAGTCAGCAAAAAACTATTAAATAGAAAATAAATATAAAATATTAACATTATAGCTGACTGTATCACCCTTCCAGTTGATGTATATTCAAATCTATAAGAATTTCCCTAATAAATATATGCAAAAATTGGTGTTAAAATACAAGTATACATATATAACTCTGGCTGTAGTAATGAATGTTTGTATTTAACCGTGTAACGCCGCATCTGAGTTTGTATGAAAATGTCTAATATTTACAAAATGTGAAATTTTATCTCTTTATAATATAAATGTATTACACGTTCAATTTACACATGGAGCTGTGTTTTATTTCGTTTTCCCTTGATTGCAATATTTCTGTTGGTTCTCTCTATCTAATTTATTTTGTGTTTTGTTTCGTTAAAAAAGATTAGTGATCATACATTTAAGTTTTAGTTTGATTATAAGCATAAAATTATATATTTTACTAAACGAATTATTTATGCATTTTTTTATAAATGTGTAATGAAGTTTATTCAAATAATTAATTCACAATACATTGAACAACATACAATAACAATACTGGCAAAATATTATATGTGACCAAGCATTGACAGGAAGAAGAAGAAGAATACAACAACAATATATTAGATTTTTTAAAGCTTAACGCTGTATCTCGCTCGTGGCATTGACATTCCGTTCCAACTTAAAACACTTCCGCTCCCCACTTACCACCAAAGTTTTGTGGCATTGCATGTTGAGTGGCGGAACTCAACGCCACAATACCACATTAACCTTAAATTACGTTTATACTTTTTTTAATGTAACGTAATGTATTTAACTGATTTAGAACCTTAAATAAATATAAATAAATAAAAACTACATCACACCTAACTGAAAATACTGCTCTCTAAATAGTGCACATATATTTTTATATTACGCGACGAAATATCTTGTAGCACTCCCATAAACTTCCATATAACATTCTTTATTTCGCAAAAAAGGTATCAAAGTACAGCCTATATTACCTATTCAAGTGTCTGCCTTATCTTCTGTAGTCCCACCAGATTTCGTGTGATATACACTCTTGAGCTAGGGATAACCCGTGGATCACTGAGGCGTTTTGGGGACAAATTGACCTCTTTGTTTCTATCCCGCGCCGAAATCTCATTACCCGCATCATGGCCGTGTTTGTTATTCACTGTGAATTTGCACGGTCTCGCTGTTTTTGTGATTTATTCTTACGGATGATGGGATCTAATCACGTTGGTTATGTTTCGTTGTTCGTTTTTAATAGAAATATAAGAATTATTGTATCCCGCACACATTCGATTTCTTTGGAATCCCCGTAAATCCCGCACACACAGCAGAGGGAACCTAGTGTTAGGATACTCCGTTCCCCCCTTTCTGCTGAATTCTGGAAGCACTACATGTTGAGTGACAGAAGTCAACGCCGCGCTTTGCCTTGACACCAGAACGAGGAAAATGGAAATATAAATCTAAGTAAATATTTCATCTCCTCAAGTGGGGATCGAACCCACAACCAGTCGGTTTTACAGTCACACTTTGTGCCGCTGCGCCACGACTGGCCTCTATAAGAAATATTAATGTTCTAATATACGTTTTAGGATTGTATATGTGTATATCTATATAATAATATGTGGAACAACATTTTTGTAATACCACACGAATATTGTGAGAACGGAGGAGAACTTGGTCGTGGTTATTTATAGTTTATAGAGATAAAAAGTACTGAATTGCTATTTTTATTAAATGCTATACTTTCTTTAAAATATAGAAATTACACTCACTATCATACTAACCATATTGTATAAAGTTACATACAAGCTGTTCAGGCAACGCGTTTCGTGCGTGTCTGCACTGTGCATCATTTGGTTCTATGAAATAGATATAGGTATAATTTTATCCAATCATCGTAATAAACTAAATATTCTAATGCATACTTCAATAAACTTTAAAACAATTTTTATTTTAAATATATCAATGGAAAATAAAAAAAACAATAAATTTACTGATTTAATTTATGTATTTTTATAATAGGTTAACAGTTTATGATGATACAATTATATATTATTACAAATCATATGCGGTAAATATATAAAATAAAACAATGTAGTATGGCCGGAGGTTTATATAATTCAAAACTATCCTGATATAACAATAATTCACTTTAATCAAATAGAAATACAAAATTACTAATAATTTAACAATCGTTAAATAGCCCGGACTAGCCTCGCCGCCTCTTACTGCGGTGGAGAGTGTGTCATGAGACTGAGGAGTGATTCCTGCCTATATATTGGACGTTTGCGGCAGTAATTGGGTCGTCGGCTTCTAGAAGGACGCTACGAGGAGGAAAACTCAAATTAAAAGTTATAATTGAAATAAATTATATACTGGATTAAGCAAACATTATCAACGTAAATTAAAAAAAACAACAATTTTTAACACATCATTTAACTTTGAAAACTTTAGTTTAACGTTGCCAATAGATAATATTTAGTGAAATTGAGCAAAAGGGTTTTATTGAAGGTATCATTGGATCCAAACCATAATATCGGACTGACCGTTCATTAAATACGAAACATTTCCAGCCAAATTAACGGAATTGTCTCTGAATGGTTCTGAACGGTAACATGATACCGATATTTTTCCGCTCGTGTAATAACAGCCGCCTTGTTATTACAGGGTTATAAGCTTTTGAATATTTAAATTGTTTCGTATATAATTTAGCGTCCAACAGGTGGGATTTTGTGTCGTATTTTGGAATGGAGGACAAAAATTATTACCGTTTCTAATGTCAATATCTATTTCAAAGTCAAAGTCAAATAGTTTTATTCAAAATAAGAAGTTACGTGCTTCATTTTTTGAACGTCAAATAATTTACCACCAGTTCACTAAAGTTAATGCCTCAGACCTGAGAAGAACCGGCGCAAGAAACTCAGCGAGACTTATTTTTTTTTAATCAATAATACAAAACTAGTTAATTAAAAAAATCTGTTTGTTAAATCATTTTCAATGGTGATCCTTTGTTTCATATATTTGCTATTGTAAACATAATAAAAACAATCAATCAGTTTTTATTATGTTTACAATAGCAACCTTATTTCCCTAGTAAGGCGATACACATTATATTCATATGGGGTGTTGATGAATCTTACTCAACGTAACGAACGTACTTAGACGTTAACTGCGTGTTCCCAATGTCACAAAATTGGGCAGAAAGAAATTGTCTTAATTGTAACGAAGTGTCTTAACACTAGATTCCCAGGTTTCCACTGCCTACCTTACCAAGCAGGATACAGCGTGAAGCTAAAAAAGTATACATCATATATATTTCTTCATAGTAAATGAACTAAAACATCAATACTAACAAGATTGAATACAATCACATTTACGTTTATTTGTGAATTTGAATATTTTAATCAAACCACAATGCCCTACAGTATTTTACAAAGTTGTTTCTATACAATTGTATTATTTCTCACCGGCATTTGTAATAATACTTAGCTTTTTGTTCCTTCTACAATTAGGAAATCTTGATTTAACTTTCTTTGAAGTTGCAGTTTCTTGAAAAGCTCTTTTACTTGCCAAAATGTCGGACAATTAGACATTCATTTTTGTTAATAGTTTAATAAATTATTTATTTTAAAGCGTTTAAATTTTGCTTTAAATATATAAAGTCTATTGTTTCGTGAAATCTATACCGACAGTAATTTCATTATCATCATTTAGGTAATAGAAAGCATAACAAAAATATTTTATAATAAAGATATAAATATGAATTAACAACAAGGCCACCCCTTGCTGTTAATTCATATTTATACCATATACATGTCTTTTACCACATAGCAGGTAGACACAGGGAATATAGAGTCAAGACACTCCGTTACTCACTCTCTGCCCAATTTTCAAAACATTGTAGGAGTGGCGATATTCAACATAAACGTTTACAGTAAGACGTGCCGCTGCGCCACAACGGCCTTTACAAATCAAATCAATATCCAAAATTATTTACGACCAATTGAAAATAAAAATTCGGAATTATGAAATTATAGACACAAATATAAAGTTCAAAGATATTTTCTTTATATTTATAACAATGTGTAAGCTGCGGAAAGCCCGTTTTACTTCTCTAGCAAATTATTAGTTCCCTTTTTATGAAAATCCGTAATGATGTTTGCGTTGGTTTGTTATACGATAAAGAACTGAGCGATGCTAAGCATTCAATGATTGTAATATAAGTCACATTTATTTTATATTATTTAATTTTATTGTTAGTTTTATTGTAGAGGCCAGTCATGGCGCAGTGGCAGAAAGTGATTGTAAAACCGACTGGTTGTGGGCTTGATCCCCACTCGAGCAGTTGAAATATTTATTTAAATTTATATTTCCATTTCTTCGCTCTGGTATCGAGGCAAAAGCATGGCGTTGAGTTCTGCTACTCAACACGCAATGCCTCCAGAATTCGGCAGAAAGTGGGGAACGGAACATCTTAAAAGGTTCCCTCTGCCTACCCTGCTGTGTGCGGGATGCAGCGTGTAGCTGATAAAAAATTAATCATAATTTTATTGTCAATATTTTGTTCTATTTTATTTGTTATGTGTGTTACGTATTAACCTGTTTTTATTTAGTTATTAGTATTGAATTATAGAGTTAAATATGTGCAGAGAGAACGGAGGGAACAAATTAAGTAAATTTATAAAAAGATATTTAATTTTATATAAAAAAAATCAAATCAGCTTCACGCTGTATCCCGCGCACAGCAGGGTAGGCAGAAGAAATATAGTGATAAGACACTTTCGTTCCCCATTTTATTTCAAAACACCATTTTATTATGATAAGCTTAAATTACCATAAGTTAAGATGTCATATCTATAGAACTTAATTGTATTATGTACAGAGTGATTTTTTTACCCTTATATTTTTTATACAAAGCTTTGAAAACTTCACTATTTTCTTATTCTTATCACCGACATGTTTTGTATGGAATTACATTAAATTATTTCTTATGTTATTTTTGTGTTTTAATCTCTGTTACTACTTTTACTGTTTAATCTCTGCTACTTATGACTGGAAAGTAATACATAATATGCAGGGTTACTGGTAGATAACAGATGTAAAAACTGATACAGATATTAGAGGTTCGTTCTTAGATTCTTCAAAACTACCAATAGTTAGTGGAAAAACATACTAAATATTTTTTTCGAGTATGTGATTGCGCACATATGCTCTTTGGAATTTTTTTTGAATGGCCAATATCTCGGAAACGGTAAATTTTACGGCTAGAAACGAGATAAAAATTGTTGGAACCTCTATGACCTGTATATTAGCTTGTACATCTGTAGAATCATAGGTAGCTTACCAATCACCCTGCATATTATGTATTATGTTAAAGTATTATTTGGAAAATATAGTTAGGAGACATTAATGTAGTACTGAAAAACAAACTAAGAGATAATTTAATGTCATTACATACAAAACATGTCAGTGACAAGAGTAGTAGGAGTAAGTAAAATCTTCAAAGTTATGTATAAAAATATGAGAATTCTAAAATATAAGAATTTTGGTACCGACGCTGTTATACGGCAGCGTGGGTATTATAGGAGAAGAATGAAAGAAAGATAAATTCTGTATAGATGCGATCTCTTCGATCAGCTAAGCTAACTATCCGTATCCGTAGGATATGCGGAGTCAGCTTAGCTGATCGAATCCGCAATGAATAGATACACAGAATGGCAGGCACTAGCGAGGATAAGATAAGTCCCGTTGAGTTTCTTGCGCCGGTTCTTCTCAGGTCTGAGGCATTAACTTTAGTGAACTGGTGGTAAATTATTTGACGTTCAAAAAATGAAGCATGTAACTTTCTATTTTGAATAACATTATTTGACTTTGACTTCTGGATGTCACGGCGAGAATGAAGAGGACCTAGCAGCTGGTTTGGGCAAGTCGAACGAATGAGTAATGAAAGAATGGCAAAAAGGATTTAGGATGGGAAGTGAGCGGTAAGAGAGGGAGGTGAATACCTCAGTTAACTTTCAAAAATACAGTATCAAAGATACTGGAAGATTACGTAAAACTAATGAGGCCCCCGGAGAGCATGTATGAGGTTGATGGCAGTGGACGAGGCGAAAGAGGTATGCAGAGACCGTAGCGTTAAGCGCTCCGTTCTCACTGACTACCCAGCTAGGAATAGAGCGTGAAGCTAGATTAGATTATATGAATATATTATAGGTATGGTTCGAAACAACGCTAAAAACGAATATCTTTAAATAAAATAATATATATCTAAGAATTAACACATTATTTAGTTGCAGCAAAATCCCAAAAGAATATCTGAAATGCAATAAATATCTCTTTAAAAGGCGAGTCTAGTAAAAATTTTGTGACTTATTTTTTGTCGCTGGAAAGAAAAATATAGTATTAACATAACTATTTAAAATCAAAGCAAGTTTTCTATACAAGTGACGATAGGCATACATTGATATAATACAGAAACTTTTTTTAACTTCAGTCTCTATACCGCACATAGGCAGAGGGAACATGGGAACCTAGTGTTAAGTTAACACTATTTTCCCATTAAGACGCTTCCATTACCCGCTTTCTTTACCTCGTTATTCGCTCTGGTAAGGAAATGAATCAAACACACAACTGTTGCACGCTTTTGCCAAAATTATTATACAAAAAGAGTGCTTTTATATTATTTGGCCAGAGCAAACCGAATTATAACATCGCAGCCTTCTCCAACATTTACTTTCCTACCTCAACATTAAAGCCCTTATACAGGATCCCGTAATCTAAAGAAAAATAAACAGTATTTCGTTTACATATTCTTTAAATAGAAATCGCATTCACGACCGTATATGTGTAATATATATTCCAATTGCGACGACAGTGACAAAAGCAGTAAGTTATATTTAAATTCCTCAGCCGTGGTAACTCAAGAATGAACCAACCGCATATAAGTAAGCAAAACTGTGTTTGCTGCTTTACTACCGCATTTCGCTTACGCGTGGCTTATTTGCACTCGTGCCTTATAAACGTTACACATTTCAGTGACTATCATGGCACCTTTAACACTAAGTATATATTAAAGTTTAACGTTTGTCGCCACTTAATATTTATATATTTTGCTCAGGTTTCTTCTTAGATGTATAATTTGTATTTAAGTATCAACACAACGCGTGAGCTTGCTTTAAGTATATACGTTTTTTCATTTAGTAGCGACCCACTCGTGGCTTCGCCCGCATACTATCTATAATACTTTTATTATGCTGCATTTGCGAACAGACGATACATTCAATCATGAACACTGCGTGTGGCTATATGATAGGACGTTATCGGCGGCGCCCCCCGCGAGACTCGAGCCTAGGCTCTATGGCCTTGCAGCCCTAAACAGATCGTTGAATTATTTTAATTTTACAGTTTCTCGAAAAGTATACGTCCAAATTACATACTATAAACGCCGAAGATTATCGATGAGATGATGAAATAACTTTCGCTCGTAGGTTTCATTATACATGTAAAATAAAAATCAATGAAAAGTCACCTTACAATTTTCAATATTTTTTGTCACAAAATACCTTATTGTTACTTTTTTATAAGAGATAGATATATAGAGTCACGGACTTTTTTTAGAACTAATAAAATTGAATATTTTTGTCGTACAACGTACTGGCATATAATTAACTATTATTGCAGCGCGTTTCTTATCATTGTTATTTCTATATTAAAAACTAACTAAGACGTACACCGTAATGGTATGTAGTCTATATCACTCCTGAATAATGCAAGCTGCATTATTCAGGAGTCATCATACAAACTCAAAACAAAGTAAATAGGGCCAGTAGATCCTGAGATCTTAACGTTTAAATATTGAGATTACGTGGCCTTATTCTTTATACTATATTCTGTAGTTTTAATGAAAATTATTATCGATACACGTTTAACGCTATGACACCGTGCGCGGATATGAGTGTAACGAAAAATGGCGCTAGGATAGAACCAAGAAGGTAACCTTATCTTAACTTTTATATTATCTACACATCCGTGGTGCAGCTGCTATGTGCCACATTGAATAATATAGTTATAGGTTTGAAGTCGCTTAGGAGAAGAAAAACTATTTTTATTATCTTAATGCGTGGAAAATAGAGAACAATCAATAATAGTAATAAGTTAAAAAAAATAACAAGGCTTTTTATCTTGGTGTCTAAACCAAGAAATGAAAAGACAAATAAATAATAATTCATTCCCTCGAAAGTGATTGAACCCGCAACCGTCGCGTTGCAATCACACCCTTGTGCCACGACGGCCTCAATAATATGGCTATAATTCAGTTCAAAGAAAATGAAAACTCATAATATATTTCGATAAATGTAAATCATATTAGAATCCATTTATTAGTTGACAATGACAGATTCATTTGGTTACAGACAGACATGACTGTGCACTTTAGTTCTATGATAAACCTAAAAATTTTGAAATAGCGGTATCCATTACTATCAATCAAACCGAAAACTAGTGACTATTAAGTCATAATGGCTCTCTGAGGGGATGATAACGAACATAAAGGTATTACAAGTTCTGGAGGCGGAACTCAACGCCGCGATTGGCGTCAACGCCACAGCGAAGATGAGAAAATATAAATTTAAATAAATATTTAATGTCCTCGAGTGGAGAACGAGAACCCACAAGTCGATTTTGCAGTCACACTTTGTGCCTCTGCGCCATGACCAAAAAATATTATTTTTATTATATTTTCAGTATTGTACTCTTTAAAATATTTAGTAAGTAATACTTTCCTTACCTTTAATCAACTGTCGATCAGCTGTCGGCAAGTCAGATGCCATGACGCAGAGCGAGTAATACAAACCAGATGTTTATGTAATTTCACGGAACGATATTATTCTTAGCAATTTTTTTCATTTTTGGCTTCACGCTGTATCCCGCATGTACCAGGGAAGCAGAAGGTGCCTAGTAATAAATCACTCCGCTCCCCAGTTTCCATGGAATTCTGGAGGCATTGCGTGTTGAGGAGCGGAACTGAACGCCGCACTTTGGCTCGACACCAGAGAGAAGATATTGAAATATTTAATATTTCATTTCCTTGAATAAGAATCGAACCCACAACCTGTCACGATTACAGTCACACGCTTGTGCCCCTGCGCCACGATTTCCTTAACAATGTTACTTCCTATAATATGTTTCTTATAAACGTTTTAACATATTATTTACGACGTTTTCATTCTCTACTTTTCGCTAAATTCTTGGGGAGGAAGGAAAAAAGATAATATCGCTCCATCCATTCTACAAATATAGATTCTACATTCTATATATAATAATAATACCATAAAATTAATGAGAAATTATGTATTTTTCTTTTTATTGTATGTTCGAATCGCCATTATCAATCGTTATTATTATTATATATTTCAAATTCAAAATATTCGTTACAAAAATAGATTTTTACATTGTAATTCGTTCGTTATAGTTTCATAGTCAATAGTGCTCGCTGTACAGTAAAAATTTTATTCAAGTAGGTATAGTCTGCTAGTAGCGATTGCTAAAGGGCGACTAAAAGAGCACTTTGCTGTCATTTTAGTTTCTTTTGGCCATCGGTTCTGAATTTTTGCTTTGCATTTACGAAAAGCCGTAGTGACCCAGTGGCACAAGCGTGTGACTGTAAGCCGCGACGATTGTGGGTACGATTGAGGAAGTTGTAAAATTAAATCTGCTTCACTCTGTATCCCGCACACAGCAGAGTAGGCAGAGGGAACATAGTGTTTAGACACTCCGTTCCCACTTTCCACCGAATTCTAAAGGCTTTGCGAGTTGAGTCGAAGAACTCAACGCCGCGCTTTGCCTGTACACCAGGGCGAAGAAATGGAAATATAAATTTTAGGCGATATTTTGTTCGAGCGAAGAAATGAAATTATTATTTCTTAATATTTTCACTTACTCGTAAATAAAGTTACGACATATGTGCATAATTATGAAGCAGCAACTATGGAATGTATTGTATTGGAGAACCGACAATTGGAGCCTATTAAGGGAAAATGCTTTAATAAAAACTTAACGTTAATTTCGTTGTATCTTTTACTATTGGGAAATTAAATTTAGATCATACTAATTTTACACATGTTTTTATTATTATGTTTTTTTTTAGGCAGAAAGTTAGGAACGAAGTATCTTAACATAGGTTCCCTCTGCCTATCCTGCTGTGTGCGGGATACAGCGTAAGTTAATTTAATTTTCCTTTTCATATTTTCTTAACTTCAAGCTTTTTTACATGTATAGTAGTATTATAGGTATTTAGATCCACCTAGTATTAAGGTAGACAGTTGCCAATTTTATGTGTGTTTTCAAACAATTCTAAAATTTTATGTCACGCACGAAGTAAAAATACTTTATTAAAGGTAACCGAATGTGAACCCAGAGTTCCGAGAGGCGCGTGTTCAAATCCCGCTACGTGTTCTCTGTTTTTGTAGTGTGTTTTCTTTTACGTATTGAGGGGTGGAACTCAAAGCTACACAAATACTAATATTTATTCCACCGTATGAAGATATTAATTACGACGCACGCTACTAAGCTGTGAGACAAAAGAATAAGAAATAAATTGCATCCATTGATTTCTGCAATTTTCAGGTCAATTACACCGTGGATGTTACTAAGAAATCGTAACGGAAATTGCTTTTCGCTTTTAGTTTACTTGCTTACATAGAACGCAGTGGCTAGTTTCATAGCATCTTTTTTCAGCTTCACGCTTTCTCCCGCATATAGTAGGCATTGGGACTCGAAACCTAGTGTTCAGACACTGCGTTTTCCATTAAAACACATCCTCTCTTCATTTTTCGCCTTATTTTTGACATATAAACTGTTGAGTTGTAAAATAAGCCAATGACGCACTTTGCCTTGGTACCAGAGCGAGAAAATGTAATTAAAATATTACGTTCTCCCAATGGGAATTGAATTCCCAAACGTGAAGTTTATAGTCACACCCTTGTGCGGCCCCATGACGGCCTTATAATAATATTAAAAATAGCCAGCGGCATGGAGGCCAGTCGTGGCGCAGGGGCACAAAGTGTGACTGTAAAATCGACTTACGACGTTCGATCTCGACTCGAGGTGATTTAATATTTATTAAATTATATTTTCCATTTCTGTGGTCTGGTCTCGAGGCAAAGCGGGGCGTTGAATTCCGCCACTCAACACACAACGCCTCCAGAATTCAGCGAAAAGTGAAAAATGGAGTGCCTTAACACCTCACAGATCCCTCTGCCTACTCTGCTGTGTGCGAGATCCAGGGTGAAACTGATCCTGATCCTAATTGTAATCGCTAAACTCGACTAGACTCATCAACACATTACCCTCCTTTCCATCGCGCAGTCGGATAAGAACAATAAGAAATATTCCGCTCATAATAATATTTAAAAAAATAATAATAAATCAGCTTCACGCTGTATCCCACACACAGCAGGGTAGACAGAGGGAACCTTGTGTTAAGACACTCCGTTCCCCACTTTCTGCCGAATTCTGGAGGCATTGCGTGTTGAGTGGCAGAACTCAACGCCGCGCTTAGCCTCGACACCAGAGCAAAGAAATGGAAATATAAATTTAAGTAAATATTTCCTCTCCTCGAGTGGGGATGTGCCGCTGCGCCACGACCGGCTTCATAATAATATTATAATTATAATTCTATCCGTCAGGTCCAAAAAGTGTTTAAATAATGAAAAAGAAAACAAAATAAGCATAAAACCTTCACAATAAAAGCGAAAAAAATTCTTATGAAAATTTAACACGAAGCCATCAAAGAATATCTAGACTTTCATGTAATTATTTTTATTCAACGCGAAGGCAAATTAATCAAAGCTCGGAAACATCGTATCTCGTTTCAAGTTAGATGAGTTGTCACCCACGCCGTACGCTCGCTGAATAAAATTAACTACGACTACCCTACAGGATTCTTTTACCTATTTTCATTGCCTTACTTATTTTAGAAAAGGGGGAGAAAAAAGAAATGGTGCACTTGCAATTGAGTTGAAGTTTATAGATTGTGTTCTTGGAACTTGGCTACTGCTTACATTGTTAGGATAATATTTTTTCTTTTTATGTTGTGCTGTTCGACGTTAATATTTTATTTGTTAGGTTCACGCTGTATCCCGCACAGAGCGGGTTAGGTGGAGGGAGCCTGGGAATCTAGTCTTAAGATCTACCACATCTTGCACCGTATATAAACAAATTTGAATAAATATAAAGTAAAGAATGACAATTTTTATTATTTTCTCTGTAAATAAATATATTTAAGATAAAAATATAATATAGACGTTATACGTTTATGGTAGTAAAATTAAAATTATAGCAGTATGTAGGCATCTATTCAGTATGTTCGAATACACTACTCAGCATTTAGCATTTATAAAGGTAAATAATAAAAAATATTATAAAAAACATAAAAAAAATAGATATAGACACTACTGTTAGTAGTAGAATTAACAGTCGGAACTCTTATAAATTTTACGAGGCTCGAAGAGATAAGAACTATTGTGCTTGTTTTTCTTTTAAATTTCATGCAGTTCGTTTCATAGTTATTTTTTTATTTCGTACTTTTGAGTTAAGACTTTCGTACACTTAGAATCTTATTATTTCCTTGAGGGCGTTAATATCGTGAGGATTTGAACCCGCTTTCACATAGTAGACTATCAATGCTACTATCCATCCTAACGTAATACTAAAGTTACTGATACTATTATAGATATGAATAATTTACAATGATTGTTAAAACAACTTCAAATTGTCTTATGTATGTATATTCTAAAGTGATTAATCATGAATGGCTCCAACGACCATTTTTAAGTACTTATTCAACTTTTTTTTTATGGAAAAGGACAAAGCAAACGAGCGGTCGAGTCACCTGATGGAGAGTGATCTCCGCCGCCCACGACCCCGTGCAACACCAGAGGAGCTACAGGTGCGTTACAGGCCGCCAAGGTAGAGATAGACGCGCTTTTGAAGGTACCCATATCATATCGACCAGGAAACACTGCCACAGAAAGGCCATTCCATAGTTCCGTAGCGCATGGATGTAATAATTAAAATTAATTATAGCGACTGGTTGTCGCTATAATGAATTTTGATTGTCACTGTCATGTATTTAGTGACACTCGCAAGATCGATTGATATAAGAATCAAGAAAATTGGCCAAAGCGATTGGTCCTTGCAACCACACATAGGAACACACATACACACATACATAGACTCATAGACAAATTACCATCCTTTCCATCGCGCAGTCGGATAAGAACCATAAGAAATATTCCGCTCATTTTCACTTTATTGTCATTCATGTATAATTATTTAGAACATAATGACTAATAAACATAACATTATTATAGGCCTGGCCTGGTTTGTTTCCAGGAGGCGCGGATTCGAGTCCTGCTACGTTCAAATTTTTATACGTTATCTAAATAAGTATTTTATAGGTCGTCGTGGCACAGGGGTACGTTAATGCTAACGTACCCACTCTGGATGAACAGAAGTGTCTCAACACTAGGTTCTCAGGTTCCCTCTGGCCACTTAGTACTACATACGAAAAAATAAATTAACATAAATTTAAGCCAGTTTAAATCACTCCCGGTACAAAAAAAGCAGGTGAATAATGTGAGCTCGGCTTCCAGTAAGCCTTATCTGGAACAAGTTAATGATTTGGCGCGTTTATGGCAGCAGTTAGCAGTTTCGAGTGGAAAAATGTCATGAATAAAGTTAACGCGTCCCTGTAAGGGGCGTGATGTAGACGCTTATCGAATTCAAACTTTGCCTATAAAAACTTGACTTGAATATGTTTTTTATTTGTTTTAAATATAGTTATTTATAAAAATTCCGAGTTCTTGTGTGAAATTGGCCTTATAATAGTGATGTGTCTGTTTTTGCATTCTGTAAAAGTACTTAGAAACTAATCGTAATATAGAAACCCCGGACAACATTGTTTATACTACTATTTTTCCTATTAATATAAATGTGGATATAAGGAGTGATTTTTGTTTCACTCACGCCAAAATTATTGAAAGGATTCAGATGTAACTTTACAGTAACATAGTTCGTAGGTATATCGGAATAGCACAGATGCAGATTTTACTATAATAAATAACCATATCATATAAATGTAAGCGGGAGAGATTGTTCGTATGTCGCTAGTAGGTATTTTTATTAAAATAAAGCTCTGCAAAAAGTGACATTAGCTCTCTCTCTATTTAAATATTTAATTCACACGTTCATTTTATAATTACAAAAAAAATGAAACTGTAACTCTCATTTTGAAATAAATCATTGAATTCAAGAATTATAGTACACATTATAATAACATAATGTTCTTTGTCCCGTGTCATACATAATTTAAATAAAAATATTAGTTGCTAATGCTTTATGTAATATTTTAATATTAAAATAGTAAAAATAGACGATCACTAAAAAATATTTGCCCGTCAACTATAAACTTTTTGTGTTTTTGTGGACTTAAAAAAGGCGTTTGACATTTTATGTAAATAATATGGAAGATACTGACCTGCTACAAAGTAAACGGAGCCTATAACCTAACGCCCCTGGCATGTCGCCTTGATTTGATGTCCAATCGGACGTCAAACAAGGGAACGCCATGTTAGCTTCGTTGTTATATTTATATTTGGATAACTTAACTGGAGATACAAGGAAGAATGAGGAAGAAAGAATAAAATGACATGAGGAGTTTAAGTAAATGATTGTCGTATTAGCCTCATGCTTTATGCTATGGCATGGCATCGCATGGGTAGTGTCAAGACTCGCTTTTCTTAGCTTTTAGATAGAATTCACTATTTTGCCAATTAGGTGGGGGCTACATTTTATCAGAAAAAATATTGCATTCAGTCGACCCTGTGAACCCTTGACCATCAATCGCATGCCAAGTCGGACGGACTTCCACTGCGCCGCTCGGAACGCAGTTGAAATATAATTTGTTTGTTATAGTTATTTTAAATTATTATACAAAATGTCTTATTAGCTCTAATACAACTTCAGGCGAGCCGTGGTGCTGGGGCATAAATGTGTGACTGTAAACGCGACAAGTTGTGGGTTCCATTCCCACTGAAGAAAAAATAATATTTGATCTTTCCATTTCTGCACTCTTGTGTCGAGACAAAACGCGGCGTTGAGTTCCGCCACTCAACACGCAGTTTCTGCAGAAAAGAGCCCTCCAGAAAGTGGAGACCGGAGTCAACACTAGGCTCCCTCTGTCTATCCTGCTACATACAAGACGCAACGTGAAGCTGAAAAAAATAAAAAATAAAAGACACTGTTATCTTGCTATCTTCGCTTCTGATTTTGCCGCTTTTACTTCTTCTTGAACAACTATTGACTGTTGTTGCAAATCGGTATTCGTCGAGTGCAAGTGATAAATTATTACTGCGCGATGCAGTCTTCGAGATGTCTAACTTTGTACTTCCTAATGGTAGTTGATAGCTCTGTCCACTGAACTGAAAGTTTGAACGTTTCATATTGATTAATTGTGCTATCTCTATATATAATAATAAAAGGATAGAAAAGTCGATTCTGTACATAAAAGGTATAAAAAAATTAAAATTAGGTCGGTTAACATACATCGATTATAGAAGCTAAAAAACCACTCAGCAGAATTCTTGTCGGTCTGTCTGTCTGTTTGTTTGTTCACCAATCACGCAAAAACTATTGGATAGAAACAAGTGTTATTTTGATGATACCCTAGGGTATCTACCTGGAGGTACGTTTTTTTGGGTTTCATTTCAGTTTTCCTTATAGTTTCTTTAATAAATTAAAAACCGAAAAATACAAATCACTTAAAATACCGAAAACTACTGGATGGTAGTGAATGAATTTTAACATGGTAGTAGTTTAAAGCATAATGTAACTTATAAAATAGTTTTTGTCATAAACGTAGGTAAAGTAGGGTAAACAAAATAATTATAATTTTAAACAAGAAAAAACTTCTGCAATTTGAACTGGATCTCATAATCAGAAGATAACCACACAAACTTTAATCAAGTTATCCTCGATGTGTACCCATTCCAATAAAAAAAGAATTATCGAAATTGGTTCCGTTAATATTAAGTTATTCGTCCATTTGTCGCACCTAATACCTAATGCAAATTTAAACTTGTCATTTTCTCACAGATAGAATTGCCAGAAATGGACCAAATTAAAATGGGACCACACGAGGAGCGCTAGTTTACAATTAAATAGAGTTTACATTAAATAATGAATCATCAAAATCGATTCACCTAGTCAAAAGTTCTGAGGTAACAAACATTAAAAAAATACAGTCGAATTGATGATCTCGTCCTTTTACAGAAGTTGATTAATGAAATTCTGACACAAACAAATTACGTTTATTACACGCAAGTAAAGCTAGATTATATAATTATAACGAAAAAAGATGTGACTGGGTTCTTTCTTATTTCGTTCTGGGTGGGTTCGATCCCCTCTCGGAATAAATTATTATTTATTCCGAGTGGGAATAAATTATTATTTAATTAAAAAATTAAGACAATTACTAAATGTTTTCCAAAACACAAAGTGCACCACACAAACGATTACGTTTAAGCCGTTTCGTTAGCTTGAACTAACAGATAAGCTGACTAAGTTCTATAACATTTTTAAATGCCCGAAATATCTTTTTCTAACATATATAATCATTGACTCGATGCGGTCGAATTACAGGTATCATGTTTATATCGCGAAACTAAACGCCGCAATATTCCCAACCAAAATGGAGAAACTTCAAATAAAAATATTCCTCTTTCTCTTCTTGAGTAGAATTTTATCTTCTATGATATTATTTAACTTATGATGTGAAAATTTTTCGTATATATTTTGTATTGCAATAGTAAAGAATTGAAATATATAAATGTAAATACTTACCAAATATCTGTAGTTGCGAAGTGTGAGCACTTTCCGATTCGGGAACGCTTGAATCCCCAACTTCTCTAAATGGTATATTTGAAGTACCTACTTTAGAAAACTTTTAAAGTGCACTATGAAATTTTATGTAGAATTAAAAATCTTATCGTTAAATTGTAAAAAAAATGTTGTATTAAATCGATTATTTATTCGATTTATCTATTTTTAGGTTCCGTATCATAAAAGAAAGACGGAACCCTTTATATCACTTTATTGTCCGTCTGTCTGTTACTTTGTTCCGATCTCTTTGTTGTCCCTCTGTCCGTTACTTTGTTCGGATCACTTTGTTGTCCGTCTGTCCGTTACTTTGTTCCGATCACTTTGTTGTCCGTCTGTCCGTTACTTTGTTCGGATCACTTTGTTGTCCGTCTGTCCCTATGTCAAGATCAAATTATATGAAATTCGCCGGGTAATCTAAATCTGTAGGGTGCTTGCATTTGTCCTACATTTATGAAATTTGTCACGAAGTAAGAACTTACAATACAATTTCAAATTCCATAAAAAAACATTACAAACTTATATTTATAGTGTTTTTCATACAAAATGAGTGCATTGGCCCGCAACTTTAAGTTTGATAACTTTTATAAGTTGTATTTCCTGTTAACCTCTAATCCTAATATTGTTACGAAACCCTCAGTGGGAGAGTCCGACTTGATCTCAACCGGTAGTTTTGTTACTTTAATTTTCTTGCTCTGGTTTAAATATGTCACGTATTGCATGTGCCACAGATGATATCTAACTGTCGACAGTTGAAGTGTAATAAATTAAAAATTATAATATTTTTTTATTGTTTAACGGCTCTTTTTAAATAATAATTGGTAAGTCCCTGAAATCCTCCATTTTAAAAAAATAAATTAAATCTCGATTTTAATATTAACATAATTTATGTTATACATATTTATGTATATCTATAGTAATTTAAGGTATCATCAAATTATTAGTAATTAGTATTTAAGTAAGGAGAATAAAGTTAATATTTCCATCCAACAAAATAATGAAATAAATAATATCAAAGAACTTATTTGAAAGTTGTATTTTCTGAGAAAACGCTATATTGCTTCGTCTTTTAGAGTTCTGTACCTCAAATCGAAAAATGCAGGACCCTAAAAAAATATTTTTATTAAAATTAATCAAAAAATTCGAGCGTGAGGGCATCGTTTTTGTTGCATTTTTTTTTTGTTGAAATTAGCCACGTAACTTTCTGTGGACCTATAATAATGAAATTTGACAAGAAATTATAACTTACAATCCAAACAAAAGAAAAAAAATCCGAAAAGTGAAGTGAAATTTAAAGGTATTTACAAATTTATATTTTGTAATATTTTCGTATATATTTATTGTTAATTACATACAAAATAATACGCATATGCTGCAAAGTTAAGGTGTAACTTTTATAAGCGTCACGCACTTGTGGAACCTATATTTTGTAATCATGAAATTGGTACGAAACCCTCAGTGGGCGAGGATCCATCTCCAACTTGCAGATAAATAGATTTTTTTTAAATTTTTTTAGCTCTATAGCAGGTGGGCAGAGGGAAAATAATGTCATAAAATAAAATGTTAATGAAAAAAATAATGTCATAAAATAAAATGTTAATCTACTAACATCAATTCAGACATCGCCATTTTTATAATCGTAAGGACCAGAATTTATTTACCCAGTGTTCTTTGGAAGGCGACGAATCAACCGAACGGAAAAGTTTTCTCGTAAATCAATGGAAATTTTAAGTAATATTTAGCAGTGACTGAATTTAAGTTAATGAAGTTAATATTAGCTATAAATTATTTTCTTTACAAATCTAATAAGTTTTTTGTTCTTTTAGTGTTGCACTAACTTTTATAATAAGCGTCGTAACTATACTACTGATATGTTTTTTTTTTCAGGTTTACGCTTTATGTCTCCCGTAGCTCGGATACTAAGACGGCACAGGGAACGTGGGAACCTAATGTTAAGACACTCTGTTTTCATTAAAACACTTTCGTTCCCCACTTTACGCCAACTTCTTGAGACATTGTGTGTTGACTGGCGGAACATAAAGCCGCGCTTTACCTCGTTGTCAGAACGAGTAATCAAGTTAAACCATCGTACTTACAGTCACACGCTTGTGCTCCTCCACCACGACGGCCTGACGTGGTTATTTTTCAATAATTTATTATATTAAATGTTAATATCGAAGCTACCTTTATTTCCGTGCTCTCGAAGACAAAATGCGGCGTTGAGTTACCTTCAACGAGTCTGGAATAAAATATAAAACGTAGAACGAGAAAAGTGACCTAATATATGTACATCGTGGGTATTGTTTCTTCGGAAAAAAGCACTTCTTATAAGTAGTGATTCAAATAAGACAATCGCTATCGCCCGATATACGAGCATATCACGAGCCACGTTATTGTACGCATGTATTATTTTACTTATAATAAAAAAATACTAAGTCGCGTATAAAATACTTTTTTATGAGACAACCTTTCATTCTTTTTTTGTTTCATTAAGGAACTTAATTAGAAAAAATATGGACATAAAACTATATTAATTGAAATAAATAATATTACATAAAATGATATTTTGGTCTTTGTTTTGAGAAACAAAGATATATTTTTAATGTACTCGTATTTAAAGTATTATTCCACACTTAGAAAAGGAAAATACTTATTTAGATAACGTATTCAATATTTGTACGTAGTGGAATGCGAACCCGCGCCTCTTGAAAACCGTCCAAAAGTGGAACCGTCCGACTCTTGGATGAGTAAGAAAGATATATTTAAAAAAAAATAAACCTTTAACACCCACTCTTTCACTTTTAACCTTTAACAGGTTCACACATAGAAGACGTCGGATAAATCACACCCACACACCTCCTGGAATCAATTTTCATTACTCTAATATGAGAGCTTCTCAACCTACGCAACGTGTAATGAGACCCTCGGTATATGCAAATAATTGTTTAAAGTAAAATTTTTAGACCATCGTGGCGCAGTGGCATAGCGTATGTAAGCGCAATGATTGCAGATTAGATTCTCGATCGGAGAAACTGTTTTTTTTTTTTAATTTCATCACTAGCCAGTGCCAATGCAAGACAATGCGCGTGCTGCGCGCTCCTAATTATATTTTTACCCTGCAGTCCTTGAAATATGTTGTAAAATAATTTATATATATATATATATTTATAAAAAAAATTCGTTCAGCAGTTTTAACGTGAAAGAGGAACAAACATCCACCCTCCCACACATTTACCTACATATGTGCCGTGTGATCGCGGCCTAGAATAGGATCATCCTGATACTGGTGGTGTCGTAAGAGGCGACTAAAGTACGTGTGGTAGAGTCACGTCGCCAGCAATGCCAACTCGCACTGGATCCTTACCACCCCCGGCATTTAAAACCGGCGTGAAGTAGTGGCTTTATGCCACTGCGTTTCGCATCAGGTAATGCCGGGCTCCGGCGCCCAATACACCTTGTCGGCCAGCAACGCACCTGTAGCTCCTCCGGGGTTGCACGGGGTCGTGGGCGGCGGTTATCACTTACCATCAGGTGACCCGCACGCTCGTTTGCCGTGTCTTTTCCATAAAAAAAAAAATTACAATATCAGTAGGATTTGTCTGTCGTTATACAAAAAATGATATAAAAGCAAGATTATTTACGGTCCTAATGTTAACTTTGGTCACGAGGGCCCGCTCACTAAAATTACTGGTTTGGGAAAATTGTTGTTCAAATCGTGTGTAGGCGAGAGTACCACAATAAAGACACAATGCTACAAGTACCCTCTGTTACGCTTACAGCCATAAAATATAACTAAAAGTGGTTTAAGGTGAAATTTTGTTTTTAGCTAGGCTTAAAGCATGGTATAAAAGTTGAAAAATTGTTTTTAGTTGTGTAATTAAGTGAAAAAGAAAATAGTTTTGACTCCTTTTATAGTTATAATGATAGCTTTAGCTGTCACTAGCGGTTTCTCTAGTATTTTTTTTGATAAATTAAAAAAATGTAAAACGGATATTTCAGCGGTCTTAATGTCAATGGAGTGTTTTAACACTAGGTTCTCAGGTTCCCTCTGCCTGACCTGACATACGCAATATACAGTATTTTACCTTTGCAAATAAGAAAACAATTCATTTTAACTCATTTGTTTTCTTTATATGACAGTTTTTACATAATAAAAATACAATCCAAAAATAAAATTTAATAATATTATTAAAATGAACATGGTTTACTTTACATTTTATATGTATGTATGTGCCACTCAACCTTCCCACATTCCCATACCCGCGTAATGGGATGGCGGTAACACGCAAAGTAACATCAAAATAAAATTCCATTACACGACGCGACGGAGGCGTCGGTTTAATTTGATTTTAAAGGTTTTTGATTTTCATAATTTGCTGCTTTCCTTATTTTCAAATGAGGAAGTTTTACGAATAGAAACTTAGTTGCATGAGTACGTATAAAATAGTTTATATTTTAATAATAATAACTACTATTCTATATTACTACTACACTACTACTACTACACTACTACTACTACACTACTACTACTACTACTACTACTAAGCTTTATTAATATAATAAATGTATAATATTAATCGTGAGGCAGTCGTTGCGCTGGTTGTGAATGGGGACTCGTGAAAATGAAATGTTTATTTAATTTTTTATTTTCGTTTCTGCGCTCTCGTGTCTAGGCAATTGAGGCATTGAGTTCCGTCACTCAATACGCAAAGCCTTCAGATTTTGGCGGAAAGTGGGGAACGCAGTATCTTAACACGAGGTTCCCTCTCCCTACGCCGTTGTGTGCGAGATACAGGGTGATAGTGATATATTTTTGTGAATTGAATGCTAAGTTTATTGAATGATGTAACTTGTATTGTTGGATGAGGTGTCAAAATTAATTTATTACCCCGAGTGGAAATCGAACTCACACCAATCAGATGCTGAACCTTATTAAGACAACAACCAAAATTATGTAGAAGCTACTAAATATTAATTTTTCCTACATCAAAACATATTGCAAATTTTAACGAAATATTAAATATACAATATGGAATTTGCTTCACAAATTAGTACCGTCATTAGTCAATCAATTTCAATTACTGTTTAAATTACGTTAACGGCGAAATGTGCGGTATATTCAATTATTGTTTAGCTATTTAACCTGCGAACATTCTAAGTGACCTAAAAAGAATTTATTTAGTAGAAGAAAGTTATTTGTGGGGCCCAAGACCACGATAGTCGATAGTGAAGAACTATATTTTCTGAATGCTCGATATAAACAATACTGTGTTGTAGCAATATTGTGTTGTAGCCAAACGAGTGCGGCGTTGAGTTCTGCCGCTCGACACGCAATGCCTCCAGAATCCAGGGACGGTTGTGACCGAAAGTATGCCCTAAAAATCCTCTGCCTACTATGCTATGCTTTGGTATACAGCGTGAATCTAAAAAAATATTTACCGTTCTCCATATTCCCCTAATACTGAAAGAAAAGTGTATCAAGTTGCGGAACTAAACACTGCGTTTTATTTACAACAACATCAACCTCACTAACGAACTCTCGTGCCATGTTATTATTACGTGCAAAAAATGTTCTTAGATCAATCTCTCATCTATAAATATATATAAGGTAAAATCCACATACATATATATTGTATGTAAATTTTCGTACATCAACATTCATCTCGCTAGTTCGCAACAGTTACCAACTTTACTGTGTAACTTAACCCATTCGGGGAAAACTTTCCAAAAATACGCCCAAGGAATGTCGTACAAAGTAATTTAAATCAACAAGAATTATATATAGACATATATTAAGTGTGTGTATTGTTGTGTATTGTTGTTTAAGAATTTCGATTTTCGAATACGTTACAGCTATATAGACAAAATATTATATATAAAAAAATGAGCCCACGGTGTAGAGTTTCGCCACTCAATGTCGCGAGAATCTGGCGGAAAGTGAGGAACGAAGATATCTAAGCGGAAACGGAGTGTCTTAACAATAGGTCCTCAGTTAAATTCAGTCACGGAGTGAAGCTAAAGAACTCTTCGAATGTTTAACATATTCACTGTTTATTCTTCTAGTACACTGTCAAAGGGAAGGGAAGGAAAGAGCCTAACTCTTTATTCACCGTTTTGTCCGAGACTTTGTTTTGTTGTGTAGTAAGAGACTTTATTGTGACAAGTAGTGAAGAAAAGCAAAATATTTTAATTGGAACTATTTAACCGGAATATTCACTTATATTTAGAAATACATTTTTTGCGCCGTGTGATCCCGGCCTAGAATAGGATCATCCTGGTACTGGTGGTGTCGTAAGAGGCGACTAAAGTACGTGTGGTAGAGTCACGTCGCCAGCAATGGCAACACGCATGGGCAGACTCGACCGGATCATTACCACCCCCGGCATTTAAAACCGGCGTGAAGTAGTGGCTTTATGCCACTGCGTTTCGCATCAGGTAATGCCGGGCCCCGGCGCCCAACCCAACTTAATAGGCCGGCAACGCACCTGTAATTCCTCTGGGGTTGCACGGGGCCGTGGGCGGCGGTAATCACTTACCATCAGGTGACCCGCACGCTCGTTTGCCGTGTCTCTTCCATAAAAAAAAAAAAAAAAAAAAAAAAAAAAAAAAATACATATAGATAGAATAACAGAAAAAAATGTACAATACTAAACATAAATAAGTAATCCGGTTAAACAGTTCCATTTAAATCTAATCAAATCAGCTTCACACTGTATCCCGCACACAGTAGGGTAGGCAGAGGGAACCTAGTGTTAAGACACTCCGTTCCTCACTTTCTGCCGAATTCTGAAGGTATTGCGTGTTGAGTGGCAGAACTCAACGCCGCGCTTAGCCTCGACACCAGAGCGAAAAAATGGAAATATAAATTTAAGTAAATATTTATATTCTTCGAGTAGGGATCGAACCAACGACCGTCGCGTTAATAACTAACGGTGAAAATGTATAAAACAGGCATAAAACTAAAAATTGGCGTCGCAACTGAGACTAAAAAAGAAAAAATAAATTTGAAAGAAAAATCTAATTAAAGCCTAAGAGAAGATAAAGTCAGCGTCCGGGAACATTATAGACATTAGAAGTCCTACAATTAACTCTTGCTCCCTTCGTAGAAATTCCTTCAGTGCCTTTACCCTAGTAGTTAATACTTCGTTGATGAAAAAAGCTCCTTAACGAAATTTTCAATCTCTTTTGGATGTTATAATAAATCTTTTGAGATAAGAATTATCTTTTTAAAAATACATAGGATAAAGGTATCGGTAAAAGACACTTTAGAGCAATAATTGTGGCGTACGGGCACATGCATGCATGTTAGTTCGATTCTCAGTCGATGATAAAAGATATTTAATATTTTAATTTTCTGTGAAAGCGCAGCGTTAAGGTCCGCCACTAAAACTCGCAATAGTCACTTAAAAATTCTGCGTAAAGAGAGCAAAGGAGAGCGCTAGCTTCTCCTCGTCTACCCTTAAAAATGCGGGACAGCGTGAAGCTAAAAAAAAGAAATAATCAAAGATATTGATTATATATAAAGTTACAATAATAATTGTTATTAAATAGCAAAAAAAAAATATAATTGTTATTGATATCTGTCGAAAAATTGAGAAAAGTAGTTTTTTATTTCATAAAGTATTTAGTATTCCATAAAATAAACTAAAGAAAAAAGGCTGTCACAGTAAAAGTAAAAAGCAATAGCAACCAAAAGCAACCTCCATTGCCGCTGTCAGTCCTTTGAAAACGCACTAAGCGATTTAATCTAATCAACCCTCAACTCAATGCCATCTTAAAACAGGGCGTTCCCTGTTTTATACAGAAAAAGCTTGAAACTAATAAAATAATGTTTTTTTTTCTCCATCTTGTACATTGAATTCCAAGATCCAGCACCGGACCAAAGCTAAAGATGGTTTTTATTGCTTACCATAAATAAATACAAATCTTTATATAAAGATATTATCAATATTTTAAAAGAAAATACTTATAATATAAAATATTTATATTTTAGCAATATTTGTAGATCACCTATCGTTTCTAGGATATTTTTGAAGATGATCTCTGGTTTAATTTTTCTAAAATAATACTTGTCGTTAATAACTATAACTACTGTTAATATACTTTTTTACTTATAAAAGTGGATATTATTTCTTTTTTTTATAAAAGTGGAAAGGTTTTTATTATATCCCACTTTGAAAAGTTACTATTTTTTTGCAAACTTTCTATATTTTCCTATCACTTAATACCTTATCTGGCTGTTTTACTTTGTCATAAAATTCCATCTAGCCATATATCACTCTTCCATATCGTTCCACGGGAATCTCTGCTCACCAAAGGCACATAAATGCCTAAATCAATTTAACATTTTATGATTCTATTTTATACGTGCGCTATTAAATGTCAGCCTTGCCAAATTTATAGCAAATTTATTGCATTTCACCGTCATGTACCTAATATTTACATAATATTTATTGTGAAGAGTCAGTACTTACCCAATTTTAAAATTTTGTATTTATTTGTAGATGCTAGCTGCCAAATTTCATAATTCTAGGTGAACCGGAAGTGCCCTATGAATTTTAAAACGAGTATTATCGAAACACGGCCGGCTTTTTTTAAGTAAATGCAGAAATACGATTTTTTTAATAGATCTCTGTTAGATCGTAGATCTATAGATCGTAGAGTATATGTTTTGAATTTCAACTCTAACCACTAATCATTTCTGACATAAAGACAGACAGATGGACAACAAAGTGTCTTATAAGAGTTCTATTAGTTTTCCATATTTATATAAAGTATAGAAATTTAAGTACAGCTTAAGTTCCACATACCTAAGGCTGTTCACGCAGGATAGGAAGCGAGTACTCCCCTAAAACAGCTTAAAAAAACAACATACCTTCTCAATAAGCTGTCGCTAGTTGCGCTACTACAATATATTATAGCAAATCACATCAGATTAAACTATTACGCATCATTTGCCATTATATGTTGTGACATGTTCAACGTCTCTTGACTTCAAATAATCTCATATCTTAATCAACCCTAAGGGCCTACAAGGATCATTTGTGTACCAAAGGTAACCTTTACACCCTCGAACCGAGCTCACTGGTTTGTAAATGTCAATATTTTCGTATTCGTTGTTTGTTTTTATATGACTACCTGTATGATATGTTGATATCAAAAGGTACCAACAGGTTACCAGGTAGGTTGACATACATACAAGCCATGCTTATTTATTTAATATTTTCAGAACTTTTTCTTAAAATTAATCATGTTATACCTTCATTTATTATTTTACTTACACTTTCACGCTTTATCTCCAATGTAACAGAGTAGGTAGGGCAGTATGGTAGGTAGGGTAGGCGGAGGAAGCCTAGTGCTAAGACATTCCGCTCTCCACTTTTCGCCAAATTCTGGAGGCATCGCGTGTTGGCCACCACCAGGCCAGACTCCACCAGGCAAACAACTGCTTTGCCAACACTTAATTTTTTTAAATATCTAAACTACACTAACAAAGATATATAGAAGGAAGGGATATCGGTTTTAGCGATCTCCAAACCATGAACAATCAAAATCCAATATTTGCACGAAGATTATATTTTCCTATTTTATGGAAATTAAAAATTATTGATTAATCTTTAAACCATGTACAAAACAAGGTAAGACAAGTGCTTGCATATTAATACGAGTTATCCATTCATACCATTCATCTAAACTAAATGGAGGCATTCGCTATCGTATAAAATTCTTGTTCCTGGCGTACACTAAGCGTGTAACTTGAGATTGCTTCTATTTGAGCCACTAGGGATGATGAAGCAAAGTGATGTATATAAGATTATATTAAAAAAAATCCAGTCGTGTCGCAGGGGCACAAAGTGTGATTGTAAAACCGACTGGTTGTGTATTCGATCCTCACTCGAGGAGATGAAAAATTTTTTAAATTTATATTTTCTCTCATTTCTTCGCTCTGGTTTCGAGGTAAAGCGCGGCGTTGAGTTCTGCCACTCAACACGCAATGCCTCCAGAATTCTGCAGTAAGTGGAGAACGGAGTGTCTTAATACTAGGTTCCCTCTGTCTACCCCGCTGTATGCGGGATACAGCGTGAAGCTGAAAAAAAAAGTGTAAAAAAGTCCATGTGACTTTTTTCAATTCAAGAAAAAATTGTAAGAGTATATGGATCTATGATTTTTATTTTGTCTATTTGTATACGCGATACCCTTATATCTGAAACTACTAGTTGAATTGATTTTTATTTCAATTTAAGCTATTTAAGCTCGAGCAAAATATAGTTTTAATATTTGGCTGGATGAAGGTTGGGCTGCCTAATATAGAACTATGATAGTCACTGTAACAAATAACGAAAATCAAATCAAATCTCGAAATATTTCAAATATAATTTATTAAGTTTACTTAAATAACATAAAATAAATATACGTACATTTCCAGAGGGCCGCGCCGGGTCCGCTATTATATTAGAAGGATAAGATGTAAATATGAACGAAGAAGTAAATAGCTGAAAGATTCAGAAGATATGCAAAGGAATCTGTCGTATTAAATCCTCATATATTTCTCGATTATGCTTCTAAGAGTATTACAAAGCTTTTAGAGTACTTACTTCTAAACTATAATTGGCAAGAAATATAAACTGGAAATTACAAGTCGAACTCGCGCACGAAGTGTGCTGTACCATCTATAAAAACGGCAAAAAGTAATGTCTATTGTATGGAATCCCCTTAAATATTTATTTTATTTTCTTTTTTTTTATGTTTATCATTATATAGTTGCAATAGAAATATTTCAACTGTCATATCGTATCGCAGTTCATGAGATTCGTTTGGTGACAGACGATCAGACAGCGGAGACTAAGTGATAGGAATACCTGTTTACCATTTACCATTTGGATACGGAACCCTAAAACATTATGTACCGATCAAGCATAAAAATAAATTTATAAATAGCTTTACTTTAAGAATGTTCTTGGCACCCATATTGATAAGCATAACTGAGGTCCGATTGAAAGATAAAATGCTAATCTGCCCTAGGACTTTACGGTCGAAGTTCGCCGATTCAGCTGATCTCACGCGAACCAAGCAATGTAAAAGAAGTCCTTAAGTGATATTGTGTAAGTTCAGGGATAATGGGCCCGGTATCCCTATAAGGGTCGTTAGTGCCATTGTTTACGACAACCTAATTCTGTTCTGTACAGCTGAGCAACTTCAGACGGGATTTGGAGTAGGAGGAAATGGTACGGCAAGATTTGGCTATAATTTTTTCTAGTTCCCCGGGAAAGTTTCTATGGGGAAACTTGATTACTTAGTTAATGAAACAACTATTATGTAATTAGATTTTTTGTTATGGTTTGTTAATATTAATTAGATTCGTTAATGTTTTAAAATATATGTATTATGCATCAGAGAATGTAATACTTTATAAAATGAACGTACACTTTTGTAAGATCAAGAATATCAAATATTTTTTCTATATGTAATTTGGCGAAATCAACAGAGTTTATATGATAATCAAAATGCCGGAATTACACTAAAATCTATAGAATAATAAATATTTATAGTTCACTTTTACTCTAAAAAAATTGTCTTTTAGAAAAATGGGAAATTCAGGATCTTTTTATTATTTTCAATGTATGGTATCCACCAATTATTTTTTTTTACTTTTATTTTTATTGAAAAGACATTACATATCACCAGATAGTAATGATCACGCCGCCTACGACTCCGTGTAACACCAGTGGTAGCACCACTGGTGTTACAGGTGAATTGCCGGCCTTTAAGATGGCCATTGACGCTTTTTAAAGACATTCAAGTAGTATCGCCCTGGGAACACTACCGCAGGTAGACCACAGTTGAGTAGGGCAAAATTTGTTATTAAAGCCGCTAGTTCAAGTGTGGTATCAGATGAAACGGTTCTGACTAAGCTAAGCTTGAGTTTCAGGAAATGCTTGTGACCTCCATTTTTTGTACGAAGCCCTTGGTGGACGAGCCCGACTTTGACCGGTTTTTTTTTGGTATGTTTACTTACGAAATATAGCATCTCGCCGCCTGAACATTTCGCCTGAAATTTTCCTTACAATTGCTAAAAAAATATGTAACAAATAGGCTTTGTAGGACATCATTTTCAGTTTAAATTTGATAAAGATATTTTTAATAAGTACCAAATTAATTAAAATAAGACGTTAAGATTGATTGATTTCTTAAATTATGGCGTTTCGAGCGCGCCAGTTGAGCACATTTCATTTCGCCAATGTCACGTTGTTTGGGAGACACACGAGGAAATGTGACCGATAAAAAAAAGGATAACTATACACAAATAGAATACATATATAAAAGAGATCCAGTTAAAGTACAGCCTTCACCTAAAACAAAACAAACACATATTTACAGTATGAACAGTACATTAGGTTAGTAATATTTAATATTTTACATGGGTGTTAGTTTAAAGTTTAATGTTGTTCTTTTTAATATATTTACATAAAAAATACATAAAGGACTAAACACAAACATCAACAGACACTGAACATTTATAGGACGGGGGACTTTATGAGGTATCCTTCCTCATATAGAGGACGAGTTAACTTAGGACAAGAGAAAAGGATGTGGGAAGGGGAGCCGTCGTTAAAACGTTAAGAATTGTAATCCACAAAACTTACTTACTGTAAGAGCTAGAGGCACGAACTAGTTTCGATAATAAACAAAACAATAATAGTAAAAACGATTATAATCCAAATATTTGCAATAACAATTCAATTAAGATAATCACAGATGCTCTGTACAATCGTGACATGTCAGTCTGTCCGTCCGTAAATAATTACGAAATGGTCGGGACGGGACTCTCATAATAGTGTATTGTAGTACTTTACGAGCTACCCCGTGTCCCTCCCATGTATCCGGGGCGTGATAGATGAATGCAAAGATTACTCGTCGCCGGCGGCTGCCACAAACGTGTAATTAAAACTGAAATAATTCTTGCCGTTCACGTGTTTAACTTACATTGTTTTTATAAAACCACAATGGACTGGTCTAGATTCTGTCAGGTAAGTACGTTTTCCAGGTAAACGTTATTTCATTGTGTTTGGTTGTTATTGAATTAAGTACAAAATGTGCTGTGAAGTGTGTGTTTTTTTTTATTTTTTTGGTTATTGAAATTTCACACAATATTGAAAATATCAATATTTTCCTGTATATATTAGAAATATGATTACATTCTACAACCAACATGAAAGAACCTAATGTTAAGATACTAAATTTCATTAACGCACATCCGTTCCCCACACTTCGCCGAATTCTGGAGGCAATGCCTTAAGTGGCAGAACTTAACACCCCGCGGTGCCTCATTATCAAAGCAAGAAAATTCAAATAGTGTAAAACAGTGGGAATTGAACCCATAACATATTGCATTTACAGTAGCACGCTTATGTATTTGCACCACGAGTAGCTTCTAACTAGTCTATTGATTCTATCTATTTTTGTATAATGCACGTAAACAGTAACAACAATTTCACAGACAGGTAAACAAACCGGTACGGTTTAATTACGTAATTTACATTAAACCAACAATCGAAAAGAGTACTTTCAACAATCTCGTTCTTAAGAAAAATAGACTTAATATTCACTTTGAAGGTATATACCTTATTACGACTAAGAAGCGGCAGATCTCTAAAATCTGAACTCGAACATTTAACTATATTAATTCAGGCCAGTCGTAGCGCAGTGATACAAGCGTGTGACTGTAATCGCGACAAGTTGTGGAGTCGATTCCCACTCGAGGATAAGATTTTCTTAAATATTTTTATTATCTCACTCTGATGTCGAGGCAAAGCTAGGTGTTGAGTCCGGCCACTTAACACGCATTGCCTACAGAATTCGGCTGATAGCAAAGTGTCTTAACACTTGGCTTCCTCTGCCTACCCTGCTACTGGATGCAGACTGAAAAAAATATTCTTAATATAAAATATATTGTTAATTTATTTCTCATAACATTATTTATTGACAGTAGTTTATAAAATTTTCAATAGAGTGCCTAAGTTTAGGTTCTGTATTTTATTACAGGCCTATTAAATACTGACTCAAACTTAACTCCGTATTTATGAACCTTAAATCAAAACTAAAGAGTGAGTGAAGACTCAAAGCTTGGAATTTCTTATCGAAGATGAAATTTACCATAAAATCATATGTCAGGGAACCAATCCAACCGAAATTTTGGATAGAATCAGTATGCAGAAGCGTAAGCGGACGGATTATGTTTCCAAGTGTAAGGGTGGTCGATACAGCCGATTCGTGTTAGAGTGCATATAGCGCCTAGATAAGTGAATGGGAGCGCCTGTAGCGTGGTATGGACAGGTGATTTGCAGGAGGTAGCAGACAACTGACATTTGATTCTGATTCTCCACGATCAAGATAGTTAATGTTGTATCTTGTTTAGAGAGGTATATTCAAATTTAGTTTTACTATTGCTATATTCCGTCTGGAATATTGTCATGGATACACTAAGCATGTATAAATAAATTCGACGACGATCGACTATTTCAAAAGTGTTTTTTTGTACCGTCTATTTTGAAAACTATAAATACATATGAAGATTAAACTATAGAAAGTTTCGTTTACATAGCGTAACGGAATAATAATATAAAATGTACAGCCCTTGAAAGTTTTTGTTTAAATTTAGCTTATTTAAAAACTATTCTTGTTTCCATGTTATTTCCAAGATTTATAAGCCGTTTTGAAATATATTATACGAAAGACCAACTTTTGAGCTATATTGTCTCATTGTATATATTGTATAAGTCAAAACAAATACGGTAACATCAGCATTGGAGAACAGACTACTAAATAATATTATTAAATTTTCATCTCTTAAAAATATAGAGGGTGAATAAAAAATACATATGACAGGGTGCACATACACGTGGAAAGAAGGTGGATTCGATTCTTGTAACAAGGCAAAGGGTGGCGTTGAGTTCCACAACACCACACACAATGCTTCAGAAATTCTGCGGAAATTGGGAAACGGAAGTGGGCTAACACTACTTTCTCTCTGTCTACAGTGCACTACCGTCGCGTATACAGTCTCATGCGTGTGCCGCTGCGCCATGAAGACTTCAATTTCAAAATTTTTATTATGTATTTGTTCTTTGTTAGTTGTTACTGATCATCTTTTATATCCTTAGATCACACACATATATTTTACTGTCGGCAACACGTACTCACGCTCAAAGGAAATATATGTAGATTAATTGTAAACATGGTACGGCTGCTTTAATTACTTCGTAGAGAGCCAACAGATGTTCTGCATGTATTTAAATGTAAATAAGCTGCAAGTAACTAAACACAATATTTAAGTAGTTTGAGATGGTCTTCTTTATATCACAAATGAAATTTAAACTAAAAACCTCTTTGACAGAGCTGATTTTAGTGTTCTGTACCTCAAAAGGAAAAACGAAATCTTTATAAGATCACCCTGTTGTCCGTTTGTCAAAACCAATTATTTCGAAATCGCGTAGAGGTTTCAAGCAGATATTAATACCAAATTTTCAAATCAACAGTCCCTTAGATATACTATTTTTAAAAATAATTTCATAGATAAAAATCATTACAAACTGATATTTGTACTTATTTAGAAAATGTATTACGTAACGTAAGATATTATGTAGTAATTTTTATACAAAATGAGTGCATAAAGTCCGCTAGCTTAAATTTGACTACTTTTACAGATTATACTTCCCGTTGATCTACATTCATGAAATTGGTACAGATTTCTCGGTAGGCAAATTCAACTCGCACTTGACCAATTTTTTTTATTGCAAGTATGGGCAACCAAACAAAATGACCACCCGATGTTATGGATTACGAATGTGGTGAAGATGTCTGATTCGCCTGACGCTTATTGACATTATCAGGCTTCTTATAATTTAAAGTTTACAAAATTGGTTTGTTTTAGTGTATGAGCCTTTGTTGTTAGGGAAATTATTACGAAGAGATGTGGATTTATAATTAACATCTCATATTTACCGTCATATAAAATACATTCAAATCAGGTACACAAGATAAATTGCGAGTGAGAACATAGCCAAATATATTTAGGTAAATAGAAAAAGTTTAGCTATGTTAATATATACACACAGTTATAAATAACTGGTTTGGTTACACAAGTATTGAAGATGGTGAACGAAATAACTTCTTGTTGTTACATGTTTCGAGCGGTCGTGGCGTAGCAGTACAGCTGATCCGACTGTAAAAGCGACGGTTGAAGGCTCGTATCCTTTCCGAGAGAATGATCACTTTTTTTTTATTTACTATTCAACACGTGATGAATGTAAAAAAATGGATGGTAAGTTAGAAACAGAGTGTCTTGACACTAGGTTCCTACCTGCTGCCTACCTTGCTATGCCTACTACCTACTATAGATAAGCAAAATACAGCAACAAGCTTATTAAAAGGAAGTTATTTCAAAAGCTTTATTTACAGCCTAATAAGTTCATTCACATTATGACGCATACATATGCCAGAGTCCCAGAGTCCTAAAGAACCCGGCACAAAATATTAATAAGAAAAAAAAAAAGAAAAAAGATTTTTTCTTTTTCTACCCCTTGCAAAATATAGTCTAATATTCTTATTCTTATATATTTTTATTCTTATATATCTAATATTCTTATTCTTATATATTTTTCTTTTTACATACTGTCAAATGTGCCAAATTAAGATATATCACGTTGAAATTTTATTACAAAGATGAACAACTTTGAATACTTTTAGGAAAAGGGCGTCGTGCTTCGTAACGTACGACCGAGTAATAAGCAAAAAATATATATAGATATATTTTTTTTCACTCTGTATATAGCAGAGCAGAGAAGGTAATATCAGTTTAAATATAAAACTTTAATATAAATGGTATAAGCAGATTGAATGGCGCAGGGGCGCAAAACTTACTTTACATTTGGATTCTATTAATATTTTAATTTCCTCGCTTTGGCAACGTGGCAAAGCACGGTGTTGAGTTGCGCCATTCAACGCGCAATGCCTCCAGAATTTTACGGAAAGTGAGGAGTGGAGTATCTCAACACTAAGCTCCCTTCGCCTACCCTACATGTGGGATAGTGCATGAAGCTGAAAAAAAATTGAAGTGATTTTTCATTGCTCCTTTAGTAAAAAGATGAATTTACTCTTTATTTTTCCTGTAAAGAACATGGAATGTTACTTAATATGATAATATACATATTTTTTTATTTTTTATATTTAGGGTTCCGTAACTGTAACGGTAAAAATGGAACTCTTTATACGATCACTTTGTTGTCAGTCTGTCAAGATCATTTATATTGCGTGAATGTATCAAGCTGAAATGAATATATAAAAATATTAAAAAATGCATTGCCTCCACTGGCCTTAAAAAAAAACATAACATTTGAACAATAGAAAAACTTCTTGTTCTCACATCAGAAAGGATCTTATTCAAACGTAAGTACACAAACTAACACACGCAGCCCACAGTTTACTAAAGCCTCGTCTAGAGATGTCTCATTTGAGGAAATTGCTGAAGTAGAGCGCAAAAGCAGCACGTTCTCTGAAAAATTGACGTTTCATGGGCTTCTCTAAATGCAACGGCGGTATTATGATTAGGTCATTTTAAATATTACCCCTATAACAAGGGTAACCTCATTTTGCGACATTTTATTTTGTTTGATCTTTATATTTGTATTTCTTTTTTTTTGCAAAAAGAAAAATCTTTATGACGTTACTTATTTATCCTACTAATGTTATAAATGCGAAAGTTTGTGAGTATGTATGGATGTTTGTTACTCTTTCACGCAAATTCTACTGAACCTTATCAAATCAGAAAAATATATTTCATTTCCTCGAGTGGGATTCGAATCCACGATCTGTCGCGTATCACATGCCCATATTACAAGGCTCACATAATACATACTTATACACAAACCTCCTAAAAATGTGGCTTAAGAATATGAAAGTCTTAGCGGTATTGCCTACTTTTTTATTTTTGCTTCAGATGCAAATTGAGTTTGAAACTTCGTTTGGTGGAAATTCTTCGGGCGGCTGTCATTCGCGCTTATCCACTGAATTTTATATTTGGGCAACTTGATAAGCTTCTTTTATAGGTATAATTTAGGTGAACCGCTAAAAAATATATAAATATCTTTCATTATTTAAGATTGGAGGATATAAATCTTTATAAAAATGATAATGTATTGTCGTTTTCTTTATTTTTTAAATAATGAAAATGTATTTAATTTTCATATCTAAATTGAATTTAGTATGCAATCCATATTTTAGTAATTTGATTAGATATTTACTATTAATATCATAGAATAGTAAGTAATTCAGTTTTATATTGCTTTTCAGATTATTTAGAAGCATTGCAGGATCTGCGTATTGAGTTTTTTCAAAAAATATTCTACTAAAAAGAAACAATAAAGCTATATCATGCATGCTTTGAGGTTCACCCCACGTGGGCTATATCACCACATAGCAACAAGACACTCCACTCTCCATTTTCCTCCATTCTCCATTTCCATTTCCATTTTCCATTTTCCTCCTTAATACTAGATATTCAACGACGTGAGTGGCAGACATAGAAGTGACATATATATTTGGTATACCAACATATCGTTATTAGGCCCACCACCATCACAACAGCCACTCACTCAATTCATTTCAACCAAAGCAACAACGTCCCATAAAATATTCAAATTAAACATTGTTTTCGTATATAAATTCAAGACGCGTAGATTTTGTTGTGTTGAAATGTTTCTGTTTACTGCTAGTTCATAATACGGATCAGTGAATCGGTATTAGATTACACCCAACCGAGTTTGAGGTCGATCCTTTATGCAAATTTAGTTATCTGGCCTTAAGTAATTTATAGGTATTTACGGTAATAAGATGTTTTTTTTATTTATGAGTTATTTTACGCCTCAAACTTAAATCGTACGCTATCTGTTGCTGTGTTTTTCTTAATTATTTTATTGGATTTGTGAAGTCTCTCGGTAATTCCAAACACGTTACGTTCTTGAAGGCTAGAAGTGTCCTAATTAAAGTCATATGGATATTGCAGTATTTGAAAGTCTAGAAAGGCCTTTCCAAAAGACCAAGGATTATAGCTGGTGGTCGTTGATTAAGGTGTAATTACAGGTGGTTTCGTAGTATTCTTACGGTGATAAGGTAAATATTTTCTTGAAAATTAGAGTCTAGTCGTGGTTCGATTCCCTCTCGAGGAATTAAATATTATTATTTTAATTTTCGTAAGTACGCAAGGTGCGGCGTCGAGTTCCGCCTCAACATACAATGTCCCCAGAATTAAACGAAAAGACAGTGCTTTAATGGGAACAGAGTGTTTCAATACTACGTTCACTATATCTACCCAGCTATGTACGGGATACAGCGTGAAACTAAAAAATAAACGTATTGGTAACATTAAGGGATGATATGAATGTAACTCGGAAGTAAAATAAACGTAGGTTTAAGAGTTTATCGATTTTTTTTATATTTAAGATAACTTTTAACTGCTGCTTCGCCACCGCTGTCAAATGGAAATAACTAAGTTTTGTATATGAAGCGTGACATGCTGTCTGTGCAACTAACTCTGGACGCAGGTATAGTGAGTGAATCGGTATTAGATTACATGCAACCGAGATTGAGGTCGATCCTTAATCTAATCATCGCAACGTTCTATGTGATTTAATATGCCTAAAGCCTTTCTCGATGTTTTTTTAGTACTAACTTCACTTAGTTGTTTTTTCCAAACGATTTTTCTTAAAGGGCGAGATTATCATTTCGACTATATTTTTTTTATGTTTGTTCACCTCAGAAATTTTGACTGGGTGAACTGATTTTGATGATTCTTTTTTTTTATTTGGCAGGTGATGCTTCCCGTGGGGTTCCATTTGAATTTGGTACATTCCTGATAATGTTTATCATAAGAAAATCACATAAGTCCTAAATTTCTATTAAGTATGTACGTGACAAATTGACTAATAACTAGATACAACAAAATCAGCTTCACGCTGTATCCCACACGAAGCAGGGTACGCAGAGGGAACCCAGCGTTAAGACCCACCATTCCCCACTTTCCGTCGAGTTCTGGAGGCATTGCGTGTTGAGCTGCGTAACTCAACTCCGCGCTTTGCCTCGACACCAGAATGTAAATATAAATGTAATTAATTATTTCATTTTCCTCAAGTGGGGATCGAACCCACAACCAGTCGATTCTACAGTCATTCTTTGTGCCCCTGTGCCAAAATATTTTCCAAACTTAAAACAAACAAATAATCAGGCTATATCACTAAAAGATTTTTCAAATCGAACCAATAGTTTCTGAGATAAGCTTTTTTAACCAAACACACTCTTTCAATTTATAATATTAGTATAGAAGTATTGATATGGGTATGTAGGTAGGCTTACATTTAACCACATCAAGCCTGATCTTAACCGTTGATAGGTAGCTGTTGAATCTCGATTTTAAATTGTGATAGTTTGCTTTCTGTTAGTATATGTATTTGAAATCAAATAGTGTAAATTCATGTAAGAACATACACGTGCTATAGTCTCGTTATATAAATAATTTTGTCTGTACAGTAGAAATTTTTATCTCTTATAGATATCGCGAGTCATTCAGATTCATTTATTAAGAAAATTTTATATTATTTACTTTAATGGATTTTTCCAGGTCATTTTAGTTCAGTTCATCCATTCGTATAATAAAACAAAAACAGTATAATAAATATAAATAAAATATTAATATTCAATTAATATTGAATGTATATCTATAAACACATGTAAAATTTATTAACTAACTTACTATAACAGTAAATTAGTTAATAAATTAATCTGAATTATAAATGGATAATATTTCCAAATATTGTGATGCCCTACAACATTCCTATTATTTGTTTATATAATAAAAATTTTAAAACCAAATGTTACGTTTTTTTATCCCTTGATCTTTCTCTTTATAAATTTGAAGTCAATGCTGCATATGTGTCTGTCTGGCTGTGGCATCGTATCTCTCAAACGGACGGACTGGACTACCGATGCTATTTGTTTTTCGTGCATAACGAACGTAGACTAACTACATGTAAATTACGTTTATTAATGAATAATGTCAGAGACCAGTCGTGACACAGTGTACGACTGTAAGCACGACCTACCCTGCTACATGTGGATACACCGTGGAACTAAAAAAATAAATAAAACAAGTTTCTTAACTCTTTTGTGTACTACACGAAATTTTGCTTTTTAACCTTTATATTAAATTCACGAATGCTGGTAAAAAATGGAGTGTTTACCACTAGGTTCCCTCTATGCGGGACAGCGTGAAGCTGATTTATGATTTTATTTAATGATCTGCAAAATTATAAAAAATATAAAATTATGTCAGAATAACTAACAAAATACATAGCATATGTATTTATTTATAGGTAAATAAAGTGAAGGACCAAAAAAACTCATAATAGACTTTGAAATTTAAGTAACAAATTAGAAAAGCGCCATCTATAATCTATAGTAGAAACTATAAAAGCCAACCAGATTTAAGTAGTGAAATATGACAACTTTAACATAGATGACGCTGTATTCTTTACATAAACGCAATGAAATTAATGGGACTTAGCTGTGTCCACTTTCTTAGCAAAAAAAATATTGTCTCAAAGACATTTTATATTATTTACTTACATGATAATGCTTAACTAAATTAAGACATAACTATTATGGTAAAGTTTACGTTGCTATCCTTAATTCGTAACAAATATATATTTTATATAACATAACTTATATAAAATTGTAAGCGTTTATTATATAGAATTTACAGGTATAATAATTTATAGCTACAATAACTAAAATTTATTTCTGTAAACAATATTGAAAGGAATTTTAATAATGTAAGAAAAGTGCCATCTATGATTTACTACAAATTCTGACAGCCATACAAAAACATATATTGGTGTAATAGTTATAATGAAGATGGCACTGTTTTCTGTTTTAAATAAACATAAAAATAATCATTAAAATATAAAACCTAATTCAAGATTATAATTATAATTTTAAATAAAAAATATATTGTATAAAATAAGCTTTTAATTACTTCAATGTAAAGAAATCTGATAAAAAAATCATCTCAATTAAAATCCGTTATTTCTGGAGTTGAGGCTAGTCGTGGCGGGGTACAGAGTGTGACTGTAAAATTGACTGGTTGTGGAATCTCCACTCGAGGAGATAAAATATTTACTTTTATATTTTTTCATTTCTTCGCTCTGGTGTCGAGGCAAAGCGTGGTGTTGAGTCCCACCACTCAAAACACAATGCCTCCAGAACTCGGCGACAAGTGGAGAACGGTGTGTCTTAACACTAGGTTCCTTCTACCCTGCTGTGTGCGGGATACGGCGTGAAGCTGATTTATTTATTTATTTATTTAATTATGGAGTCGAGTCAAGAAAATAGGAATTAGCTCCTATTTGGTGTATTGTTATCAATTATAATCAACTCTAAATCCTCATTTATGTAATTTATTTAATATAAAAAAGTGAACTCTTAGGAATTATGTTTTAAAAACAACAACTACCAAAATAAACTCGAAAACAATACAGTAATTTATAATTGTACAACAAAAAAACTACTCGAGTTGGAAATTTGAAAAGCATTGAAAATTAACATGAAACAATATCTTTAATATTTACCAATAAAATTAGGATTTAAAAGACAAAAAAAATCACATATACTTTTTCAAAACAATAAATCCTAAATTTGAGAAAAACAATATTTCAAAAAGCCGGAAAACAAGCAAAAGACAAACGTCAATAAACAATATTATATAATTATTTTTAACAATTTTAAAATGTTATTCCATGCTTATTAAAAAAAAAAATCTTAAAAAGCGTATAAAAATTATAACCGTCCAAGCGCTCTAACCTCTAAGCCACACGTTCGAATAAATTTTAATTCATCGCCATCAAAAAAAAAATCAAATGAGCCTTTTACTCTACAATTCTACATACAAAACATAGGTAAAGTACAGAAAGGTCACGTATAAGTACTAAAAGCTATACCAATCAATAATTCCCAGGCATCAGATCAGCCCACCTATGAATGCTGTCCCGTTCATATCTGAAAATTTTATATGAAATAGCGAACCCTGCTATGATAGGGACGGATGCAACTGAATTGCAATTTGCATGAAAGCAAGAGGAGATTCGTCGAAATCGACAACGAATTCATCTGAAACTTTTCAGCGATGACAAAACGAAGCAATAACGATATTAAATGGTTTATGTAAATATTAAAATAAGGACAGTCGTGGCACAAGCGTGTGACTGTAAACGTGACAGGTTTGGGTTCGATTTCCACTCGACGAAATGAAATATTAAATATTTTCATTTCTTCGCTCTGGTTTCACAATGGCCCCAGGTTACGACGGAAAATAGAAAACGGAGTGTCTTAACAAAAGGTCCCTCTGCCTACCCCGCTGCGTGCAAGATACTGCGTGAAGATAAATAGAAAATTAAGATAACCGTCGTGATACAACAACACTTAATAGTATTCCTTTTGGGGTGTGTGTCAAGTTTATTTAATGTGTTTACTTAAATTATTTTAATTTATTCGACACCTAGTACACAATATTAATAATAATATGCGGAAGAAGCAGTTTTAACACTAGTTTCAATATCTAATTAGGTACAAAGTGAGTTGTGGTAAGTCGCTATTTTATAATATTCGCATCCATTATTATTTCCAGAATTATTTCCCAATCAAAATACTAACATTCTTCTTTTTCATTACTTATGTTTTCCATCTTAGCTTAAGATATGCAAGTATCCGAAATGTTATTCACGATTTTTTTATTGTAAAAAGGAGCAAACGCGTCGAAGGACCACCTCATAACCTTCGCCTATAAGTATGTACAATCTGAAGGCATTGCGGTCTTGAGGATGAAAGTATCTGAACTCACGACGCTTGAAAGCTCCCAAATCATAACGTTCAGGAAACACCTAAGGAGGATTATTATTTCATAGCTCTGCACGTACGATGGAAGAATAATATTGATACAAGCATGTTGGACGAATAAAATGCATCCAAAGCAAACCGCGGTGTTGAGTTTCGCCACTCAACACGTAATGCCTCGAAAATTCGGCGGAAAATAGGTAATGGTACTCCATTAAAGATAACATTAGGTTCTTCCAACCTACTCTGCTATATACTAAATACAACGTGAAACTGAAAAAAAACTTCAAAATTCTAAATTAATGCCACAATTTCTTTTCCTAGGTACCCTTTCATAGTAGGCAAAGAGCAAACCTAGTGTGAAGATTTTTTTTCATTTGACTTTTACTATTATTACTATAAGTTATAAAAGTGCATTTGTATTTTTATCTTCTTTATATACTCACATTTAAATGGTAATAAATAGCACATTAAAAGAATGGCTACTGTTCTTAACTTGAATGAAGAAGATAAACATTACGATATAGACCCTAAGATCGTTTTATCTTAGCTCGTGGCTGAGATAGCTTGCGACACATATTCACCCCATGTCATATAAAATTGGAATTTACCACTTGTTGCACCTTGTCTTTCATAGATTTTTTGTGTATAACATAAAATAAGTGTGGTTTTTATAATAGAATATATTAGAATATTGCTTATAATTTTAATTCAGACAATTAATTCAGAAAAATATATATATACTTATGTATATATTAAAAAGAATATGGAACGGGCTTATTAATTTGTATGTTTTTTTTACTATGTTACCTTGGCTTTGTTGCTGACTGACCTTCAGAGAGTTTCTGAAATAATAGTTCGTAGAAATTAACACAACTTATAATAAAAACTATAACTTAAAAGTAGCTTAAGTCTTTTTTAGTTAAATATAATTCATATCATATTAACATATTTTTAATTACATTATAATAATTATATTAATTGTAAATCTGTATGTAAATTTTTGTGAGCTCGAGGCCTCAGGGTAGGCCATTAACTGAAAATTTGTATATTATACAGATGCGTTGCCTTTTTGGCCAACATAGTTTTTTTTACTATATTATATAAAAAATATCAAACGCCAATATTGATAAAGACAAAAAAACTGAAATACAAAACACACTTAATCAGAACTTTCAGTAGTTTTCCAAAAAAATATATAACTTTTTGAACACAGTGAAAACGCTACGAAGAAACCTTTCCCACGTCATGATGTGACGTCCTTAACCAATCAAAAATTTGAATTTCCCAACTTGGAAAAGCCATTAAATGTGAAAGTTAAGTTAAATTCAGAATAAACCTGCGTAGTTTCGTCCAGGACGCATGCGCTGGGACATCGATCCCCGACATCTTCCACCAAGGCTCACTTCGCTGGTGATAGCCTACCGGTGAGTACATTTCTATAAAAAATAGTGGTCCCGGTTCTATCAGTAGGCAGTCAGTACAAAACAAGTGCATGTACCTTGCCGTGGCGTTGATCATAATTATTGCAAGTTTGGTCAGGCTGCAAGTAAGTCGGATTTTATGTATACTATGATATGACAATGGATGCTTTTTTCTGTTTCTACAACACAATTTCTTCTCTGTGTAAGTAAATGTTTACTGTCTTTTCAGATGTTTTGTGCATTTTTTTTATTTTTTTCATTTTCTTGTGACATTCGTCAAGGTGACCTTGGCCACGTCGTCGTGTCACAGCTTTTTCTATGACGCACTTGGTCCACCTTTAAAAGTAAGCTTTTCTGTTGATTTCCTTTGGTTAATTTGAATGTGTGTTTTGTAATAATAATATTTTTTTGCGTATATTAATTGCGTCAATGTACTTGTGTGCTGTTGCTATGCTATATCTATACATATATATAAATATGTATCTATGGATTATGTATGTATGTATATTTAAGTGATTTTTAATGTATATATTATATTAATGAATATCGCTTGCTATTATACTCTTCTATAACTTATAAGTGTACAATGTATTTTTAGCCACAAGGGGGTGCAACAGGTGCGCGCCTGCGCAATAGGTTCTATGACGTTACCAATGTCTCATGACAAGTCTTCATAAATATGTTGGATTGTTTATATTATGCAACATATGACCAACATTTTAATAATCATCAATTCTTCATAAACAAAATTTCAGTTGAATAAAGCTATTTTACATGGATTGAGGTGATGCGGGCATCATTTAGATTTTTATCGCGGTACTTAAAACTCCGGCGTTATCTGATTTTGTTGCCAATCGATATTTCGCATACGAATTTGTTTCGAGTTCCAATCGAGTTGCATTCGATATAATGGAGATGTATCGTAGTTGCAAGACATGCGCGGTGCATCCTGAAATATTGATGTGCTACATTTAACTTTGACCTTTCTTTGACATAAAGAAACAAAGAGCTTTGAAAACTACCTAACTGTTACATTTTTATTTGTGAATCGTATTTAAAATATTAAAGCGAATGTTTAAATCGTTGTTGATATGTGAATAAATAAAAAAAATTCGTCGCGTTTTTGATTATTTTTTTCTAGTTTCGATTGGCAATCAACGAACTTGCTGAACATTTTTCATTTTATTAAGTTGACCCTGAAATATTATTTTTCTTCTTCTACTCTTTTACTTCTCATTGTTGTATTTTTGTGGTTCTTGAATATTAATATACAGTTATTAAAACATAAAAACTAAATGGTAGAAGATAATAAAGATTTATTTATTAGTTTAGTAGCATATAGAGGTACTTAATTATTATATATTTAATACTGGAGACGAAATTTAAGCTTTCAAAATGCGTTGCCATAGCAACGAGTGTAGCTTGTATAAATGTGTATATTATTAAACATATAATTTGAAGTTTTAAGTTTGCTATATAAATTTTATTAATTAAATATATTTTTTATTATACATTATTTTAACAATATACACTTCTGCACACATTCTATATTTAAGCGAGAACTGTGTGGAATTTAATAATTCTCAAAGGGGGAATTTTCGTTCTAAATATATTATATAACAGCCTGTATAAATCGTAATGTAGTCCAGGTAACCTCCTCTACGACCTTTCGAGATGCATCACGATGTCGCCGATATTGATTTATGAGCTCGCTGCCCTGGGTGGGGGGTGCTCTCCCTCAATTAATACCTAGAATGACCGACGCACTTGCGTCCAGTGCAGTATTGATTTATGGCCGACGCCTATGAATAGGTATTTTATTGCGAATCAACGTTCTGTAGCTCTAAAATAAAGTAAAACCATTTTAATTTTCAATTGAAATGAATACATTTAGCAATTGTTTTATGCATAATTGTATAATACAATTTTATGCAAGTTTATTAAGAACTTGACGTTTAAAAATGAATCTGACTTATATTTCTATGAATGATTTTCAATTAATTTAGGAACGTATAAAAATCGCGAACACATACTATAAAACAATGGAAAATATCTATTGATATAAATATGTAGTGTTGACAAGATTGCGTGAGCGGAGGAAGCGTCGTCCGCCCACTGCCGGCGCCCGCGCAGGTGTCGCCCCACCAACTTAGTGCAATAGAATATTGTATCGACAAAAATGGCATAAAAATATATTTTTCATAACATTATTGTCTATTATTTAAATATTATATTTGTATTTATTTCAATAAATATTTATTATCAATCTAATATCTCAATACTACGTCCCCAGTGCCCACCTTACTGGATACAGCTTGAAAACAAAACTTTCTAACGTCACGTAAATAACTTATACTACCTTTCTTCTTTTCGATAGTCGCATTTTGCCGCAATAGATCTTACTTTTTGTGCGAGATACAGCCCACATGTAGCAGGGTAGATAGAGGGAATATGGGAACGTAGTGTTAAGACACACCGATCCTTTTGAAATACTTCCGTTCCCCATTTTCCGGCGAATTCTTTAAGCCTTGCGCATTAAGTGGTGTAATCAACGAGAGCGAGAAAATAAATATATTGAATATTTACACAAAATGTTTCGCGTTTACAGTCGCACGCCTATACCATTGTGCCATGACTAGCCTCTGTAAAAGAAATATGAAAATGAGAATATTTCAAAATATATGCATCTGTTTATATGAGAATCGAACCTACAGCTACAAGGGTCCAGTCGAATTTGTTTTAAGTTTTTAATAATACGACGAAAGCTTTTCAGTTATATAAAATATTATTTCACGGTAATATTATAAAATATTATTTCACGGTTTTTAATAATAAGAATAATCACATATGGGTATATATGGGTATAAACCATATTAGTTCTTTGGAACATAACTACTCTTTGGAGTAGAAAGTCTGAATGAACGCTGGTGAATGGACACCACTACGCGATCACTTAGTACCAACCGCACAGACCGGTACACTATCGCAGTTAGTCTTATTCAACAAATTTGAATTTTGAATTGATTTATATCGATAATTTAGTTGGGCTTTAGAAATTGTACTTAATTTATTTATAGTTAATTATCAATGGCTTTGAATAAGAGATGTAGGTATTATAGAATATTATTTAAAATTGAATTGAAAGTGGGGAACGGAGTGTCTTAACACTACGTTCCCTCTGCCTACCCTGCTGTGTGCGAGATACAGCGTGAAGCTGGTTTGATGTATTAATATTTAATTATTAAATAGATTTAAATTTACGTATTTCGGAAATGGATTAAAATAATCATTTTGTAACAATTTATAATATATGTGACAGTACTACAGACAGAGATAAACTATTGAGGTCACTGAGTTTTCTAAGCCTTATAGTTAGAGCCTTTTATTGAATATTGAAATTCTATATTTATAAAAGTTATTTATAGTTTATTACGATAAATGGAGAACTTGAGAGAATACTTTTATATGGAGAAGTGGTTTGTGTTAGCTGTGAATTTTAGTAGTTAATTTCACAATGCAATTAACGCCACCGTAGATAAATATTTGGTAACGATCATTCAACTAGCGACAAATTGCTTCGTTCTTTTTACTTTTGATATGTAAGACAAGAAATTGTGTGTCAAAGTGTCAAATGATAGAGCTTGCAACCTACATATATTTTTTTATATTTTTTTAGTACTATTCATACATTATTCATAAGATTATATAGATTTGACAGCAAAAAATAAATTAAACATCTGTTAATAGGAATAGTCCGAAATATAAAAAAAAATCCACAGTATTTACTCTTTATGTTGGCAAACCCTAATAAATTTACTAGATAAAAATACTATTAATTCACGGAAGCAAATATGGATATCAAAAGACGTCGTGGTGCAACGGCACACGCGTGCGCTTTGTTAACACGGTGGGAGGTTATGGGTTTAATTACCAATCGAGGAAATAAAATATTTCTTCGCTCTGGTAACAAGGCGAAGTGCGGCGTTCAGTTCAGGCACTCACTGACCACGAATAGTGGGGAACGGTTGTCTATCAATGGAAAACGGAGTGTCTTAACACTATGTTCCCCAGGTTCCCTCTACCTACCCTGATGTGCTGTATGGTATTCTTAGTAAAGCTGAAAATGGATATCTTCAGAATAATTTATAATAATCGTAACCATTGTGAATGGAATATTTTAATTATACACTCTAAAGCATTTTAAAATTACCAGATTGTGTTTTATATTGGCCATTTACAAACACATTTTAAAATTTATAGCTCATAACTATCGCGAGTCACTGCTTAAAATAACAAGTAATTTGAGCCCTAATTTAGTCGAACAAATCTGTTAATGACTTCATTTTACACCATACGACAAATCGTATTATAAATATTAAAACTAATTGGTCGTTTGGGAACATTAACAACTGATCAAAATCTTAATTAATGTTTCTAATAAATATAATATATTTTTATGCTATAATAATTTGGATGATGATGATGTGTCCTTACTTATGGGTTCGAATTCCACGCGATGACTTCTTGTTGTCGCGATAAAGTCTTATTAAATTAAGTATTATTTTTATTTTAAGACGGAATAATTTTGTACATGACTCTCATTTAGAGAAACGTTTATACAAAAAATCATTACTTTAATATATTTTCTCAGTCTATTGGTAAAAGATTATTGAATATTTTTTTTTTACTTTTTACTATTTTTTTTATATAAATTACAAAAAAAAAACAATATATTTTATTTTAAGTATCTAATCTATTAATGATCGATTAATGTAAAGAGCTATCAAATTTTATAGCTTACTATAATATCCGAACCGTCACCCATCAATATGACCGACAGCCATTCGCACCTCTTTTAATGGCGTATCTTACCTATTTTGAAAACAAACTTGTTGACCATTTACATGTTTACATACAAAATATATGTATGACTCATATTTTATGTTCGTTGGATATTGTTTATTTATGTTTTCAGAGGTAGCAGCTAATAGCTACTAATAATTTACTATTTAATTGTATTAGGCCGTCGTAGCACAGCGGCAGAAGCGTGCGACTGTAGACGCGACGCGACGACGCGCACGGGTTGTGAATCCCACCGGGGGATGAAATATTTAAAATGTTCATTTTTACGCTCTCATAAGGAGGCAAAACGCGGTGTTGAGTTCTGCAATTTAACACGCAATGCATCAAGCATTACGCGGAAAGTATGAAACAGAAATGTCTAAATGAGTAAAGAAATGTCTTAATACTAAGTGGCCAGGTTTCTACCCTGCTATGTGCGGGATACAACGTGAAGTTAAAAAAAATAAAAAAATAATATACAAATATCATAGTTACCAACCATTAAGTTTCAATTAAGGAATACCAACATAAATGCAAATGTAAACATTTCAAAGGGAGCCGCCACAGAACGCCAAAACACAAGATAGCATCTTAATCGTTACGCCCACACGCGACACAGAGAATAGATTCTCATGATTTTTTTTTATAAATAAAAACATCTTACATTATTGTTATGTCATGTTAAATCATTCGTTTAACTGATTTGCGTTACGTACCATAAGTAAAAAATGATTTATAAGGCTTTTCACTAACTAACGTTTACTGCTTATTCGTATATGATAAAATTTTTACTTAGTATTATACACACTAAACTACTTAAAAATCTAAAAAAATATATTTTTTTAAACATTTATATATAAAATAAGTACACATGCGTGAATGTTTTGTGCTTAAGTTAATGAAGTTCGTTTGAAAAATGCCTTAAAATGTTGAAATTTAAAATACGTTCATGTTTCTATGGTAACAATGATGAGTCATTGCAAATTTTCATTTTTTGTTGCGCTTTTTATCTTCTACAATGATGTTCTGTTCTCGTAATGACTTTATTATGACAAATCATTCGTGTTTATTTCGGTTTATATATTTGTAATTGAAACGGTCATAATAATAACGTAACTTTTATCATATCAAAAAGAAAAATGTAAAATAAGAGCCAAGTCCAATATTGAATAATGTCTGACTCTTAACTTCGTCGGACAAAAGAATTTGACTTGACATTTTTTAAAGTAGTTTTAACATTTTTAATAAAAATAACATTCACTCTTGCCAAATGATACTTTGAAGCATTTATGTTATGAATATATGTAGTGGAAATTTATAAGAATCTCCTCCTTACAGAGATGTGTATACTACATAGCTGGTGAGAACGTAAGGCTTAGTAGTCGAAGCCCCTGAATTGTTTCCGACACAAGTTACATTTTTACAATGTATGGCTAATGCATCATTTATCTAATTACTCCTCCACTATGTAACGACATACAAATCTTTTGGATAATAGAAAATTTACCTCGTCGAAAATAAAGGTCGAAAAAGAAGAAGATAGTAGACTGATATTATTAGTATAATAACAATGTACGAGTACAAGGCCAGACCATTATTATCTAATTATTACAAGATGTTATAATTACTTTGTTAATAGTGCCAATAACTTGTTAAACAAAACCAAAATAAAATTTCTAGATCACCTATGTTTTTAATCAGTCACAAAAATATCGATTCTTAAACACCGTTACTTCAATACCGTTTAAATAAATTAAAAATATTTTATAAGCTTAGAGCTATATGTATAGATAAATATACACAATTTCATGAAAATCGATTTAATAGTTTACGAACTGTAAAAAGGTGAAAAGTAGCTTAAAATAGTACGCGTTTTAAGTTTTTCTTTCAATTTTTTATTTTTTGTACTTGGCTGAACACACTGGTGTGTATGTTGATTAATAATGCATTTACATATTGTTCTTACGTATTTATTCTACAATATAAAGAAAAGATCCTATGAAATATTCGATTTGTTTTCCATTTTTTGAACAACAACAGTTCCATATAGTTTCGATATATTTCTGTATCGTACATATTACTGCTATTAATAATACCTATATCGATTGCTTCAAAGTATTTCCATATTATACATTTTTAATTTTTATATTACATCTTTTAAATAGTTTGTGTTTCCTATAGATTCACAATGGGTCATCTCGGGGTGTTGGTTACGGCAATAAGCATCGTCGGGGCGATGGCGTATATCCCCCATGGTTCTATTGGGGAAAAGGTTTGCAAAAAACTTTAAATAAATTAAAGAGTCATAATAATTATATAATTACAATAAAATTAAGAATATAAGTATCTGAATCCATAAATGTTATCAACAGGAGCATATACTAACAGAAGCTTTGCTTCGTGAGGTTGTCGAACGTATGGGTCGGGAGTTCGAGGACGGAGCTTCATCTATTTTGAATTTTCCAACGCCGAACGAAAGGCATATGGCGATGATGGCGAGGGCGAACAAGCAGATAGAGCCAGAAACGTTGGACTACGACTCTCTGATAGATGGGAATCCCAGCCCCAGCCTACGCGACCAGGAGTATTTGCAGCACAGGTAATTAATGTTTGTTAAGTATTGATAATCTCATTTTTAAATAAGGTGTCTCATTAGGAGAGACAGGTTTAACACCTTTGAGGGATTTTAAACAATTCACAGATAATATAATATATATTATTTAACACTTCTTTATATAAGTAGTCTGAAATAATAATGTTTCATGAATTTACAGTCTGTCGTTTTAATAATAAATTTGAAATAAAGGAAATTATATTTATTGTATTTTAAATTTCTATAATGAATACGTAATGTCAAAAAAATAAACTGATGCTCTTAGTATAAGATTATCTCCGCTAAGTAAATATGCATGCAGATATATCAAATATTTTTTAATTCCAGTTCCTTATGGGGACATCAGTATGTAACTGGTGGCGCCGGCGAGGGTGAACAACGTTTGCAGCCATCAGGCCTAGTGCCCAATCGCCAGATGATCAAAACTGATGCTGTCTTGCCTGCTTACTGTAATCCTCCAAACCCATGCCCTGTTGGATACACTGGTATGAATATATATATACAACATTGAATAAGTTACTTTCTTAATTTTATCTGTTGCCTGGGCCCGATAAGTGGTCATTTTTGATGATCATCATTGGTAAATTATAATTATTTTTTACATATAAAATTATAGTTACTTCTTACTTTTGTAAGAATCTTGTGATTTCTTAATTTTGTAAGATCAAACGATTTCTACTTTAAATTTAGTTTTTTAGTTTATTATAGTTGACTTCATTCTGTCCTAGCGGCTTAACGATAAAGATGACATAAATGTACCATTATAATTTACAATCCTGCGTTATATTTGTGTATGTGTTTTAAGCATTTTTTCTAGATTATTGTGTTAATTTTTAAGGATCCAATAATCTTACAGAAGACCAAGGTTGTATCAGCGACTTCGAGAATACGGCGGCCTTTAGCCGCGAGTACCAACTTGAACAACGCTGTATGTGTGATGGGGAACATATGTTCAGTTGTCCTGCTGAAGGCCATCGTGAACTAGAATTGCGGTTCCCCGATCACAAGAACTTAGTCGCCAAAAAATTTAAAGACGACGTTAGTATAAACTAAATTATAATTAATATCTGCTGTGGAACTGTAGGATTTTCATATATTTTAAAGCTTTCCAAAATTATGTTTTCAAGCGATATATAGGTACCTGAATTTTTAATTTCTCTTGTTTGCAGGGTGTATACACATTACTCTCCGTTATTCATGAATTTTGGAAACGCATTGATTTCATTTATTTAACTAAGTTGGGTTTGGACGTATACGTTTTGTGTACAGAAGTTCTGCCGTTAGTGGCACTTTTTTTAAGCAATGATGAAATTTAGTTTATGTAGACTGTAGACATTTTACTCGATTATTAATTATACTTGCATATCAGACCCGTTCCAAAGAATGTTATAATATTAAAAAAGGAGAGCAAAATGTGTTAAATATTCACAACTTCATAAACCATTAAATCTGTCGAATTAAAGACTCTTACAAAATAAAATTATAATTTTAGGTGGAAAACCCGTACCTACAGGGTGAACGCCTACCTATAGCCGCCAAAAAAGGATTCGACGTTCACGTTTATTAAATGCTACCGTTACAGTAGTCTTACTCTACATATTAGATTTTACTAAATGTCTTAAAGTTAATAGATAATATATATTTGTGTAACGTTTTTCTAATATCCATTGCAACCTCATGTGGAGAAGTAATGGTCTTTGAGTAGGGAAAGGAATTTTAAAAATCTAGAGCCGGTATCACTTTATATCTTTTCTTATTTCCATTCTGTTTTTAAAAAACTGAACTAATATAATAAAATTGGCTTAGATTATTGCATATTTTATAGCGTCTCAATCTTAATACGCAAATATAAAGATTTCAGTTTTTTTTTCTGTTTTATTACTGATCGTTTTAAATAATAAGATCGATGCTGTGACTTTTGCTAGGTGTACATATAATAATATATTAAAAAAATGCGGTTGATTTTTCTCAGCTGTCATCGTATAGACACGAGCTAATTCAGTAAATGTTAAGTATTGGGTTGTTTTCGTCTTCACCGAAAAAACAATGAGAGAATCTATATGGGTGTCGAGTTTTGTGTCTACTCGGGATGAAATTGAGCTCTAAATTTCACTTTTATGACCACAAGGCACCAAACCAAATATCAACCTAATAGTCCAGTACAAGCTGGAAATACATTAACGTATTAACATTTAACTTGGCCCTTTTTTCACCTTTATGTTTTTGATGAGATTAATTCACGACCTAATTTAATCCACGGTAAAGCAAGGAGAAAAATCAAACGCATTTCTCTAGCATAGTACTGTAAATTGGGAAGTCATCCGAACATGATCTAGTCACAATATAGCAAACATATAGGTAAATCTAATTGCGGGTGCTCGACTCGAATGTACAGAACATCTGAATATAACCCCGACGATAGATAAGTATTAATTAGTATAGCTAGTAGTGAGTGTAAGCTTTATGTACATGCTTATAACCAATGCTAAGAAAAAAAGATAAAGCTTTTTTTTTTCATTTTGAGGTTAACGCCGCATATAAATTGAAATTTGTTGGAATAATATACTTGAAAACTTTTTGTTGCCTGAGAAAAAAAAAACGGTTTTTTTTGACCTTAGGTAAAGAAATTACAAATTTCTCCAGACTCCAGTCCCATAATCCAAGATAAATGTTTGAGAAAAAATATAAAAGAAAATCATTAATTTTCAAAACGTGTATTTTTATAATGATATCAAAATCAACATAATTGATCCTTTTCATTTGAAAAGGTTTTATATTAAATTATTTAATTTAATATAAAACTATAGACTAGACAAAAAAAATGTTTAAATAAATAACATCCAAAAAGTAGCTCTAAAAATATATTTTTAATATAATTTGGTATCATATACATAACATATAACTATAACATATAATACTACAAATAGCCTAATTAGACCTTTAAAAACTTTAAAAACCAAATCTTTTTTTATTTTAATTTTCGTTTTAACTATATTTAACACATTTCTTTATTTTAATTATAATCAATTTTCGATAGTTTTATGATTTACACGATTTTATTCGAAAACCAGTTAAGTATAATACCATAGTGCTTTCATGTATTTAATAGATATACTAAACACAGTTAAAAAAAGTAAAATGATCCACGATGCAGTAAAAAAAACGTAGCGTGTACATTATATTAAATTAGGAAAACTAGGATATGAATCTAATATAAGAAAATACAAAGAAGAAGGTCAGTCATAAAAACGAGTAGCTGTATATACAGATTGTAAGATTCGATATTTAAGAAATATTACCATAAAATTTATAATAATTTCAATAATATAAAAAATAACACATAAGAAAAACAGTACAACCTCATAGCCAATTAAGAATAACAGTAAAATATGATTAACCGTAACTGGCATACCTGAAATATTATAAACCTTTTTTTTTATTTTTAGTATGATTCTCACGTCAGAAAAAAAATACAATCACACATATTAACTACTGCTTTTTAAAAAAAAATCAACATAGCAACAGCGAGAGGTGTGGCAAAATTTATATTTCAAATATTAAATCGTGTGACTGTAAACGTGTCCGCTATAGGTTCGATTTCTATTCAGAATTGTATGTTTAATATCTTTCTTCTGAGCCAAAGTGCGGCGTTGAGTCACACGCAATGTCTCAAGGACTCGGCGGAAAGTGCAGGGTAACGGAGCATTTTAATTCTTAAATTCCTCCTGTCTATTCTATTATGTGCGGGACAGCAGCAAGCTTTTTTTATCTCGTTATTTTTATTAACTTATTAAAAAAAAACAGTTACCCTAGATAATGATATAAATTATAGGAATTGTAAATTTCCCACCTCCGTTCTTCTCCGTTCGTAATTTCCCGCCGAATTCTCCCAAAAAATAAAAATTAAAATTATTTTTTTACAAATAATTCTTATTGGAGAACGGAGTGTCGTGACACTAGCTTCTCACTACCAATCCTCCTATGCGAGCAAAAGGTTGAAGATGTTGTTTTCGATAATATTTCGGGTATGTATAATATAAGAGACGGCTACAAACTGATACTAAATCCTAATATACAAATACGAAAAGGCTTTCGGTACAGCGTGAAATATACATATATATATATTAAATAAATTAACATTCCCAAAGGTCTTCCTTAGTAGATGTAGGTAGAAATAGAAATAGTTATAATTACTTGAAATTACTAAATTAGTACGTAATTTATAAATAAAGCTTCATAATAATGAATTAATATTTTAATTATTTGTATATTTTTTTTATTTTATTATTTAATTTAATATAACAGTTTTATTTTATTTAATTTAATATAACCTTATTTTTTTGTATACTATAACTTGTCAAAATAATTATTTAATCGATTTCAGCTGCGAATGTGAATGACAAAGCCAAAGAAGATATGACCAATTAATTGATCACGTATATAAAAATGAAGTATTGATTGCATTTTTATATATGGTAAGACAACTTTAACAAATTATAACACCACAATAACAAAACAAATACAATTTTATAAAAAAAAATAACAAAATTTTCTATTAAAAATAAAATAGTTGGTTAATTAGAATGAGCTTTCCAGAAAACTATTAAATAACGACAGTATATTTGACAAAATAGCTCTCTGAGGCTACTGTTTTCGTTATTTATAAATCGATAGCTAAATATTTAAAAAAAAAATTGACAAAATAAGGACTTGAGTTTAAATTGATTAAACATAGGATCGATTTTAAATACTTTCTAATGCGTAAAGATAGTTAGGTTATACAACTGTGGGTCATAAGGTTTAAGGTTAAAATCTTGGTTCTAAGTTCTAGTTAAAGAGTTATTGAGCGTTTTGCCGATAAGTTCTGAAAAATAGCTTAAATCAAGAAATTAGCGTGACCGAGTCTCGTCTGTATAAAATCGATTTAACATACTTTCTGAATCATAGAAATATAGCTGCCTCTTGCCTGTACAGCTACATTATACAGCTGTAGGCCATGAGGTTTAAGGTTAATATCTTGATTTTAGTTAACGAGTTGTTGAGCGTTTTGACCATAGACTCTTAGAAATAACTAAAATTAAGAAATCAGTCTGGCTAGGTCTTCTTCACACAGAATCAATTTGACTTATAGAAATATAGCTACCTCTTGCCTATACAGCTGTGAGTCACAAGGCGTAAAGTTAAAATCTTGGTTTTAGTTAACAAACAGCTAAAGTCAATAAATTGTATGTCTCTATGTCTTTTAATTTTAGAAAGCACCTAAAGTCAGTCGTGGGTAAAAGAATTGACTTGAATGCGCTGTTATTATAACATATCTTTGCCGCATCTAAAATCGATTGATAAAAAGCTGTGGAAATATGTTGAAAATATATTTATTAAAAAAAATATCGTGATACACGTGAAGTGCGTAGTTTATAATAGTAGTATTTAGTATAGTAATGTATATACCTAATGTCAAAACGGGATGATGTCTAGTCACAACAAGTAGCATGTACATACTAAAAACATAGTTAAACCAAATAATGTATTTTTTATATAAAAAATATGGTTACACAACCTAAAAATGGGAAAAAAATATTAAAATGTGCAAAAAATACAAAAAAAATAAAAGTATATTTCTATATAAAATAAAGAAAAATTAATAAAATATTAATAAGTTAGCTATTTTATATTTAGCGCTAGATTTTCTTGTATATATAAAATTAACATAAAATGAAGACAAATTACCTAATTATTACTTAAGCTGCACCTATTGTAAATAAAACCTATAATCATTTAAAACATATATTATTTTGATTTTTCTTATTTGTTTATGTACAAAATATTTTCTTGCCTTACTGTTTCACATATTTAAAATACATCTTCTGTATAGAAAAGACGCGTAATTCATTTCATTTAGATTTTTTCTCTTATTTATTACAATTCTTTTTCATCTGCCTAACATAACGACTCTAACTACGACGACTTGTCTAAATCAATACTAGCTCCACCATTTCACCATATTCATATTTTTCCAATTATACTAGTAAATTTAAGATATTTTTATTATGAACAGACATACTTTGCATCTGTTACAATAAAAATTCAGAGTCACCTAGTTCCTAGAGACAAAACTGATTATCGATAGGTATAGTTAACAAGAAGCAAATAAACATAATAAAATTAGCCTTTAAAAACAGTTAAATATGAATTATAATATTATTCACGCCTTATTTTTTTAATAACATTTATTTATAATAATATTATGATTTTTTCATGCAATTATATTTTTTAATATAAATTGAATATATATATATTTATTATTTATTATTTATATTTATTATTTGATATATATTTATATTCATTGGTATAGTTTTAAAACAATATATATATATTTTTAATTCTGTTAGGTAAGTTAAGATGTACATATATAATACGTATGGTATTAGGACTGATGTGGACGAACTAATTTTTATATTAACTCAAAATATTACAATATAAAAATAAATATTTCGACTGTCTTAAATGCTGCTTGTGAAAGTTACATTTAAATGTGGCGAAAAATCATCTATTTTACCAAAACACTTTACAAAAAAATCCTGAGTACAGGAACTTCTTGCTAATAATATATGGCCTACACATAAAATAAAAATATTTTTTTTTAACTAAATTTCAAAACTCAAAAAATTGTCTTATTTATGTTAATAAAAAATATAAATATACGAAATACTAAAAACCTCAATGTAACTTAACGGACAACGGCGACTGCATCAATCTGTTAGAATAATTAACCATAATACCTCTACAATTGACATTGACAGATGAAACACTTTACATAAATACATACGAATATATGAAATATTACGTATTATAGAATATAAGAAGTTAAAACTTTTATAATATGTTTAATTTCCTTTGTTTACTAATATAATATGGTGGAAAAGATTTCTTTCTTAAATTACATAAATTATAGGTTATTCTTTTATTTAATGTTACGTATTTTTATTAATAAAAAATATTTATTAATAGTTAAAGAAATAATATTTCATTTCATTAAAAAATATATTTTCATTTTAGGTTTCATAATTAATTTTTAATAGGTTTCATGGCGTAATTGATTAATTTTATTATTTTTTAACATTATAAATTAAATTTACAACAATGTACAGTATACTTAGGAACAACAAAGGACAACATTCACGACATATTACAATAATATAACATTCCACATAGTCTAGTTTTGTATATCGGATAAATTCAAGCTGGAATTAGATCTAACTCGTATAAGGATCTTATAAATATGATTATAATGATTACAAAGATATATTTTTGTAATAAAATATAAAATTTAAAAATAATTAGATCTAAGTATACTTTAATAAGAGCTACGTTGCTATTGTTTTCACCCTCCAGAAGTAACATGAATCACTACATTCGTAAATTGCGGGTACTTCGAAGAAAACTTTGTAAGTGCTGTTAGAAACAACTATAACTGTTTTTACTATATTTTGTGTCATACATTTAAAGACACATCGGCAAAGTGGTTAGTGCTCAACTGGAACGTCATAATAAAAGAAAAACTATTTTAAAATATTATTGTTATTATTTATATTTAAACTGTATGCATCAATAAAATTAATAAATAACCACGCAGGACGGGACTAAAGTTTGTTTGATCTTATATAATTTACAACCATTGAATTATTTCTTATAGTTACATTATAGTTACATGGCTCAACAATAATTATTCAACTATCTAAGCATAACAAACATTAAATATTATAAATTATAAGTCAATTTGATATATATTCATATATCCACATGCATTGATTACTATGAATTATAATTTTCGTAATAAATAAATCTTCTGAGGCCATCGTGGCGCAGGAGCACAACAGTGCGACTGGAAACGTGACAGTTGCAGATTCGATTCCAAATTATCTAAAAAAAAAACTTTCTCGACGGTGAAAACGAAAGCGTGTAGCCGACACGCGCGAAAATGGCTAATACCAAAGATTCAGTAGACACGAGGGTTGAACGACCAAAAGTATGCCTCTTATGATTACAATGAATTCCATCAAAATAATAAGTACAAATTATTTAATATATAAATTCGTAATCACGCACAAGCAGATTTTAAGATTGAGTCAATATACTTTTTTCTTTTCTTTGGCTTGAATGGAGAGCATTAACGTAGGACTTTGATCAAATTTGCTTATTTTAGCTGCTTGTTTTTTTTATCATTTCCTATCCTTTTGCTTGCTGGATAAAACGTCAAGCCAAAAATAATTTAATTAAATAAATCAAAGATGGGGAACGGAGTGTCTTAACACTAGGTTCCCTCTGCCTACCCTGCTGTGTGCGGGATACAGCGTGAAGCTGATTTTTTTTAATCAAAGATAATCTGTTAAATTCAAATAACTATTTGAATTTAACTAGTAAATAAAGTAAAGTAAAACACATTGATGACTTCTGATGGTAGAAACACTTCGCTAAAATACAATCGGTAGCTATTGCCACCCACAAAATACATAAATATGCAAATATTGTAAATTTAGAGGGCATACGCTAAATTAATTTCAGAGAAAACCAAACTCTAGCTCGCGTATCATTCAACTATTGAACATAGATAATGTAATTACTTTTTTTAAAATTCTACATACCATTTTTAAATCTACTCGTATATCCTATAAAATCACCTTGTGTAACCTAATTTGTTAAGATTAAATATATTTTGTGTAGGTTTCGCACGATAACGAAGTCTCTGAAACGCGTAAAGAGTCAAGCTTGGAAATTCCAATAAGAGTTGTATTTTTGTTGGAAACGTCATTCATCCCTCGTATTATGTATTTCGTTATATTAGATTATAAATAGTTAAGGATTTAATCCATTAATCATCATTTTGTATATATACATTGCGAAAAAAAAACGAAAAGATCACAATTTCTAAACGGTACAGTAGTTTGTATATATTGGTATAGATAGTTAGCAGTAAATGCATATTTTATTGGATATACTACGATGAAGCAAATGAGTAGCCTGTATATATATTTGTGTGTTAGATTTTAGTATTGTAGTATAGTTTAAATGTAGTCTGCGAGGTCTAAACTGAGCTTTGTGTTTGTGTGAGTGTTCATATATAGTGTATGTGTAACGTCGGCTGTCCACAACAACGCGCTTTTGTACTGATAATAACACATATTAAATTTATAATGTTTTTCTATTAGTGGATAACCAAAAGAGGATCGTGGACACGACACTGCTCTTGGTGATATGTGTACGGAACGATTATTTATAAGTTTAAGCATAATATCAAATGATAGGTGTGAGGATGCAATTTCCGATATTGAAGAATTGATATATATTTATTTGTTTGATTTTTTTTTGTTGAGCTCAATTAACAATTTTATTTTCAAAAGTTGTTTTTTCTTTCTCTACTTTTAGAAACACTCATGCAGATGCAAATATCATTCTAAGCCTCGCGAATGTAAGTTTTTGTATATATAAAAAGCATATGGCAAAAACACATTTAAATAAAGTAGAGTTAATCAATCCACATAATTTTGTGGTAAAATATATTTTTAATTATGAATTATTCATTCGCAACATCTTAGATAGTCACCGACCTGAAGCTATTCGAATATAAATGGTGGTCCAGCCGAGTAAGTGGTATAGAAGTAGTTTATTTAAATATACCTTTTAAGCATTTAAGAATTTATTTTAATGTAAATTTAATACATTGCAGTACAAATTCCACTCATAATTTTGATTTTTTTTTAGTTTTAATGATTATAAAACTATTTTGTAAACTATGTGCCGTGTGATCCCGGCCTAGAATAGGATCATCCTGGTACTGGTGGTGTCGTAAGAGGCGACTAAAGTACGTGTGGTAGAGTCACTTCGCCAGCAATGGCAACACGCATGGGCAGACTCGACCGGATCATTACCACCCCCGGCATTTAAAACCAGCGTGAAGTAGTGGCTTTATGCCACTGCGTTTCGCATCAGGTAATGCCGGGCCCCGGCGCCCAACCCATCTTAAAGGCCGGCAACGCACCTGTAGCTCGGTGCTGCACGGGGTCATGGGCGGCGGTAATCACTTACCATCAGGTGACCCGCACGCTCGTTTGCCGTGTCTTTTCCATAAAAAAAAAATTTTTGCTGTGTTATTTAAATAATTTTATAAAATCATCGTCAAGGATATGAAAAAAAACGTTTACTTATTTTAATCAACAAAAACATGACCAAATCTTATATTTTAATATTATTTAAAAAATATGATCAAATATTTCCCATACATAGATAAATAGATTACAAATAGTATAATTTAATAATACTATTGTAGAATACTGGTATAATTTAATAATACTACTGTAGATCGTTCCATTGGTTTTTTATAAATTTAACAATAGATAAGATAGATATATTAACTATTTTTTATACACAAAACAGATGAAAAAAAATCTAAAAGCTTATCTTATTTAAGTTATTTACATTGTATTATTAACATTTTTAATAAAAAAAACATTTTATTGCCAAAATATGCACAATTTAAATATAATAAGGGTTGTACAAAATAGAAACTGTGTTACGTGGTCTCGGTGCAATATACCAGTAACTAATCTTAGTATATGCTATACATTGTAGAATAAGATTTACATATAAAAAATTTATTTGCTCGTTATAACGTTCGTAGAACATATTTTCTTATTAAATATATATCTATGTATCTAATATATTTTTGTATTATGAATAATATTAACTCTTATACTGTTGGAGCTTAAAAATGCGCCTTTGGGTACTTAAAAACGAAAAAAACTTAAATCTTTAATTTAAACTGATATTTATAATGACATCAGAATTAAGTACAATTTTCATTTTAAAAATTAAATAAATAAGTCAATGTTATAATATAGATTCTCATATTATTTTAAATTTTATTGTAGCTTTTAGGCTTTAGGCGTGTTGCTCCAGCATGGCCTTGTACGATGTAAAGTGATAATACGTCAATGAAAGCGCAGGGCACGGTTTGGTTCGTAGTTTCGTAGGTGACGTGAGGTTGCAATGGAGTTATCTATCTCAATTTTTATTCAAATAAACTGTATTCGGTGTAAATGATGTTTCATTTCTTAAACCAGATCTTCGGTTTTTTTTTTTGTAATATTAAAATTGTTATTTTTTAGCTGTGCTGTATCCCGCACATAGCGAGGTAGGCAGAGGGAACCTGAGACCATAGTGTTAAGACACTTCCGTTTCCCACTTTCCGTCGAATACAGGCATTCGAGGCATTGCGTGTTCAGTGGCGGCCCGCGTAACACAACGCCGCTAAAAATATTATTACTTTTATTATTAGTTATTTTAATTTAATACATTAATTTAATATTATTACTTTCATTATATTCAATTATATATATAAATATTATGAACAACGCGTGGTGTTATTTCCTGCTACTGCATATTCCTGCTACAACACGCAACGTCTCGAAAATTGTGCTAAAATTAGGGAACGGAGTTTCTTAAAAGTAGGTTCCCACTATGGCTACCCTGCTATGAAGAACAAAACTTCCAAAAATTTTAGTAACTAATATATATTTTCTATTTTAGGACAGCATCTCATTATGTGCGATGGTAAATATATATCTTTTTAGCTTCATGCTGTATCCCACGCATAGCAGAGTAGGCGGCGGAAACCTGGGAATCTAGTTATAAGACATTCCCGTTTCCATTAAAATACATTCTGTACCCCACGTGCGATCTCTATTGCCACCAGATTTTCTTACAGCACAATACGTCACAAACTCAAGTACCATCCACACCACCTGGATACGTAGCACTCCACTACTGTGCGGTTTCGTAGGAACTTTAATCCACTCCACTTCCAGTGTTTTCAGATCGATACGAACTGGGTAGCTTCAAAAAACACGTCTATCTCCACCTTAAAGGCCGGCGATGCACCTGTAGCTCCTCTGGTATTACACGACGGCGTGGACGGGGGGGATGACTTACCATCAGGTGACCATGGAACGTTCGTTTATCTTGTCGTGGCGCAGGGGCACAGAGTGTAACTGTAAAATCGACTGGTTGTGGGTTCAATCCCCACTCGAGGAGATGCAACATTTACTTAAATTTATATCTCCATTTCTTTGCGCTGGTGTCGAGGCAAAGCGCGGCGTTGAGTTCTGCCACTCAACACGCAATGCTTCCAGAATCCGGCAGAAATTAGGGAATATATCAAATAATTGTTAGTTAGCACTGCAGTTGTGGGTTCGCCTTTGCTTTCCATCCTATCTTGATAAATTATAAATTAAGAAACATCGCTCCAAGAGGAGGAAACATTTCCCTTCTTGGGGAGATGTTACCCCGAAGTTAATACTAACTAGGAAAAACGAAACGTTACGTTTTATAGTCCATCCAAACGAAAATACAATCTACACCTTTTATTATATATAGCTTGTTACATAGCTTAGGAACCAACACTTTTATATTTTAGTTTATTGCTTCAAAAAAGACAAGTGAGCTACTGGTTTTTTAAAGAATCGGTATTTCGATTCTACAGTGGAACGCAGTTAGAATGTGAGAAGGAACGTGAGAATGCTAATTCCATTTTTAAATGTGAACACGACTTACATAGTAATAAGTAGATGTTAATATGTTAATGTTAAAATATTTGAAATTTTATAATTTTATAGTATTTTATAATATAATAATAAAAGAATTGAAAAAAAAAAATCTTTATACGTTTTTAAACACAACCCACCTTGGACAAAAGAGGTAGGCCAAAGGTCAACTTAAAAAATACATCGATCATTAAAAACTTAATAATTGGTATATAGAGACCAGTTGTACAATTAGACGCGATAATAAGCGCCTCCTGAATTCCAGGGAAAGTGAGGAGCGGAGTGTCTTAACACACTCCCTTTGCCTGTCTAACTACATGCGGTATACCGCATAAGCTGTATAAGCATATATAAATTAGAATATGAAAATGAAACATTACCACATTGTACATATACGAATGTACATATTATTTTAATTAACATTTCAAATATTAATTATACAACTGGCGTAATGGTAAATAATAAAAGATTAATATAATAAATTATTTACTTTATAATACTACACTTTTATAAATGTTAATTTCAACACATTTAAAAAAAAGATATAATAAATCTAATACCATAGACATCTAATAAATGTAGTAGAAAATGTAGTAGAGTCCAGTCGTGGCGAAGGGGCACAAAGTGTGCCTGTAAATGCGGCTGTCTGTGGGATCAATCCTCGCTCAAAGAATTGAAATATTTATTTACATTTATATTTTCATTTCTTCGCATGGGTGGTGAAGCAAAGCGCGGGATTGAGTAAAGCTACTCACCAGGGAACGCCTCCCGAATTCGGCGGAAAGAGGAAGTGGAGTGTCTGACTACCCTGCTGTGCGCGGGATACAGCGTGATGAGGATTTTTTTTAATAAAAAGAAATGTAAAACGCAGTTTTCTCTTTGTATGAACTACTGATTATAAACACATTTACACTGAGATTTAAAGTAAATCTTATAACATAACTTATTGTATAATTCCATTAGCGACAACGATCCTATAATAATGTCATTATTTCAATAGATTAGCAAAAACAAACAAACGTATTATTTACCGGTTTATTATACTAGCATGTGCTATAAATATAACATTACTAGATTAATATTATTTATATGAGAATTAAAATTATTTTTATACAAATTGTAAATAAAATACTATTATTTTTCTGTCCATTTTTAAATAAAATACAATAAGCCCCGTCGTGACGTAACGTGATTGTCTCAAGACTAGGTTCCCAATTTCCTTCTGCCTACCCTGCTATGTACGGAATACAGCGGGAAATAAAATTAAAAAAAGGATAAACCAAAGCAACGACTGTAAATAATAGTAATATTCGATGCATGTTCCTCCGTAGGTTACGGAGGTCTTTATGCTTTTTAAGGACCTGCCTCCAGTATCGTCGATAGTGCGTTTTCGAGTAACAACCGAGGTCTCCACCCGCCTCTTTTACCACTCACAAGCCTTTTAACAGTCTATCTCACGTGCCCAAACCAAATTAGAACGTTCTTCTCAGATACATAAATACAAATGGTAAATCCTACTTATTAATAACATAAATGTGAAAAATTATGAGCGTGGATATTTGTTCCACTTTTATGCAATTACTTTAAATGAACGGATTCAATTGAAAATTTACAACGGTACAGCTTGTACATACGGATAATCACTGGTTGTGACGCGACATTCAACACGCAATGCCTCCAGAATTCGGCAAAGTGGGGAACGGAGTATCTTAACTCTAGGTTCCCTCTGCCTACCCTGCTGTGTGTGGAATACAGAGTGAAGCTAATTAATATATTTTTTTTAAATTTAACAACATGTTTAAGCGGGCGAAGACTTATTTGGGTCGATAGTATGATTTATGCTGTGACCCCATCATGACATATTTCTTTCGCTCCTACTATAATTAACCTTTTAACATGTACATACATTACGGGTAAGCCTTTATAATATGAAAACAAAAAGCTGCTCTATGTTTTACTACCTTGCAGGGGAGACAGAGACAACCTAACGTCAATAGATTTTTCCCTATCCGTCTGAATTTGAGACGTTATGTATTGATAGAAAGACTCCATACAAATGAAAATAGCTTTAACTTTGTCATTACTCCGAGCGAGGCTCGAACCCGTAACCACCGCATTTACTGTCTATTATATATATAATTCAAAACTATTATCCATGACTAACAATCGATTTATCCCTTACTTTTTACGCTTCACGCTTGCATCATATATCATTTTCATAATTCCTCTACACATTAGGTGACTAGAATAAATTATACCTCGTCATAAGTAACGTCACGTCATCATCGGATATAATATATTTGATATGCTGTATGTCAATACAGCAACAATTATGTCATAATATGAAAATGGCATACATTGGAGGAAAATTTCGATTATCCTCATAAAATAAGCTTAGTCTGTAATTAATATTTGTGAACATTCATAATATATGAAGAGATAATATTGATTTAAAGTTTAATAAAAACTTTGTGGAAACATAGCTTTTTAGTATATATAAGTTAAAAAAAAATGTTTTTTTAACATTTTTAAAGTGTTATTTTACACTTAGGAAAGAAAAATACTTATTTAGAACACTCGAAAGGAAAGGAAGATCCCGCGCTTCCTGGAAACCGACCAGGCGCTCTGAACACTAAGCCATACGTTCTCATCAAGCTACTTCGAAATTTTGTATACGTTTGTTAGAACTTATTTATGTTATTAGCATCTCAGTAAGGAGATTTTTACAAATTCCGCTGCCCAAAGATAATTACTAAGAATTATCATCTGGCGAGAGAGAATGCTATTTATTTAATATTTTAAAAGTGTTATTTCATACTTAGGAAAGAATAATAATCATTTAGAAAACGTATAAAAATTTGAATGTAGTGTAAACCGAACCCACGCCTCCTGGAAACCGACAAATTATAAAATGGGTGTGACTTAAAATCTTTTTTCACTTTTTAGTTGATATAAAAAATAGATTAAAGTACAGCAATATAGTACTCTATTTTCTTTTGCCAACAAATGCCAATTAGAATATATTGGCGAATATAACCAGATATTTTTCAATTGCAACATGATATCAATATTTGCTTACGTAAATGCACAAATATGTATTTAATACTTTAAGCGTTTTATTTACAAAATACTATACGAATTGTACTGTAAGCTGATAATTTTTAAAAATATACATGAAAATTTCATATAAAAAAATATTTTATTTCTCTGTGCATTAAGTAACTTCAACTTAATGCACAGAAAAATAAAATATTTATTTCTCTGTGCATTAAGTTGAAGTTAATGCACAGAGAAATAAATATTTTACAACGGAACAGGCAAAATAAAAACTATGCTCATAAGTTATTTAAATTATTATTTTTATTATGTACGTAACAAAGCCGGTTTGAACGCTAGTATACAGCTAACATTACAAAAATAACATGATAATTTAAATTTCCTTTACAATTTCGTTATATAAGTTACAAAAAAAAAAGAACTAACCAAAGATTACATACTCGTATTAAAAAGAAACATTTTTGTTTTGTAATTTGTAATTAATACCGGTTCGACATTAAATTATACAGAAAATGCTCTAAAAGAGGACGTTTAAGGTGAGAGTAGGTACTAGGCATAGTTTACTTAGAGTTTGTTATCTGTGATACATTTTACTCTTGTCAAACATCGTATAACATATATTATGTAAATTGAAACGAGTAAACAAAATGAAAATACGTCTGGAGAGCAAACAGAGATCATTACATTTGTATTAACTTTAAGTCGTGCAAACTTAATTTATTTTGAAGACGACGACTTCTTTGCATCGGTCTCACTGTGCCGTGATATGACTACTGTTATTATTAAATTAAAACATATAAGCGTATTTTTTGTATTAAACACTACAATAATATTAAATTATTACAATAAATATTATTAATAATTTGTTCAATCTCCGTACGTGGGATTATGATTAATAATTTATAAACTAATATCACACTTATTCCGCAGAAACATTAGAAAACGTGTAAGTTTTACAATATAGACACAGAACGACACTGTCTTGCTCCATTAGTTACGCAATGAGGATATCATGTCCATATTTTTCCACGGTTGCGTTCGCACTGAATACTCCTTAAACGATCGCAAGGTCAGTCAACAGTTTTCTAACATCGACCAACTAATCAGTATAACTATAGACAATTAAAGCTCACTTCGCGACTTGCAGCCGAAGCCGCTCCAATACAAAGTTATTAGACGTTTTGCATCACATGACGTCACCTCATTGACGTATGAGAGCACGCGATACGAATATGTTTAGCAGCCGGCTTCGCACTCGATTAAATATGCCAGTGATTTGACTGGTACTGACCAAAACATCAGATGGCAATGTCACTGTTAATCGCCTAACGTCCACGTCACATATCACTCTCCTCTCCTGGCAGCTTGCTCGGATCTCGCCTCGGATGCTACTCGGATCGAGTCAGACGGACAGTCCGCCTCTGAATCTGGAGGGTCTATCGCAAGCCAGCATCAGTTTACGCCGACCGGTAAACACTTGCACTGTTTGATTTTCTGAAGACGCTTGCGCCTAAAGGGGGGGTTCTGCCCGGGACAACGGAGCGTGACGGTTATCCAAGTAAACTTTTTTGGTTTACAAAAAGAACAAGATTTGAACGCTGGTGGAGGTCTCTCATCATTATTGTCCCGACGGCGCGGGCCTTTCGGAATATAAAATGAATTGCACTGTCCGTAACAAAAATTGTTTATCACTGTCGCCTGTACACATCCAGGTTCGCGAATTTTTTGTATTAGTTGTTCAGTTTTGCACCAGTCTTCTTTAAGATATTCTTTTTTTGTTACAACGAGCGCATTCCTAGACGATTTCAGAATATTGCGGAATGCTGCACCTTTCGGTATATCTGTCGCGTCTTCTTGTTCAGGAATAGACACAATCATTGTTTCAGAGCTGCCCTCACCGAGCTCATTTCGTTGAACGTACGATGTCGATGGCGCAGTAGCTTCCTCCGTTCGCCTTCGCGCTGCGAGCACTCTTTCAACTTGTTCCGTATCAATAATATCCAAAATCGAATCCGTGGGCGTAAAAGGCCTTTTGCTTCCGACGCCAGCACTCTCACCGCAAGCGGCCAACAGAGCCGCTGCAATAAGCCAGATGCATGATTTCGAAAAGCTCTCCATCTGTAATAAAATAAAACATATAAATATTGGTAAATTTAATTTAAATACCTATAACGAACGGGTGTTTATTTAAAACTAATAGGTTTCGCTAGAGAGGAAGTCGTAGGCTTAACTCACGTTGTATCGAGAGATGAGATTCAACATCGTAGGCAGTGCGTCGGTGTAGTGGTCCGCAGGTTGCGAGCGACGCGCTATGCGTGTGCGCAGGGCCGGCCGGCGAAGCGGTAATGAGCGTGAGCGCCCCTCAATGGACCACCGCTCAATGAACGAGATGAGTCACGCACCGCGCCTCCGCCACAGAGCCGTTACTATCAGTAAGCATCGCAGACGCGACACTTCGCACACGTGTTGAAGATTAACATCAAGCTATGTACAAACAATACATTCAAATCCCAATATAATGTTACAATACCCCGAAGGTTTGTTTATCGCACTATTAATAGTATCTCTAGAATGGTTTGTTGATAAGAAAAGATTATCTACTTTTAAGTTTATTTAGACAATGAGACAAAGACGCAAATCTTTACAGGTGGTCTAGCTTGTTTTTGTTTTTATTGTAATTACTTAAATAAGGTTTTAAATGGACATTTATTTTAAAGTATAATATGTGAGCAATAACCAAATTAAAGCTTGTGAGTAAATTCTATTTATACTCGTAAATATTATATTCGCTTACTCAGCAATCAAGTTTAATTGAAACGACGGTTAATTATTAACAATGGAATTACCAATCACACCAATACCAATCAAACTTTTAAATAAATGTGTGAAATTATAGTTATTAAAATTATAATGTTATATTAAATAATAATCTATCTATATATATAAAAGGACTTGTTCTGACTGACTGAGGTAAGAAGCGCGCACAGCCGTAACCGCTGATGCTAGAAACGTGAAATTTGGACAGATGTTTATTTTTATAATCTGGACATCCACTAAGTAGGGATTTTGGAAAATTTTAACCCTAAAGGGATGAAATAGGGGTTGAAAGTTTGTATGGTTTTTTTTAAAACAGCAGTGATTTTTTTCAATTATAAAATTCGAAATTCAGACTCTTTAAAATATTTCATTGAACACTTTTTTCATGGTTTGTTAGAATTCACCCCCTAAGGGTTCCAATAAGGGGTTGAAAGTTTATATGAAAAAATCTTTAAATCGCCACCGATTTTTATATAAATTTAATTCAGACTGTTAAAAATATTTTATTGAACACATGTTTCATGGATTTTTTAGAATTCACGCCTAAGGGTGCAAAAGCGGGCGAAGCCGCGCGCGCCCACTAGTATCATCATATTATTGGTATTCAATACTTATTAAAAAATATATATTTGATCTCATTATGATCACACATGTTATAGTTACGATTTTCACTAAAAATAATTTAGAAAAAAATATTGTGTTTAATTTTTACTTTTTTTCAAAAAGTAGCAGACAATAGTCTCTACAAAGTATATTTTAACATTACTGTCACTCATCACATAAGGTGTTAAAATCCATTAAATAGAATAATTCAAGAGAATTTCTTTTACAAGAGATTAAAAACAAATAATATTTTCATTTCTTCACTCTGACACCAAGGCAAAAAAAAAACAACACACAAGTTCTTAACAAAAAAAAATATCTCAAATTTTACTTCACAAATATTCACTGTTAGGCACAAAACGATATTTTAAAAAACATTTATTCTTTGACTGTGAAGGAGATATTTTCTCACCTATCGCTCGCTGGGCGCCGGCGCAAAAGCAACATTTGGTCGCGGTGCGGCGCCAACAACATGGTCTTGCACCAAATCTCACAAATACCCGTTTCCGCCCATTAGTAGCCCACAATGGCCATAGAAACTATGCATCCGGAGCCTTCTGCGAAGTGTAGGCGATGTGTGGGTGAAGGTTTTATTGAATCGCGTTTTTAACAAAACATAGTTAAATCATTTGTGATAAATTGTTCGAGATAGTGTTTGTATGACAAAATGTGTTTTTGTAACAGTAGGTAGTACCGTTTTATCTGACCGCCTTATGGAATTATTATTTGAAATGCTTACATTTTTTTAAATTCATAATTAATATTTACTCTGTATCCCACACACAACAGGGTAGGCAGAGAAAGCGTAGTGTTAAAACTCTCCGTTCCTACCCGCTGCTAATAGAAATATTTAATGCTGACGCGAAGCTTTCGGAGCGCCATACAATCATTCTCTAGTAATGGATCCATGATAATTTTCCTGCGCCCATATAAAATTAACAATTTTTCTCAATAGCACAATGTCTTTTAGTCTAATGTAATGAAAATGTCAATAGAAATATTCCTGTTTAGGCAGGAATTCTCGAGGCGAATCCGAATTGAGTGGCGGAACTCAACGCCGGGCTTTTGCCTTATAATATTTCATTTTTCAACTAACATTTCATTTTCCCGATTGGGAGTCGAACTCACAACCGTCGCATCATCACACATTTCATACAGTCGTACGACTGTACACAAATGTGCGACTGCACATTTGTGAGCTTGCGCCACGACGACATCAATACACCTCTATTTATCTTATAAGAATGTATATTTAAACTATATCACAAAATGTAGCAAAACAAATTTTACTATAATAAGAAAAAAACCATCATAAATTTTCCTTAAAAACGTCACTAAATAAAAATTATCAAATCTAATTCAGTTAGAGTAAGATCATTTGTGTTATTATCAACAACAACGTCGTCGTGTAATTGACTCTATCATCTTATGTACACTCTATATCATATAGAGATAAACTCATGTCTTCTTTATATTATAACTATATAATTAAAATATTAATAAAATATTTTATCAGAAGCAATATAATGTTATATTATTTTATTCTCAAATAAATAAATTTGGGAAAATATTTCTAAAATATCTCAAAACGCAATCAAACGCCATGTAAAATAGAAACGAAGCGTATTTAAACGTACAACGTGCATTTTTTACAACACCGGCATTTGGGTGACATTGGAATTTCATTCATTGGACTCCATTCATAAGTTTTGTCCACCTTTAGATAAAAAAAAACTAAAGACCCTTAGACGTGTCGTCTACATCGCTCTGAGATACAGGCTGCTTAAAATAAATATTCTGCAGAATATATATACAGATTTATTACAAAATTAATAATACATTACAATATATACAAATTTATATATAAAAATATTATATTTACTTTTATTATATAAGAGGAATTAATTTAACACACTCTTCCGAGAGAGGAAACAATTTTAAATACTCTGCCGAGAGTAGGACAAGAATCCAAGCCATTGGTAGCTAAGGATCCAGAGTAGATACCTCCTGACAATACGCGCTGTCTCATGTAAAACTACTTTCTGCATCCGGTTCTGGATCCAATAGATAAGCGATAACCTCTTAAGATGTTGGTCGAGGTTTTTCGCTATTAAACCGTGAACTGAAACTACTATCGGTAAAATGATAGTCGCATTGACATCTCACATGGCGGTAATCTTCTCATGGTCTAAGTCCAAATATTTAGATAACTTTTCTTTTTCGGCCTTCTAGAGATTGTCATCACGTGGGATAGTAACGTCAACAATCACTCGGTCTACTAGTACTACATCTGGTCTATTAGCAACAATATACCTATCTATATATATAACAATAGACCGATCCCAGTAGAGCAAAGAACAAATATTTAGTTTTTTTACTTTCAATACAATCCAAAAATATAGACTACTAACTATCTTTTATATGCGCCCGCTTCTTCAAATAAAAATAATAACTATCTAAGAGTTCTGTAAGACCCATTCTAAGTACCATGATAACTCTGATCATACATTCAATTAGTTACATCGAAACGATTAACTTTCCTTATAGCCTTCCTTAATAAAATCTGTCCAAAAATAAAATATTTTTCGATTCGGGCCAAAATAGCATCTGAGACTAGTGCATGCAACCAAGAAAACTCTTCCGCCGCATAGGTACTTATATCTTTTTTAACACTTTTTACGTCCAATGAGCTGAAAAATAATGGGGCCTACAAAATATTTCTTCAGCTTTACAATTTATCCGTTAGTTATTGTGTTAACGGAGATCAAAAGATAGCCTCCTCTCTTACTCCTCTCTACTTCTTTCATAAATCTTTTTTTGCATTTTTACATTCCTCATTCTCTCGACTTGTCTAACGCAAACTCCAGACGACGTGAGCACATTGTTCTTTAATCTTTATGTGATATCCTTCATTTACTTCGATCACTTGTTCTATTATCTTTCCATTCGCGTTTACGTCTTTACATTCTTATATTTATGGAATAAGAAAATGGGGACGGGAGTGCCTCAACAATAGGTTCCCTCTGCCTACCGTGCAGTGTGCATGAAGCATTCAGTCTAGAGTTATTACGATAAAATAATACAAAAATGGCTGTTCAAAATAATTTATATCCCTAAACATAATTATCACATAAAGCTTATAAATATAAAACATAGCAATTACAAAATATTTATTACATAAGAGAATGCTAAATAAAAACAACATGCTGTGCTTAATTCCTTTTGTGGCGTCGTACCTAAGTATAATAAAGTGTTCACACTACACAGAGGCCGACCGTTCTTAGAACCACTGTTGATCCGCACGACATTTTTAAGCTTAGTCACTATATAACGACATCTATTTACTATATCTATTATTAAATGTATAAGTTTTTTTAATATTGGTATATTTACTATTAATGAAGCCGGTCGTGGCGCAGAGGCACAAAGTGTTACTGTAAAATCGACTGGTTGTGGGTTCGATCCCCATGCGAGGAAGAGAAATATTTTCATTTCTTCGCTATGGTGTCGAGGCAAAGCGGGGTGTTCAGTTCCGCCACTCAGCACGCAATGCCTCCAGAACTCGGAAGAAAGTGGGAAACGGAATGTCTTAACACTAGGTTCCCTCTGCTTACCATGCTGTGTGTGGAATACAGCGTGAAGCTGTTTTTTTAACAAAACAACAAATGAACTAATTTAAACAACGTGGGGTGTTCAAGGTAATATTATTATACGCAAAGATATCACTAAATACACGTAGCCTAATTAAGAAAAAACTGTGGGCTAAGTCCCATAAGGAAATACATAGTTAATTTCCGTATTATCACTCACATATATTTTTTAGCTTCACATTGCATCGCGCCGTTCCCAATAAGACACTACAGCGTTCCACATTTTCCGGAGAATTTTGGAGGCATTGTTGTTTTTGTGTTTGACTTGTGAATTTAACTTATTACCAGAGCGACAAAACGAAAATATTAAATATTTAATTTCCTCGAGTAGTAATCGGACCCACAGCCGTCGCGTTTATAGTCGCACGCATGTACCACTGCGCCACGACGGCCTGTAATATATCAATCAGATATTTAGTTAGAATATTATATGTCTAGTCAATTTATACTTTATATTACATTTTGTTGTAATATAAAGCTTAAATTGACTAGATCGATCTTTTATTTAAAAATTTTTTTACAAAAATTGTTTAGAAAATGGTTTGTTTAAAAATTGTTTTTAGTGCCTTTTTATTGGTAATCAAAAATGGCGACTAAGAACAATGTCAGTTTTGAAACATTTCGTCAATTTAACATAATTTAGATATTTCTTTATTCTACTAATACTTATAATTTAAAAATATAATTGTGTAATAATAATCATAAAAATAAATATTATTCTATTCGTGACTGAAGTCGTATATGTATGTATATCACTGCGGTATTACAATATATTATACCTAATAACAACGTATAATTATTTTATCGAGGTCTCTCGGGGCGCAGGGATAAGCGTGAAACTGTTATTTCAACAGGTTACAACCTCTTCGATTCTCAGTCGAGGAAATTAAATATTTAATCATTTAATTTCTTCGCTATGGTATCGAGCAACACAACACGCAATACTATATTGGATGAAATGTAGAGAGCGGAGTGTCTTTCCACTAAGCTCGCTCTGAGAAGATGAAAATAAACCTACCTAACCAAAAAATCATGTAAAACTTATTACTAGCCGAACCTAACGAGAGCCGCATATAACATCTATTTACATACAAAAAACAATTCAATACGCAATTCCCAGTAATTTCAAACACATAAATCACACAGCAATACGAAAATAAGCCTTTTTTCTATTTTTGGATTAAGAAGATTTATAATAAATCATCCACTTGCATCGATGCTGTAGTCGTTTAATCAGCGTAGGAGCATTGTCATTCGTCAGTTTGAATGGGGGAGCGCGTCTGGCAGGCGCCTGCGCACTGTGCCGTATTGTGTATTTCACGATCAATGGCCATCAGAAATAATAAATGTAATAAGGTAATTTTTATTTATGGGAAGAGTATTGTGAGCTAGGCTTGTGGATACTAAAAAAATATGTTTTTGTAAGATTTGGTTAGGATTGTTAGATCGTCGATTTGGTTAACAAAATTTGTTAAAATTTTAATGCCGTAATATAATACGGCATCCCTTATTTTATTTATTCATAAAGTGTTTACACAAATAAAATAAAATGTTATTTTAACTTGGCTGACTTACCTATAAGGTAAAAAAGATATCTTATGTATCACTCATACATATATTACAATATTATAAAGCGATATTAAACTAAAAGATAAATTAAAAATTATAATTCTTCTTAAGTCTTCCCTATATGGTCACCCTATTATTTCCACATATTTTTTACGTAACTTCGTCTACTTTCAATTGATACAACCTATTTGCCATTTTATTGTGATGTTTTTTATATAGGTCCATTGATCATATTAATTTTTGTAACCAGTTGCTTTTATATTAAATGACGAGGGTGCAATATGACATTTTTTGTACTTATACAATAAAAAAAAGCAATACAATGTAGCTAAATTTATAGATTTCATCGTAGCGCTGGCTGATACGTGGGTGTGTTTTCGGTCAACACGATCGAACGATAAAAATATTTAAATTTTCCTTCTTTGGCAAGAAATTGAGGTTGAGGTTGAGGTTCGCCATTCAGCACACAAGATCTGGAATTTAGGAAAATAGGCAGTTTCTTGGTACTGAGGTATTTTTTTCTTCTGCTGCTTTATGAGCGATATAGTAAGCTAAGATGCTAATACTCAACAGGAAATGCCTCGTAGGAAATGGGGAACGGAGTTTTAACCCTAGGTTGCTTTTGCCTACCCGGCTATATACGCACAGCGTGATACTGAAAAAATATACCTGTATGTATTCATATGACGTATAACATATAATTTAAATAAACAACATAAAAAACAAATCATATAACGCCTTGATAATCAAAACGTAAACAGTTTTATAATACAAAGAAAGATAAAAATGCTCTAATATTCTAACGCTTCGGTCATTTAAAACATTAGGCCATTATACAGATGCTCTTAACAATTTTGTATACACAATATATTAACTAAGTTTAATCGTTTCCAATCGCTTTGATCGGCGAAGTCTCACGTCGGACGGCGCCATTGGACCGACAGCCCAAAAAAATCAATTCGGTGATCTAAAGTGGCGTAAATGTTGTAGGTTCTGTATAGAAGAATTATAATAAGTAAATATTAAGCTATACGGGCCATGTTATGGAAAGTAATGATAAATATTTAAGGAATAGTTATCATTTTACAATCGATAAGAAAGCTAAGACTTAATCTACATATTCTTATGTTTAAATCGTCAATGTGGAAGAAAAATCATGTTTTGAATTCAACGCTGTCACCGAGTCTCCCATCCCGGTCTTAACCCTATCCGGTTGCAAGCTCACAAGTATCTGCTACCAGCCTGTTGAAGTTTATATCACAGAATTATATTGACAGAAAGCTGTCCAAATACACGAAATCGTGAGATAATAGAAAATTATCTACAAATAACAGTTTTGAATTTTAGAAAAATAATTGATTTCATTATTACCTATAGTTTCCTTCCACTTTTACTATACAAAGAAAAACGGGAACAGAGTGTTTTGACACTAAAACTTGTCTTGCTGCACATGCAGCTACATACGGAACTCACATTTTTATTCACATTTTTTATATAAAATCATTTTTTTACAAAAAACACTATACCATGAAATTCACTACTGATGAAGGTAACGTCAAAGATCGCGCCAGGTAACAAGTATTTAAATCGAGCGAGCACCAGTATAAATCAAATGGGGGCCCTAACAACTTATGACATAAAATCCTTTATTATTCACACGACTTCAAATAAAAAATATCTCGTTCAATAGCCAGCGCCGAATGGCGTCGCGCCTCGAATTTCATTATTGGATTAACTTGGTTCCTTTAAAACGAACAATTAAACGGACGTGATGGGATTGACAAAAAATATCTTAGTTTCGTTTTTTTTTTAATTTTATTCCAAATTCGCGCTGCAACCGCTTAAACTGTTCTTAGAAACGTTGTTATTTATTGTACATATAATAGGTATAATATTATATAGCGTTTATGTAGTTTTTGTAGTCATTTTAAAGGTAAAGGCACAATTTAATACGAATCGCCTTGTGGTTAAGCCTCTATTCATTTCATTTTTCCACGGTGACGTTGATTTATAAAAAGATTTTTTTGAATATTCAATGTCGTTTCGATTATGAGTTTAACAAGAGTTAGACCTATATTGTATACAATTATTTTTGTATTATTATATTTATTACTATATATATATGTATATATATATATATATATATATATATATATATATATATATATATATATATATATATATATATATATATATATATATATATCTATATATATATATATATATATATATATATATATATATATATATATATAAAGATTATTGTTAGTAAGCATGCCAAAGGTTCCTTCTCCATCCTCTACTTACATAAAAATCCTTTTTTAAAATTTCTGTCTCCGTAGTGTGATAACCAGAGAGAACGGAGAACCAAAATTGTTTGATGTCTGTATACCTCTTTCGCCTCCTCTATCAAACTCTTTATATACATCTCAAGTTAAGTTCTCAAGCTTCTTACGTGACATTCCTCCAGTATCATGCGTGCTTCAATAAAATTGTTACCGTTCTTTCGCAAGTCATTCTTTTGACATAGCCTAACCACCTGAGCACATTCTTCTTCATTCGGTGAAATTGTACAATAAATAATTATTATAGTTGAAAATGAGAACTTCAAATAAAAAATATAAAAAAATGTAAAAAAGATTTTCATTTTAATCTTATCTTATATCTTAATTAAAAAAAACTACGGATAATCACAAAACTCTTGTGCTCTTGTTTTTTTTTAGCTTCATGCTGTCTCCCGCACAAAGCATGGTTGGCAGATGGAACTTAGAATTTAATATTAAAATACTCTCTTCTAAGACACTTCCGTTCCCCAATTCCTTTCAAATTAGAGGCGTTACGTTTTAAGTATCTCAACGCTGCACTTTGCCTTGTTACCGGAACAAGGAAATGAAAACATTAAATATCCAAGTGGAAATCGAAACCACAACCTATCGCGTCACACGCTTGTGCCTCTATGCAACAACTGACAAGTCGTAGAAAAATAACAGATATATATTATATTTCATAGATTATAATCAATTATTAGTTATTGGATGTATATACTTTAGTTGATCTGGTGGATAAAACACTGGGTTCAGTTCCACCACTAAACATGCACGAACATGTCTCAAAAATATGTGGAGTCCTTACATCAAGTTCCCTCTGTCTACACGATATTTGTGAAAAAACGGGAAGCTACAAAAAAAATAATACTCTTTAAGTCGTCAAACGCATCAATCGTCTCTGGGGAAAAAAGGCAGTAAATTTGAATGTGTATGGAAAAAAATATGTATGGAAAGGAATAAATAAATAATAAAACTTTTTATATTTTTTAAATTAAAATTCTATCCATTATATTAGACCGTTTCATTTTATGTTATTGTAATAATTTAATAATTAATTTATTAAAACGATTTCTTAGATTAATAATATTTATTAGCTGGACTAGAGAAAACAATAAAATATAAAACAAAACGATATTAAAATGGTATGTCAATTAATTCGCGTTCGATTAATTGCAGCTATGTCTACATGGAATGTACTACCATGGGAGGCCAGTCGTGGCGCAGCGGTACAAAGTGTGACTGTAAAACGGACTGGTTCGATCCCCTCTCGAGGAGATGAAATATTTACTTAAATTAATATTTCCATTTCTTCGCTCTGATGTCGAGGAAACGCGCGGCGTTGAGTTCTACTACTCAACACGCAATGCCTCCAGAATTGCGCAGAAAGTGGGGAACGGAGTGTCTTGACATTAGGTTCCCTCTGCCTACCCTGCCGTGTGCGGGATACAGCGTGAAGCTGATTTGATTTGATTTAGATTTTTGTCTACATGGTAGTAAAAATTAGGTAGGTTTTTTTAGCTTCACGTTGTATCCCGCATCAAGCAGAGTAGGCAGAGGAAGCCTAGTGTTAAAACTCTCCGTTCAGTGCTTCTTAATAAGTATTTTTCCATTGCGTTTTCGGGCCTTCCGTTGCGGAACTTCACCATGTGTCTTTACCTGGTTACCAGAGCGTGGAAATGAAAATCTTAACTAACTCATTCGCTCGAGAAGAAATCGAACCCACAGTCGACGTATTTACCGTCACACGCTTCTGCCACTACGCCTCGACAGCCTAAATAAACTATTAATAACCGATAGCAACTAAAGTAAATCGATTCTACCTTTTTTTATTTATAGCTGATGTGACCTTTAAGTCTAGACTTTTGTCTGTTACGTACATTTTTAAACAAATTTTCCATTAAATTTAAAAGCGCATCACATCTTTGTTAATATAATGTAATAATTTATCATTTTTTATACCCATTAGTACGTTTTCCGGTCTATTCTGTTATTGGTTACTTTACAGATGTTTTAACGATGAATTCATAATATTAAGAATTTTATATATCCTACCAGAGGCCAATCGCGGCGCTGGAGCACAAGAATGCGGCTGTAAATATGACAGGTTGTAGGTTCGATTCCCACTCGAGGAAATAAATATTTAATATTATCATTTCCTCGCTCTGGTGGCGAGGCACAGCGAGGCGTTCAGTACCGCCACCTTTCAAATTGAGCGGAAAATGATTAAAATGATTAACGGAGTTTCCTTATGGGGAACGGAGTGTGTTAACAGTAGATTTCACATGTCCCCTGTGCCCATCTTGCTATGTTCGGGATTCCTCTGGCTACACTTAACTTCATTTAGAAGCGATCGCATGACAATAAGGTAGACTTACATGATTCAACTTTAAAGTTATTATAAATATATTCTTAATATTTTTCTATATGTATATATTTATCTTAAGATATTTTCCTCTATTGAGGCCTTATATTTACATGTATATTTTGTCGTAACTGAAGGAGCATTTAAATAAGAAATGGATCAATATATTATTTTTATATCAATGCGTATAGCATGTTTTACAGAAATAAAATAGATTATCTGTTACGTACATTTTAATTTTAAATCATCTTCTTCTTGAATTACATCATTCTTGTCAGCTTCACGGTGTATCCCGCACTCAGCAGGGTGGGCAGAGGGAACCTAATGTTAAGATACTCCGTTCCCCACTTTCCGCCGAATTCTAGAGGTATTGCGTGCTGAGTGGTGGAACTCAAAGCCGAGCTTTGCCTCGACACCAGAGCGAAGATATTAAAAAATAAATGTAATAAATATTTCACTTCTTCGAGTGGGGATTGAACCCAAACAGTCGATTTTACAGTCACACTTTGTGCCATTGCGCCACGACCGGCCTCATCTTTTAAAGGCTTAATGACGTTTTAATAATATCATTAATGAAAAAATTGTAAAGGAAACGTCAAAATCATATATATTTTCAACACCGCAATTATAAAATTTAAAACTTTCTCTTTCATTCTCGTAGAAGCCGGAGTATATTAAAACAAACTAGCGGTAATAATTGATCAACGATAAGCAATTAAGCGTGGGTCAAGTTAGGTTAATACGAGATATGTTCCCGTCGCCATGGAACTTGTAGGGGAACAAAGAAATCATAATACACAATGGCAACGTCAAGATAATGGTCAACATTTTTTTTTATATAATTCGTTGATTTGAATCAGCTTCATGCTGTATCTCGCAGAGCAGGGTAGGCAGAGGGAATCTAGTGTTAAGACATTCATACAGATACATTTTCTGTTGCATTCTGGATGGATTGCGTATTGAGTGGCGGAACTCAACGCCGCAGTTTAATAAATATAAATAATTTTAAATCAATATTACATTTCCTCGAGCGGGGATCGAATCCACAAGTGTACGACTGTAATCGCGACTGGTAGTGCACCACGACTGGCCTCGATTTGAATCGTTTCGTTTTTCATTTTAGATAGGTGAAATTCATTGTATTCACTTTACAAATTAGCTATTTTATTGTTTTAGTTTTACACTTTATCCTGTACTTAGCAAAAAAGGCAGAGGGAACCTGGGAACCTAATATTAGGTCACTCTGTTTCTTAAGACTATTTATATTAGACTTCCATTCACTATTTTCTGGACGGGAGGCATTGTTTCATTTCCACTTGTGGGAAACGAACCCACAACCTGTTGCGTTTACAATCACACGCTTGTGCCCGTAGGCCATGTTTGTTCTCACGAATATGTTGTTTCGTTCTTTTTATTCATGGTAAATAGGTCAAATATATTGTAACCCTCTATGCATACAGACCTGAAAAATTATCTATTTTGAAGCATCATACTTTGTCCCATATAGAAACATAGAACCTAAACATCAACTTAGAGTATACAGAACTCAAAACTGTGCATTCTACTCGATGTAATTGAAACATCTCTATCTCTATCTTCCTCGAGCGGAAACCGAACCATCGTGTTTAAAACTCAATGACGACCATACGTTTACGCATAGGTACGTTAAAATAAATATGACATGCAACTATCACGTTCAGTTAAATATTATACAAATAGGTATGCCTGTATGGGAATCATGATTGAAATGTTTATTTTCTTAAAAATATAATTTTCGAATTTTAGTAGTACAAAGTAAATATATTAAAACCCTGCGCAATTGCTTTTTGCGCCATTACGGTTCACGTCTGTCATCGTATTTCGTAATTATAAAATGACGTCTCCTAGGGTGGCGCCATTGTATATTGATGTGTCATTTCCGCATCGATTTAAAATTAAATTATATCAGCTTCACACCGTATCCTGCATAGGGATAGGTACAGGGAACCTAGTGTTAAAACACTCCATTCCCCACTTTACGCAGAATTCTGGAGGCATTGCGTTTTGAGTGGCAGAATTCAACGCCGCGCTTTTCATTGAAATCAGAACGAAGAATGAAAATATAAATTGAAATAAATATATTCATTTCCTCGAGTGGTGATCGAACTTACAATCAGTCGCGTTTACAGTCACACTATGTGCCCCTGCGCCGCGACTGGCCTCTCTTTAAAAGATGCTGCTTTACATATTTTTTATTATATAAAAATAAAAGTAAGTTAAAGAAACATACCGATTCTTGTACCATGCCCTGTCACTTAATTAGATAATAGGGGAAAAATTATATATAACAAAAAAGGAAAAATTATATATAAATATATAACAACCCGAAAGCTATTACAAATATAGTATAGGTATAGGTTACAAGCCTTGCCTATAGTTATAAAATTGCAAAGCATTTTTATAGTAAATTTGCAATTGATATTTCCGATTTTTTCTTTTTATATATTGGAAGCCCTTGTGGCTCAGGGGCACAAACGAGCGACTATCACTTGACTGTCGTGGGTTCGATTACAACTCGATGCAGTGACTTATTATTTATTAATTAATATTTTCATTTCTTCGCTCTGGTACCAAAAAAAAAACGAGTTGAGTTCCGCCACCCAACACGAAAGTCTTATCGCTAGGTTCCCTCTACCTACCCTCCGACGTGTGAGAACAGGTGAAGCAAAAAAAACTGTTAATTTTTTTATTTATCCAATTTACGGTAGTAAATATAATAAAAGTAATAAAAGTTATGAAACTTTATGATAGATGACACATAATACTTAATCGCTCTAAGGTAACATCACTAACATCCACTTCCTTCCTCAATTTAAATGTTATGTCAACAAAAAAGAACTGAAAACTATTAGAAATGACGCAAACAAACGGCAATAGTACCAAAGATAGAATAGTGACGTAAGTATTAATCGCATATTGTACTTGAACCGGCTGGTGAAGTAACACGGCGTCGAGTATGAAGCTGCCTTTACATACGTTAAAGAGTGAGTTTTTTTTTTTGAATTTTCTAAATATAAATCTTGCTCGATATATGTTGTGATTATAGGTTAAATTAGGTTACATTAAGAAACAAGTATTAAATACACCGAACATAAAAAATTATAAATATATAATAATTAAAAAGAAAATAAAAAAAACACGCCTTTATGAAAAAATATTTAAACGAAAAAAAGTTGAAGTGATAAAGATGATAAGTGATAACTTTTTATGAGATGGTAAACTGCTACGTTACGTAACGCGTAACGGCGCTATGCTGGCTTCCCTTTCTCTCACGCAAACGGCAGCATCGGAGAGGCTCCTTATCTCTCACTCTGACCCACAGCGCTAGCCGTGCTTCGGACAGACGCATCTCACTCTTCTCTACAAAGACTCAGCGCTTAGTGTGCGATAGACATACAATGTTATCAGTGATCGTAAAACCTAAATATCATTTGAAGCTTTTGTAGGATAAAGTAATGACTCTAACGTATATATATTAAATAATTATAAAAAAAAAATATTTTATAATCAATAAAAGACTTTATCGATAAATAATCTTATACATATAATATAACTAATAACCTAAGCTTTTCTCTAGTTAACAATTTCATTATTACATACTTCAACTTAAATTATTTTAAGTTATCGCTTCTGTCGGGCGTCTCGATACGCACCCGTAACTTTTTTTTAATTTGAATTCTTCGATTCCCCTCTCAATTTTCATGGGATTCTGGACTTGGTGATTATGAGACCATTAGGAAAGTAACATACTTTCTTACAAAAAAATAATTTATTTTTGAAATTGGTATGTATACAAATAACGGAGAAATCTACGACCAGACATAAAAACTTACTTATGGAATATAGAATTATTGAAAAAAGAAGTGGGTCAAAAAGCTGAAATAAGTTGTTTATTTATTTATTTATTATAAATTAATTTATATCAATAATTTCATTTATTATTTTTCAATTTCATCTACTTTGTGTTGATTAAAATATTAACAACTATATTTTAATTTTTTTTAAGCTTGGGCATAAAAATGTACTTTAAATGTATTTTAATTATTATTTTTATTTTAATATATAGAATTCGAATATTTTGAAACAGTAATATTTTTGTTGATTTATATAATATTCTATAATAATCCATAAAAATATACGTTAAATATTCTTATTATCATGTTTTATATTTAAAAGTTCAATGTAAAGGCAATGCAAGTGTAATTCGATCTATCACAAGTGTGATATATGATATAACCTATTACGCATAGAAAGAATTTGAAGAATACGTGAGGACACGCATGTAATCATGGCTTCCTGTATTTAACAACTAAAATTACAATTATATTTCTTTGAAATATCAAGAGACACATTCCTCCGTACTCCGCTTTTTGACCTTTTACGTTACCACAGCAAATTAAAATATCAAATATTTCATTATTCCCCCGTTGCCGTTGTTCCCCATTTGATTCGTGGGTTCGTCGCGTTTACAGTCGCACGTTTATATGCCTGCGTCATGACAGCCTCATAAATAAAACACAACCAGTGATAGTCTGATACTGAGATTACAAATCTCACATTTTTATTTAAACCCTAAAGTAAAAAAAATCTATGGGAGTGAACAACGAATAAGAATATTAATATTTGTGAAGAGGTTTCTCTCTCTGAAGCCCTAACCACCAATGGCTTGGAACCCTGTCCCACTCTCGGTAGAGTGTTTTTTTATATCATTAAATGTATGTTCTATAATACAAATATATATTATTATCGCCTTGATAAAGACAAAATGAATCCATCCATCCATACAAGCAAAATTCGATTTATACGAGTATTTTCACTTTAACGCTTAAAGCGCGGTGTTAGTGCCGCCACTCAACAATCGCGGGGCCACGAAGCTGTCATTTTGATAAAAAAAAATATTACCTTTAGCTACCCAAGGGCATTACGATACCTACCAAATTGTCACTTCATTCCCTTTAAAAGTGTATATCTCACATTTTCGCTAAAATAAAAAAAAAACACAAACTTTTAAACTAAAATTTAAAATTTGTTCTAACACCATACTAAGTACCTTGTTCTACTAAGCTTTAGATGTTCTTTAATGTCTTCCATTAATTTACAATACAATGAGATCAGCATACAAATTGATGTTTTAACATATGATTTTAAATTTTTCTCGTAAATAAAATAAACAATGTCATTGTTACATTCAATTTATGTATGTTACGATACCTACTTGTTTGCACACGCAATACATCAATCGATATGTTGCAATACATCAAACGGACTAAGAAATTATATCACTAATGGTTTTTTACTTTTTGAGTAAATATTATAATGAAGAATTTGACCGTTTTTAAGGCACGACATGATGGGACTGATGTAATAAATTATTTTCATTTCCCCGTTTTGTGTTCCCCGTTGTCCATGTTTTTTTTCAAATTTTGGAATGGCACCTGTAGCTCCTTTGGTGTTGCACGAGGTCGTGGGCGACGGCGATCACTTGCCATCAGGTGACCCGAACGCTCGTTTGCCTTGTCCTTTTCCATAAAAAAAATAAAAAATACTTCTAGGAAAACAATGCAAGACGTCGAGAGTTCCGCTATTTTATACCCAATGGAAAGCGCAAGACAGAGTGTTTTGGCTCTAGGTTCCTTCTGCCGAAATTGACCTGAGTGCACTCAGGAAAAAGCTGGATTAAACAATGTAAAAGATAATTTATTTAATTTTTACTATTCTACGGATTCATCACAGTTCGCCGTGTGATCCCGGCCTAGAATAGGCTCATCCTGGTACTGGTGGTGTCGTAAGCGGCGACTAAAGTACGTGTGGTAGAGTCACTCATCATTACCACCCCCGGCATTTAAAACCGGCGTGAAGTAGTGGCTTTATGCCACTGCGTTTTGCATCAGGTTTGCCGGGCCCCGGCGCCCAACCCACCTTAAAGGCCGGCAACACACCTGTAGCTCCTCTGGGGTTGCACATAGGCGGCGGTAATCACTTACCATCAGGTGACCCGAACGCTCGTTTGCCGTGTCTTTTCAATAAAAAAAAACATTAATAGCGTTCTTTAACTCTTTTCAGCTTTTTTTTTTCTTTTTTCTTTTTACACTGTTCTACTCATTTAGCAGGATAGGTAGAGAGAATCTTGTGTCCTTTCGACATACGCATATAATTTGTACAAAATAACACAGCAAAGAGCGTAATCAGTAATAGATATTTTTTTAAGCTTCACGCTATATCTCGCACACAGCAGAGTAGGCAAAGGGAGTCTGGAAATCTAGGAAAGACACTCCGTTTTCCATTTTACTCCAAATTTTGGAGGCATTGCGTATTGAGTTGCGGAACTCAACGCCGCGCTTTGCCTCGGCACCAGAACGAAGAAATGAAAATAATTAGTTTAATAATATGTACATTCATACTTAATCAGTAATAGTTACCATTGCTTGTTTGAACAACACCTATCATTTGAATAGTCGTCGTCGGTAAAACGTTTACGTATCATTAAACCAGTACCAAGGTCCCTATTTGTGTTGTTTTAGCATAACAAATGACAGTATGACGTTCTAGCAAATGCGTGTTGCGGTATGGCAACACTTACTTAGTGGAACTTTGTAAGTACCGTGCATATTTAAAAAAAATCTTTTAAATATTTTTACATATTAAAAAAAAAATAGTTACTGAGACCAGTCGTGGCTCAGGGGCACAATCGTTTGACTGTAAACGCGACAAGTTGTGGATTCGTTTACCACTCGAGCCTCAAAATGAAATATTTAATATTTTCATTGCCTCGCTCTGGTGATGAGGCAATGCGCTTCATTAAGTTCCGTACCCAACAATCAATGCCTTCAGAATTCGGAGGAATTGTGTTTTAATGAAAAGAGAGTGTATTAACATTAAGTTCCCTTCTATGTGCGTAACACAGTGGGAACGTACAAAAAAAAGGTAAAAAACTGAACAAAGTAGGTAAAAATACAACAATTACTACAATAAATTTTTCAACAACATTATGACAGCATATCTAGATCATAACATAGTATTAAGCAATCAAGTAAAGATTATGGTAATATTTTAATAACAGTTTACGTCTGGCCCACTATTAGCTACAATATTGAATTAAATCATGTTTCGTATTTATTTGCATAGAACACGTATATTCTGTTTATGTTATTCGAGGAACCTGATAGAATTCCATTCCATGTATCTGTAAGAATAGTAAGTTTACCTGTTTCGATAGATAAAGCGGGCTTTTTATTATTTTAGCTTCACGCTATATCCCGCACATAGCAATGTAGTCATGGGGAACCTGAGAACCTAGTGTAAATAACTGAATTGTGTAAATATTTAATATGTTCATTTCCTCCAATGTGCACTGCTCGCATTAACATTTGCACTCTTATGCCTTGTATTTTTTAATTTAGGTTATTTCTTTTTCTTTGTATTTCTCAATATGGGCCTTCTATATAAAGTTACCCATATGAAACCATATAAGTAAATAGAAATATATAAAATGCTTTTTTTTCTAAGAAGTAAAAAGGCCAGTCGTAACACAGGGGCAAAAGCGTGTCACTGTGAACGCGACTGGTCGTGGTTCTGATTCACAACTCTTGGAAATGAAATATGTTTTTTTTTAACATTTTCTTTCCGAAATGTCTTAACTACTACTAACTAGGCTCCTCTCTACCTACCATGCTATATATATATGCAGGGTGGGGCTAAAGTTGTAATGTATCTATTAAATTAAATATTTAATATTTTCATTTCTTCGCTCTAGTATCGAGGCAAAGCGCAGAGTTGACTCCGCAATTCAACAAAAATTGGCGTAAAATGGACGAAACGGAGTGTTCTTCAACTCGGTTCTATTACTAATTATACAGCGTGAAACTGTGAAAAAAAATCTTATTATTATTTTAAATATAAGTTAAAATAACCATATTAAAAGCACTTCCATTCTATTCGATAAACATTAAAGCAACCGATATCTAGTATTACATTAATCAGTGATAACAAAACCTTACAAGCCAAGGTCGATGCGTCTGGACTCACGCCAGATGAGCAAATTTGATTTCAAATGTTCACCAATACAAGACCATTCAGTTTTGTTTGTAAATAAACATTTTGTAGTATAGTAGTGGTGTAGTGATTGTTGATTTGGGTACAGGTATCTATGATATTTTTAATACTATATTTATTTTTGTAGGATTATACCTTTTTTTTTGTTTATAGTGTGTTTATGGAATGGTTCTTAAACTTGTCCTTGGACCGTATGTACGTGTAGCGAAAATACTATTAATACATACTTAATATATATTATAATACTAATGGCGCGCGCGTCTTCGCCCGCTTATTTGCACCCTTAGGGGTGAATTCATAAAAAACCACGAAACACGTGTTCAATAAAATATTTTTAATAGTCTGAATTTAAATTTTTATAAAAATCGATGGCGATTTAAAGATTTTTCCATATAAATTTTGAACCCCTTATTTGAACGCTTATTGAGTCTGAATTTCGAATTTTATAAAAATCGGTGCTGTTTTAAAAAAAATCCCTACAAGCTTTCAACCCCTATTTCACCCCTTTAGGGTTAAAATTTTTCAAAATCCCTTAGTGGATGTCCAGATTATAAGAATAAACATCTGTGCGAGCGTCTTACCTCAGTCAGTCAGAACAAATCCTTTTATATATATAGATAATATTTCACACTTTGATACAAATAATACAAAAGAAAAGGAAATATGAGTATGGTATAGTAACAAATATTCTAATTTGTGTAGAGTACATACGAATTTGAACTGTGTACTACCGCTGAGTAGATTTCTAATATTTAAATTTTTCCAGTAATTATACCTAGTCCTCATAAAATGAATTACAAATATATACAAAACAAAAAAAAAACTAACTACTACTGACTATCTAACTACTATGAGGCCGGCCGTGGCGCAGTGGCACGAGTTGTGACTGTAAAACCGAGTGGTTGTGGGTTCGATCCCCACTCGAGGAGATGAAATATTTACTTAAAATTTATATTTCCATGTCTTCGCTCTGGTCTCAAGGCAAAGCGCGGCGTTGAGTTCTGCCACTCAACACGCAATGCCTCCAAAATTCGGCAGAAAGAGGGGAACGGAGTGTCTTAACACTAGGTTCCCTCTGCCTACCCTGCTGTGTGCGGGATATAGCGTGAAGCTAACTTAATTTTAATTTAAAAACTATTCGAGAGACAAATTCCATTTTATCTATTGGAAATTAATCCAGTGCAATCATGATATAAACACAAATTTTATATCAGATTTTTGCTTAACAGATAACTAATATTTTGTGTAAATAATATCCTAAGCGGTCGACGGTCGGTGTAAAAAGCGTGTGTACGTACATATGTATGTATGTATATTTTAATATCATTATGTTTTAATGGACGTGGCATGATAGTAAAAAACAAAACAATACGTCTACGATCCGTTTGATTTTTCCGACTCCAATAAAATTATAGTTTTTTTCCTTATCGTTTACAATTCATATCAATTTGTAATGTAATTTATGTTTTATATTGTCACTAGATCTTGGCACTTTGAAAATTAGCAATTATCTATACATACTGTAACTGATCGCCGTCTGTACGTGTACATGGAAGATATATGACAAAATTAGGATCAATGTAATAGAGCTCAAAACAATTATTTTGTAAAATTTTGTCTATTTATCGGTTTATCTGTCATGTTAATCTCATAAACGGCTTAATCGATTAAAATGTAGTTTATACTGTTGTGTTTTGGGTTCTTTTCTAAACATTTAGTATTTGTTTTTGTATCGGTACATAAATAAATATTATACGTTATACCAATATAAGGAATTTGATTTGACAAAATTGCTACAAAACTATTTTATTATTGAATTAGCTGAAACTTTCGTTTTCAATGTATGGATATTGTCTTTAAAATGACATTAATGTTACATGAACACGTCCAAATCTAGCGGGCGCAGCCGTGGTCGGATCGCTAGTACTTACTTGTATGTGACAATTGTATTTTTAGTACTGACTGTATTTAGGTATGGATATGAAACTATTAATATTTAATAGTAATCGACGACGCCATCCTGACGGAGTCGCTTATCGGCTTAATAAACTTAAAAGCCGCAAGATATATGAATGCGTAATATACTTTACATTTTACCTTTTTGAACCTAACACAGCACTTTGTTATTCTAGATTGGAGTAATATAAATATGCGTATCGTGGCGCAGGAGCCCAAACGTGCGACTTTAAATGTAATGTTTGTGGGTTCGATTCCCATTTGGGGGGAATTATTTAATATTTTCATTTTCTTACTCTGGTGGGGATTATATAATAGAGGAAACACAGTGGTACGACACTCCGTTCCCCACTTTCCTATCATTGATGTCGAAGCAAAACGGAATTTAACGCCGCACTTTTTCTACCGAAGCGCGCAAATAAAAATAAATTTAACATAATGTTACTTGTTATACTTAATCACATCCAAGTCTCAGGGGAAAGATATGAATGACAAACATGTATGTTGACAATGGTGGCATGAGCTTTTTTTAGCTTCACACTGTATCCCGCACCCAGCAGGATAGGCTGAGGGAACCTAGGATTAAGACATTTCATTCCCCAATTTCACCTAATTCTAGAGGCATTGCGTGCTGAGTGGCGTAACTCAATGCCGCGGTTACCTCAACACCAGAGCGAAGAAATTAAAATAATAAATACTTTATTTCCTCGAGTGAGAATCGAACTCACAACCTGTCGCGTTTACAGTCACACTTTGTAGCCCTGCGCCACGACTGGCCTCTTTATAATTATAATATGAATAAAATATTCAATAGTAGGCGCACATTTAATAAGTTGTTTTTGGTTATCAGTAAAATACAGCTTTAAAATAACAAATACGTTTTGCTAAGTTAATAAATTATTTACTTAGCAAATACTATTGTTACTTAAATAGTAAATATTTAAGATAAACAATTGACGTTTAAGTGATATTAAATTTGTTCAATTTTATGTAATATAGCATTATTCTAACAAAAAAGTGAAAAATAAAAAAAATATTTGTAAAAACAAGAACCCCGACTGCAGAAAACTAAAAAGAAAATAAACAAGCCCAATAGTTTATCAGAATTAACAGTCGGGACCTATAAGTAATTCTTCAATCAATAAAATCTTTACCAGGAACCCCGCATAATTTAAAAAGGTCCCGACTGTTAATCCTAATAAACTATTGCGCTTGTTTATTTTCTTTTTAGTTTTCTGCAGTCGGGGTTTTTGTTTTTACAAATATTTTTGGACATTTTTTTTCTTGTTACGTACGCACATTTAATTCAGTACATTTACTATTAAGTTAATAATCTCTTCATACTACTTTCTACGAATACTCATAATATGATTAAAAATAGGTCGGTGCGTAAAATTGGAAACGAACTTGAAAAGCTAGATTAATAGCAGTATTTCAAGCGATCGATAATAGCGATCTTTTGCCAAATTTCACTGTGCTATATGACGTCCATTGGTTCTATGTTTGAATGTCCATAATTGACATATTAATCGTAAAGTAAAAATATTGTTTTGTTTTTTTTTATTAGTTTAACGCTATATCTGGCATAGGTGTCCGCACGTAGGCAGAGACAACCTGGGGACCTAGTGTAAAGACACTCCGTTCTCCACTAAGACGCTTCTGTTACCCATTTTCCGCTGAGTTCTCGAGTTATTGCGTGTTGTGTGGTGAATGTTAACGCCGCGCTACCATCGTTATGTTCAAAAAACATTAATAAAATATCAAAATGTTTAACTTGTATAAAATACCGCTGAGCGTTTATTTTTGGCATAAGGAGGTAATTGTATGAATAAACTATTACTAGCGGACCTCCCTATTACTAGTGGCACAGTGACAATTGTAGGTTCGATTCCCACTCTGGGAAATAAATTATTCAAAAATATTAAATTATTTCCTAGATCTGATAACAAGACAAAGCGCGGCGCGGCGTTGAATTGCACTCAAGATTCAGTGTCTCTAAAAACTCAGCAGAAAGTGTTGAACAAAACAATCGTATTATAACTAATTTTTAGACAAAAATATATATCTTTTATTTTTTTCTTGTTTATTAATAATTCAAAATGAATAACATTATTATTTCCAGCATCTTCAGCCAATTTAGAAGGAGAATCAATCCGCTACAGTGACTGCAACGCATCGACATCAATATAATAGATGCCGGTGACTCACAATGTTTATATTTGATTATAGGCTATCACGTTTTAGTTCAGGTCTGATGGATTGTAGATCGGGCGGTAGGAAACGCGTAATGTATACCTAAAAATAGTCAACTATAAAACGGTCATCTAATAAGGAAAGAGTATGCTGTAAAAAAAATATACCTTCACGCTTTATCCCCCTCGTATAGCGGGATAGAAGAGTGAACATGATGTATCCCACACGTGGATCCTAACCTGAGAACCTGGAAATCTCCATCCCTCATTAAGATGTTTTTCTTTCCCCACTTTCTGCGTCTCAACGTTGCGCTTTGCCTCTTTACCAGAGCGAGGAAATGTAAAGATTAATTATTTTACTGACCCTAGGGGTAATCAAACCCACAACTCCCCCTGCGCTCCCGTGTCAAGACAGCCTCTATTTATTTTTTTCACATTAAATGTTTCAGGGTAAAGCATATGCACATATATACATAAGTCTCTTGTGTAAATGAAACTATTTTAACCTTAAAGAACTTATTAAAGTCTATTGTGTATTACAAACATACACAATTTTGCTTAATAGCTGAACTAAGATTTTATGGGACAGACGGACTGACAAACAGATATACTTCAAAGGTGGACTGATTAAACGGTATCACGTTTTGAGCGAACATTTCGGAAATGACACTAATGTATTTCCTACAACCTGCCACTTTCTGTATTGTAAGAAAGCTCCAATTTTCGTAATAACTAGGAATAATTTACTAAATAATTCTAAATTAATTATATTTTTCTATATTTCGTTTTTTAGGTTTTGGTATTTGAACAAAATTACATATTTACATATACATATATGTGTATGTTTTGTTCTGTTATCTCGATAACTCAAACTATCTTTTAGCCAGTGGGCACAAAGAACCCAGTGTTAAGACAATCCATCCTCCACTCCCTGCCAATTTCAAAGATATTATGCATTGAGTGGCAAGACTCAAGGCCGTTTTGATCGATAAGAGAAATGTATTGATCAATATATTTCGTTTTGTTTATGCGGCGTGGGGAACGGAAGTGTCTTAATCGGAACAGAGTGTCTTAGTCTTAAGACTAGGTTCCTCTGCATAGTCTGCATTGAGCAGGATATTCCCCGCTGAAATACTAAATCTACCATATTAGGGAATGAGTGGGAGTGTAGCACTAAGGAAGGATTTCTCGGAAACCAAAAAAACATAATTTTACGTTTTATAGTCCACACACAATAAGTAACAAATATTGTTATATTTGGTGGGCTCAACTGGGTTACTATAATGAGAAGGAAAATGGGCTGAACTCTAGTGGGATTCAACTCGTACATAATAAATTTTAAGTACGACTTATTTAATCATAGCTCCAATTCAGTGAGTCAGTGTTTATATTTTAGGCGTGTTTTAGTTCCACTGTACGTACATACGTCTGATAGATTAGATATTTATTATAGCGCATTCGGTTATATTGCAGACAGAAATAGATGACTGACCACACTTTAAATCTAAAAATTTACTATTAGACGCTTTTGTAGAGTACTTGAAATGTGTCTATGTAAGGTTGTGGGTTCGAATTACATACTCCATGCCCAAGTTATATTGTGAAACAAGGTTACATTTCAAATTTTCTAATTTAGCTGTAATTATTAAATTATATTTCGTTGATTAGATTAAATATTTATATCACTTACGACAGTCCTCTCTCGTTGCGTTTACTTTCTGTTTACTTTTTAGGGTTTCGTACCTCAAAAAGATAAAATGGAACCGTTATAGGATTGCTTTGTTTTCCGTCTATCCATTAGTTTAGTCAAGACCATTTATCTCAAGAACGCGTGGAGGTCAAATGATTATCAAATTTACGATACAAATAAAGGGAATCACTCGTAAAGTAAAAATTTATAGGTAATTCATAGAAAAAAAATAATACTAACTTTCTATATTTGTATTTCATTTCGTACAATATCAATGAATGCGCCCGCAAAATTTTGTTGGCGCATGTTTCGCAATCAACTTTGCAGTATAATACTTCCCGTAGACATAAAATCCTAAAATTTGTACGAAACCGTCGATGGGCGTGTCCGACTCAAACTTGACCGATTTTATTCTCGCTGCTTAAAGCTATTCAACGAATATTTTCCATATGATTCACTATAATACACTTACATACATTGTAGCATTGTTTAGTCTCAGGCCATTTGTTATATTGTGATGTGTTACTATTGATAAGTAAGTACCACTTAATTCTATTTTTTTCAGGGACTCGATGATCACGATCTTGATTAAAAAGTAATTATTTTGGTTACTTTGTAGTTGTATATTAATTTGTACGCTTTACCGAAAGAGTATTTTAGGATAATTATATACGTATTTGTGTCTATATCAACGTAATTAAGGAGACTTTGTTGTGTGGCTTTTTAATTTTTTTTATTATTATACCGTTATCGTACCCTTACCATAGCTTTAAAGTGTAGAACTTCCTACACCTACATCGTACATGGGGAACGTACCGTTAAGAATCTCGTTCCACATGCACTGCCCATTTTTCGTAACATTACGTGTTATTACGTGTTGGAGTTTAACTCTGCGCTGTATCTTGTTACTATAGCGAGATTAAACTTTCTCGCTTATAATTTAGAACCGAATACTTCGTACCCACGAATAATTCGATTCCAAATTATCACGTTTACACTCAGACATAGTGCCACTGCGCCAAGACGATCTTATATTTATGTTAGCATATTTTGTTGTTGTTTGTAGTCATCGTTGCGCAGTTGCATAAATGTGCAACTGCAGACGGCTGGGAGTTCAATTCTCCCTCGGATGAATGATATATACCAAATATTTTTATTATGTTTTACCAAATAACACACAATACCTTAAGAATCTTCCGAAAAGCATGGAGCGGAAATGTCTGATTGGGTATCAAGCACAAAAAAGCAGCCGCAGCAGTTACAAAAATGCTTACATTGTTTATAAATAACATAATTATTTGATACGTAGAGTGAAGAGAATACTGCACATTCTCTTCTCTTCTCTCACTACCAAATCGTAACAAACAATTCAGTAATTATTTTCTATTTAATTCTCTCTGTAAATTAAACTAAAACTTTTCACACTCAATTTTATTTTCTAGCGTTTGTATATTGTTTATTTACTTTTAAGATTACAGTGGTGTCAATATGTCTGTCAGATCTAATAGGATGATTCACTATAGGAAATATAAATATAAGCTATAGGTACGCTTGAACAAATAAAGGACTACAATTAATTGTTATTATAAAATTGCTTTTGACATTCTGTAACGCATAACTGCGTTGTTTGTCATTGGGTTTAATTGTTCAATGGTCACTTGTTGGTCGGAAGTATTATATTTTTCATCGCGTAGCTAAGTTACGGAAAACGGAGAAACGGATTTTAATAAGGATTAATTCGTATATCATTATAGTTAAATTGGCAACTTATAAGAGTAACAAGACTCTTAAGTACATATGTATATAAATATAAAAAACATAGCTAGCTATATTGCGAAAATATAAATAATGAAAAGAATTGTATTGAATTACAAACGACGAATCATGAGTCTGTAGTGTAGTATAATTAACGAAAAAAGAAGAACCCATAAATACTTATTGACTTTCCGTGAATACCCTCGTTTTCAAAAAGTCATACATGTCTTTAAAAATGACACAAGACCAATTTTACTTATTTAGTACATTATTTTTGTAGTCAAATATAATATAATAGTCAAATATAATATAAAATAAATTTGATGTTTGCAACTTTTTTAGAAAACGACTTCAAAATGTTTCATATTATAATTATTATCCTTTTTATACAAAGTAAACAGCGATAATCAATGAAATGGGCAAGACTTCGTAAATAGGTTTTCGTAAAAATGACAACTTAAACAGGCCACCTACAATGTTTTATATCCATTAAACCGTAGCAAAACAGGAACCATTAGTCCTTCGTATTGAATATATCACATTATATTGAGTTATTACTATTATGGATAAATAAATAATATATTGCATAGCTATATTCGAGCTATACATGTATTTCTGACCTTAGTGTTGACATTTTAAAATAAAAATTATTTGAAAAATCCCAATGTAAAAAAACCTTCACAAAAAATGTAATAAAATTGTAATTTGAGGTAGATATAGGTATTGATTGTAATAAGCTATAAAAATATATTATATTTTTATCATATCAAATGTTTTTTTTTACACTTAAAAATCTATATTATTGACAATCTAGTATTAAGACATACCGTTACGTGAATCCCTTGAATTCTACAGGCATTGCGTGTCGAGTTGCGGAACTCAACGCAGCGCTTTGACTCGTTACCAGAGTGATGAAAGAAAAATAATAAATAATTAATTTCCTCGATTGGGAATCGAACTCACAACCTATCGCCGCACGCTTGTGCCCCTGCGCCACGGCTGGCCTCAAATATATTTACTGAAATGAAAATAGTCGACTATTACACCTCCTTCACTTGTCACATTTTAAACACGTTCCAATTAGACAGTGCAGGTACGTGTCCATAGTGGGGGACTTGACATGTTAATAGAGCTATTATTGAGTCAAATTAATAACAATTTATGCTGTGCATTAAATCGTTGTTTTAGCCTCACTATAGCTCTGTATGCCGCAGGCAGAGAGAACCCATTGTTAAGACTCTCCGTTGCTCATTTTCTACTAAATTCTCGAGGCATTACGTGTTGAATGACGGAACTCAACGGCGCTCATTGCCTTGATACCAGAGCGATGAAAATGGAAATATAAAATATTTCCATTTGCTTACCGAAATTGCTTTAAATCAAACCTACAACCTGTCGCATCTAAAATCAAAATTTGTGCCTCTGCGCCACGACTGGCATTATTTGTTAGAAGTATTGGATTTTCATTTTAAAAATTGTATGTAGTTTACTAATGTAACTTTCATTTCGTAGTATGACCATCGCAAAGTATGAGTGCCTCTTTGGCTACATTAAATCTCTAAAACATAAGCTCATGACAATATATCTATACTTAAAATTATAAAATAAATATTTTGTTTGCTTGAACACGCGCTAACCTCAGGACTTAAGGTCAAGAAATACCTATTCATAATTATTTAGAAATCGTATAAAATTAAAAATGAACGTAACGTGACTCGAACCCGCACCTTATGGAAAACGACCATTCGTGTTTCGCAAAATATCAAATCATTATTTTTAACTATGCGCTTTATTCCACAGACAGGCAAAGGGGACCTGGGATCCTAGTGTTAAGAAACTCCGTTCTCTTTAAGACACTTTCGTTCCTCACTTTCCGCCAAATTCTGAAGGCGTTGCGTGTTGAGTGGCAGTTCATGTCTTAAGAGGTTAAATGAGGTTAAGAGATTCAATCCATGTATTACCACGGATTGCTGTTGAAACTTGAAACTTTAGATTTTCTAAGACGATTTTTCCCAAAGAATTTTTTACCTTGTAGGATGGAATGTTATACTTTAATCATTTGACATATTGATCGATTATTATGATAAGAATAAAGTAATAATGCTTACATAAATAATAAAACTAACGTACATTTTATAATGTCTATAATAAATGAAAGATATATTTATATGAAAGATATATCCTCCTGGGACCGAAATCCAAATCCATCAAAATTTAAGTATAAATCTATACTTTTTAGAAAACGTGTAAAAATTAACGTAGCGGGATTGAACCTGCGCCTCTTAGGGACCGTCCAAACGGTCTGACCGCTAAGCAGTACGTTTCTAATTAATGTATCGGGATTAGAATCCGCGCTTCGTGGATTATACTTTCTCATTAAGCTACGTCGAAATTTTTATACGCTTGTTACAATTTATTTATTCTAATAACATAAATATATTGCAACAAGCGTATAAGATACACGAATATGGCAAATGTACATTGTAACAGTATTTACCTTGAGTATGATGAAGTAAAAGAATTTCAAAAAATAATAATAATATCCATGGCCATACACATAAATAGCATAGCTAATTATGTATAATACAATCCACAATTTTTTTATATCATATTAATCTAGAGTAGTTCATGTATGTACATCCCGAGTGTCGCAACCGTCATTTCGTTTTTTCGTTTCAGCAGTGATCGAGTCAAACTATTAAATTCTACGGTACTAATATAAAATATGGTGCACTAAAAGACTCGTATCAAATATATAATAAATATAATATAAAATTACGAGCAATATAGTGGCACTATCTTTTAAGATCGAAATTCTTATGAAGGCAACTAATATGTGTATGGGCGACACACTTTGTGGATCAAAATTAACACATGTAGCAGGTTAGCTAGAGGGAGCCTAGTGTAAAAACCCTCCAATTCTCAATTTTCGTTAAATTCTAGAAGCATAGCGTGTTGAGTCACGAAACTTAACGCTGCGCACCAGAGAGAAAAAACAATATTAAATTCATTTCCTCGACTCGGAATCGAACCTACAACCTGTCGTGCTTCAGTCACACGCTTGTACCCTTGCGTCATGACTGGCCTCTAGTCTGGTTTAGTATTCAACGCGGTAATCGATATTGCTTTGATCCATGACACGTCAATCAATGTTGATAGACAGTCGAGCATTTTTTGCTCAATGAAGTCATATTTAATTCTAGTCCTTTTTATATAACACCTTTTTCTTTATTTAGTTCCATCCTGTATTCCACACATAAAAAAATGGGTACAGAAAGCCTCTGAACTTAGGACACTCCGTTAAGACACTTCCGTTTCCCATTTTCCGTCGAATACGACAGAAATAATAACGTTAACGTTAGACAATCAAGTAGAATAGGAAAACGTATTGTGTTTAAGGCCAGTTCGTGGCGCAAGGGCACAAGAATGCGACTGTAAACTCGACAAGTTGTAGGTTCAATTCCAACTCGAGAAAATAAAATATTTAATATCATATTGTATGATGAGTTTTGCCACTCAACACGCAATGCCTTCCGAAATCGCCCGAAAAGGGGAACAAAAGTGTCTTAATGAGAAAGGAATATATTAACACTAAATTCCCAGGTTCCTTAGGACTATCCTCCTATGTGTGGGATACAGCTAAAAAAGTATTGTGTTTTGAAGCTTTTACTATATCTTCATTATATCTATAAAAAGTAAAGTATTTGATTACAATAAAATTATTAAAAATATTGTGACACATGCATTACCCGACACGACACGACATGACATCAATAAATTTTAATTACATACCGCAATTATAAATTAATTATTTATAACCTACCTTTTATAGCCATTTTGCAGGTAGGTAGTGTATTAAACTGTTCTATAAAATTAATAATATGTCCAACGGTTACTTTATGTCATATATAACAAATTGTATATTATACAACACAGGAATGATTTAACTATATTCAATTTCCACACTAATATATCTATATAGATTTTTTTATACTTCACGTTGTATCCCTCACGTAGTAGGGTTCCCTGCTGGGAACCTGAGATTAAGACACTCCGTTCTCATTACAATAATTCTCTCGTTACCTGAGCAAGGATATAAAAATATTGAATATTTAAATTTATCGGTCACAATATCGAATGGGAACTAAACCCACAACATGTATGGGATCGTTAACAGTTGCACGTTTTGTTCCCTGCGCCTATACCGGCCTCAATCATTTGTTAATATTTGTTTATTATCTGTTATTACTCAATTAATCAGCAAATTCAGTTAAAAAAAAACAGTTCTAGCAGGATATATGAAGCTCACTAAACACATAATGTACGTAATTGTAATTTACATTATACTCTCCCCGCTGTTTTGATAGATATCCACTTCCACTGGTTGGCTGGAAGAGATTTCTTTTAGAAATAAGCCCACCCTCGTTAACCAACTTTTCACTATATTTTACTATGTATGTATGAATGACGGAGTGTCTTAACACTAGGTTCAAAAGAATATTATTCCTATTAAATAACTATACACTAATAAACGTTGGTGAATATAAACAGTAAATTAGATGATATATTTTAAATATTATAATATTATGTTTCTATATATTTTAATATTATGTTTCTAGGTTGGACTCTTTTTATTTTTTTTAAGGAAAAAGACAAGGCAAACGTAAAAAGTGACAACCACTCCCCACGAGCCCGTGTAACACCAGAGGAGCTATAGCCGGCCGGAATTGAGAAAACAGACAATTCACTTGCATAAATTTTCAGGAATCCCATAGGATGGATGTTTAGCCAGGAGCGCCCTATGCCACACTCGATAAAAGGCCTTCGTCATATCCTATCATATAAATTAACCACCAGGCCCTCTCCCTTGCTTTCAATAGCCGCAGCCCGGTTATTTAGGTAAACCAGAAGATCACCGGTTTAACGACCATGGCGGAAGCCATATTGACGGCTACGAAGCTATCTTGGTTAAAGGTGACTTTATTTTATATACAAACCTATCATACGTATCGTAGTCCCGATCGTAATAAACCAGTAGCTTTATAATTAGACTATTATTGCAATTGAAATATTAGATCACTCTCTATCCATTCTTAGGAATGATATCATAATATATATTTTTTATATAATACCAGTGTAATGTTACCACGTGCTTAATTTAAAAGAGAGCCTGTTTTTTATCGGTTGTTACTCGTTTTTTGGACGCTTCTAAATGAAAGCAAAAACAAAAACTAGGGTTGCCAGTAAAGAAATATTATTTATTACTGAAAAAATATATACTTACATATTAGTATTCAACATTTAAATTCCAGGCTAGTCGTGGCGCAGGGGCACACGCGTGTGACTGTAAACAGGTCACGTTGTGGCTTAGATTCCCATTCGAGGAAATATATATTTGATATTTTCGTAGCTTTGCTTAGATGTCGAGGTAAAAAGCGCGGCGTTGTCTCTCTACACGTAATGCCTCCAGAACAGGTTTAAAAGTGAAGAGCGGAGTGTCTTAACACTATGCTCCCTCTACCTACCCTACAAGTATTATACAGTGTGAAGCTGAAAAAACATTAAAACAATACAATATTTTTAATATATTTGTTATCTTATAAAATTATCCTAATGAATTTTAAAGATATTAAAAAAAATCGTTCAGCAACTCGTCCTCGTTTGTCCGCTTAAACTATACGATACTTAATATTATTTAAGTTGGTTCATGTTTTGGTATGATTTTATACTGTTATACACTTTAAGAATATATTTCTTTTTGCTCGCAAAAATTGTTATATTTAACTGAAAAATAATTGATTATTTCATATGAATTAAAGCGCGGTAAATATCGTTTTTTAGTGTAAATGCCAAATCTGCGGGAATTTCATGATAAAAAGTTACCTAGACAGTCACTTCAACTTTATATAAATGTATAAATCGGTACTAAAAAAGCAGAAGATAGCTGAAATATATTTTCATAAGTCGCTGTTAAATTCGAATTTTAATAAGTTTTGAACATGTTTGCACTTGGCATAAATTAGAACTCCGTTTTCGCTACGCCCGAAATTTTAAGCTGCCATGCATTCAATTGTAAAATTTTTTACACGGAAAATTGTGGGTTCGATTCACACTCAGGAAAATAAATTATTTTCATTTCCCAAAATACAAGCTACGACGTTGAGTACTATCCTCAAAAACCACGCGTACAAGGACACGAACAGAAAGATAGGTTATCTATACTATATCAGTAAAATATACAAAAGTACAAAAAAATATATATTCTTAATGTATTTTTTAATAAACTTGGCTAACCCTATTTATAAATCGCAAACGACAAGTCCACATTATATTTTACAACCGAACCATGTGAAATATACCGTATTAATTAAATGCGACTAGAATGAATTAACATTACAAGTTTTTATGTAGTTTTTGTTTTATTAGAGTAATTTTTTGTAGAATTACGATGATCACATGTTCATAAATAGCAATTTTTTAATCGAAATAGGAAAAAAAGGTTGTAAGTTTGTGATATTTGTTTATTTTTGTTTTGTTTACACTGGAAACCGGTTTTTGTGTCTAAAAATCTAATGGTAATCAGAGAAAGTGCAGAACCATCTGCGTTAATAAGAACAAATAAAATTTAGATTTTTCAAAGAAACAGAAAATCTGAAGTAACTAAGTTATTATAATATACTGTGTGATTAGAGAGAAGCTGCTTCAACATACATATAAAAATAGAAAAATTAGAAGCATTTACAATTTTTTTTGTACATTGTGCAGCATGGTCTGGTATTGGTCTATCCGATATCTTAAAAATCGTAAAAGTTCGTAAAAGTTATACAGTGCACAAATAATTGGACAACCTCCTAGAGGAAGGACACTCCACACTCCTTTCAAATTGTTTATTTATCTTCCAAACACTCTGTATAACAGGAGTCAGTACCTAATATAACTATAATAGCTTTCAGAACTATGACAATATAGACAGAATAAAACTTCTAATTATAAAAACATAACAAATAGATTTGACATTTTGCGATATCATAAAGACAAACACAGGCAATGGTTGGCAAAAAGGTGATCCATATACAGGCTTTTAAATACGGAAATGAAGTCATCACTTTTTTATCACATCACTTTTTTACAAACTGGTTCAGTAATTAAGTTGTACTAACAAACAGAAAGCCAATGGATACCTAAGTGAAGATAAATCTGTTCGTGATCTCATGCTATTATCTATTTCGTTATCTGTAAGTATACACGACAGTGACTAGCTATAACTGATTTGTAGCGAGAAGCTTCAACAAAAGCAACTTTCGTCGTCATACTACAGAGTAATAGCATTTTTTTCTATTGTCACCGTCGTCGCGGCGTAGATGAAGAAACCAGATTGAAAACCATAAGTATAGTTTCTAATATTTAATTAAATATTTATGTTTTCAAAATTATTTTAAAATTCTGCTTTCCACTTTCCCTCGAATTCTGGAGGCATTGCGTGTTGTGTGGCAGAACTAACGACAACAACAACGCCACGCTTTACCTCAACACTAGAGGCAAAAATGAAAATATTAAATATTTTAATTCCTAGAGGGGGAATCGAACCCACCACCTGTCACGTTTACAGTCACACGATGCTTGTGGCCCTATGCTACGACTGACTGTCTGCAATAAAGGCTATTGGGCCAGCATGCAAATTGTTCGATAAATGTCTTGCAATGTTTTAAGTATGATGTTAAGGAAAGACATAAAATATGGGATAGGGATATTACTTTACCAAACTCTTTTCACTTATTTAACATTGCGATTGGAATGGATAAAAAAAATTAAAGACGAACTGTTCACTGTGCTGAGAAATATTTTGCAAAATATTTTCATATTCTCGGTATAGTTTGACAGTAAAACAGTACCAACTGGATTAACATAAGAATAAGCGTTAATATTCACCAAATTGGATATGAATCTGAACCCTAAAAGGATACCTGAAAAAATGATACCTACAAAAACCACACCACGACGGTAAAAATACAACAATAGCAACAAAGATTTTACACGTACAAATGTAAAATATATGGTGTAGAAGACACAGTGGAAAATCACCATATTGGTTATAGCTATAAAAATTAAGATAACATCTATTACTCATATGGGTTTCCTGCAGTAGAGTCGGACACGCCTCCGAATCGAGACAAATTAAATGCCACCGAATCATGCAACACCGACACTTACTTGTTAGCTGCCTTTCGAAACCGCTTAATAGTAAATTATTAATTTGTTATTGATTTATCGTGACTAAACGTAAGGCCAAGTACAGTACCTATATCAGACGAGGGTACAGTGAAGTTAAATATTTTTAAACATTTTGAAAGTGTTAATCCACACTTAGGAAATATAGATACTTATTTAGAAAACGTATAAAAATTTGAACGTAGCGGGACTCGAACCCGCGCCTCCTGGAAACCGACCAGGCGCTCTGACCACTGAGCCATACGTTCTCGCCAAGCTACGTCGAAATTCTTATACGCTTGTTACAACTTATGTTGTTAGCATCTCTGTAGGGAGTTTTTTACAAATTTCCGCTACCCAAAAATAATTACTAAAAATTATCGTTTGGCAAGAGAGAATACTATTTTTTAAAATATTTTCAAACATTTTTAAAGTGTTAATCCACACTTAGGAAATATAAATACTTATTTAGAAAACGTATAAAAAATTGAACGTAGCGGGAGAATTTCGACGTAGCTTGGCGAGAACGTATGGCTCAGTGGTCAGAGCGCCTGGTCGGTTTCCAGGAGGCGCGGGTTCGAGTCTCGCTACGTTCAAATTTTTATACGTTTTCTAAATAATTATTTAAGTTAAATATTTATTTGGGCCTGAGACAAAATGTAAACAAAGAGACGAACAAAGAAAACAAACTTTTATTTCTATTTCATTTTTGTAGCGAAGAGTTCCCCGTATGTTTTTAGTAACTAGATGTACTTTTCTGAAAGTCTCACTTCATGATAAAAATTATAAAGACTAAATGATAAAAAAAGATTAAAAGTGGTCTAATAGTAAAAAATACATATTTTTCTAAATTAAAAAAAAAATTATTTTTTATAGAAAAGACACGGCAAACGAGCGTGCGGGTCACCTGATGGTAAGTGATTACCGCCGCTCACGGCCCCGTGCAACCCCAGAGGAGCTACAGGCGCGTTGCCGGCCTTTAAGATGGGTTAGGCTACGGGGCCCGGCATTACCTGATGCGAAACGCAGTGGCTTAAAGCCACTACTTCACGCCGGTTTTAAATGCCGGGGTGGTAATCATCCGGTCGAGTCTGCCCATGCGTGTTGCCATTGCTGGCGACGTGACTCTACCACACGTACTTTAATCGCCTCTTACGACACCACCAGTACCAGGATGATCCTATTCTAGGCCGGGATCACACGGCACGGCAATCGTGACTACTGAAGTACTGTACCTACTGGCTTTTACAGCCAGTCAACTTTTACTGAAACAATTGCAAACACTATGTGGCTGCTTGTGAGGATAACGCAGCGGTAAGAGCGTACCCTGCGGGACTAGAACCTCAGCTCAGTCTCCAGCGGACACTAAAGACAACTTGGACTGTTCAAAAGGGAGTTAACGGTCCCTAACCGCTGGACCTGATCGTGCCGTTGCGCGGCCGAGCCGTCGAATGAGCTAGACTTGTTTGGTTGAGATGGTGTTTGTAGGTTATATAAGTTCAACAGACATTGTTATATAGTATTATTTATGCATGTATATAAAAAAATATTATATATATTTACTTACGTATATAACTCATTCACTTTTTATCACCTTAGTCTTCGTCCACTTTCTAAGAACTTTCGACGCCTTATAGAATTCAGCGACGTGCGTCTAACCGCGAGCTAGCCCCAGAAACAGACGTTTTGAAATACCGCACCTTTTACTTGTTAATAACCTAGTTTTTTACATATATTTTGAAATATTTAATCGAATTTAACAAATACAAGATTAATATATGTCATAATTAAATAAAGTATTGTAGTTTGTGTAGAGCTTTATCCAATTGATAATTAAGCTTAACTATATTGGCATTTAAAACACAATCACGATGTCGTTTGTGTCCTTTTACTAGACCTGTCACTATGAAAATTATGCCAATCATCTAAAGGTGCTGCCAGCATATTGATTTTATATGAATATTAATTTTCTTAAAAACATTATATGTAGATATGCTTGGAAAGAAAATTATTTATATGTGAAATATATTCTTAGAGTGGTTTCGTTTCTTTCCTTATTGCCTACCAATTTTCTAAAGTTTGTCATACCAGGTTCCAGGTTTGATTGTGGAAATTTGTGCTGTATTTTGTTTAAAGAAAAAGAAAGAAACCAGTCCAGGCTAATCCTGGCGCAGAGGCGCAAGCGCATGACTGTAAATGCGGTTCGATTACCACTCGAGAAATGAAATATTAGTATTTACATTCTCCTCGCTCTAATAATGAGGCTAACCTGAGCGGAATAGGAATGTTTTTCGGAAAAGGTTTTTTTTTTCTTGACTTGACTTCGCGTCCATGTGTAAATTGACTCAACAAGCCGCATGTATGTTATACATCCCGACTGCGCCGACTTAATAAACTGATATTACTGCAATAGCTTACAACTTTATGTAAGAACTAGCGGCCCACAAACGGCTTCGCCCGCTTAATTTTATTGTTATATTATAGTCAATTTTTTACATAAATTGTGCTGAATAGTTTTTGCTTGTAAGTGGGATAAATAGCCATCCTCACAAACTTTCTTGTTCGACCATAATAAGAATTGCCAATCTTTAAGATATACAATAGTCTCATTAAATTTGCTAGATACTAGACGATACCCGCACTTTTACAATAATGTAGGGGGAAATAAAAAAATATATTTTAAAACACCCAAAAATATATTTTAATTTTATACTTTCCATTTATTTATATATTTTTTAAATGTTAACATTCTCGGAATCGTATTTAATCAATATGGCGTATAATATACATATTGTATAAGCTCGTATAAATATAGGTGTAGACCAGAAAGTTAATTTCAGATATTCTTGCTGGTGATGGAAGTAATGAAAATTGTGATTTTGCCTTATTTTTAATTAATTTTAATTATATCTACAAATAAATACCAATTAACGGCCACAACCACAACATAAATAATAGACATATCTTCATGACATCACATTCAATTGCTGTATAAATCATAATAACGTACCTGTTAGATTGGCCGTACACTGGAGATTTTGATGCCTTGAGATATTTTCTTTAGTTTTGATTCAAATCTTGATCACCTCAATATAATATTTATATTTAGGTATCAATCAAATCAAATCAAATCAAAAACACTTTATTGCATAAAGGTAATACAGAAAAAAAAATTAAATTATAGTACATTGCAAAGGCGGCCTTATCACTATAAGTGATCTCTTACAGGCAACCTTTTATTGATTTAAACTAATATTAAGAGAAAATTGTTGGCGGGTGACTGCACAAAAATATTTTTGCTATTAATCATATTATACATATATACACACATACACTATTCATACATAAATACATACATGCATACATATATACATAAATACATGCATAGAAATCATATATACATTTACATAGAGATACAATTGTAGACTTAAATATATGTACAAAACAGATAAAATGACTATAGCGAAAGGTAATACTCTTTTAGACGACGCTTAAAAATATTAACTGATGTCGACTGCCTGATGAACCTGGGTAGCTCGTTCCATAATTTCACTGTTTTTACTGTGAATGATTCACTGTAGCACTTGGTGCGACATAATGGAACCTCCAATAAGTTGTCATACCTTGAACGGAGATTGAAAGACTGAGAGTGGGAGCCCAGGAAAGTAAATCTTTGTTTGAGGTATGAAGGAGTTAATGGCATATAAGATAGAATATAAAAGGATAAGTGCATGATAATTGCGTCGATGCTTGATGGTCAACCATTTAAGTTGAACTCGATATTGAGTAATATGGTCATACTTCCTCAATCTAAAAATGAATCTAATTATTAAATTTTGGAGACGTTCGAGCTTGTTTAGTAATTGCTGTGACAAATCTAGGTAACAGGAATCTGCATAATCCAGAATGGGAAAAAGAAGAGGCTAACGATATTTTAGTTTTAAGCGGCAATAATTTTTTCCATCTCTTTACCCTCCCAATAGTAGCAAAAGCTTTTCGACTTAGCTCCGCTATTTGAGGAACCCATGTCAAAGAACAATCCATCCTGATACCCAGATTCTTCACACAAGTACTAAACTCCATCTTGCAATCATCAAGCATTACGGAAGGAAGTAGGGAGTAGTCAATTTTGGAGAGTTGCTTTGTGTTACCAAGTATGCACAGCTGAGACTTGCTAGGATTTATCGACAGACCATATGATTTGCTCCAAGTGCTAATAATCCTTAAGTTAAAATTGACATGTCGTATGGCATTAGCAATATCATCAACCGCCGTTGTCGTATAAATCTGCAAGTCATCAGCGTAAAGATGAAAGGATAATGTCAGCAATGGAGTTAGGAAGTTAATAAATATGGAAAAAAGTAATGGAGAAAGTATGTGGTATACTTTCGTTATACCTGAGTTACTCCAGCACTGAGTCGATTATATGAGGACTGTTTATCATTAGCACGTACGCATTGTTCACGCTCAATGAGGTAAGAATAAAACCAATCAATGGCGTTAGGTGCTACATTAATAGATTTAAGTACAGCTAAAAGTATGTCGACATCAATTGTGTTAAAAGCATTAGAAAAATCTAATAAAGCTAGTATGGTAATATGATGACTGTCTATTCCACTTCTTATATCATCGCATACTTTATTAAGTGCTGTAACAGTACTGTGTCCCGGTCGGTAACCAGATTGGAAAGATGATAATATATTGTTTTTCGCTAGGTACCGCGAAAGTTGTTGATGTACAATTCTCTCGAGAACTTTGGACAGAAAAGGAAGAATAGAAATAGGCCTATAGTGTGTGAAAGATGTAGAATTAGTAATTTTAGGTATAGGGATAACATAAGCAAATCTCCAAGACCTAGGGAAGGAATTGGTAGAAAGGGAACTGTTAAAAATATGACAAAGTATAGGAAGCACCACGTTCAATGTGATAAGAATCATTTTACGGCTCACCCCATCAGCGCCAATTGCGCCCGACTTTATGGCAATAATATATCGTCTAAATCAGTGACAGTAACTAAATCGAAATTAAAAGGAGTAAAAGACGGGAAAGGTTGTGAGGAGAGTGACAAGAGAGTACTGGATTTAATGCTCTGGCTTAAGAGGTTTACAGTAGTAAAATGCTTATCAAGTTGATTAAGATCCATTCTGTCGTTTATGAGTGTAGTTTTACGTTGCCGCCCAATACCCATAGTTTCGAGAAACTTCCATACTTTAGCAGGACTATTATTAGTAACTGATTCGTGTATATGTTTTCGTTGGACATCTCTACAAACTTTGCTACATTGATTCCGTAGTTTTTTGTATTTGCAGCAGTTAGCATCCGTAGGATTTATTTTAAATTTGGTTTTTGCCCTATTCCTTCTCGACATAAGAATTTTAATATCGTCCGTAAGCCAAGGAGCTGGTAAATGTTTTAACTTGACAGGTCGTAAAGGAGCATGCACATCGAAAAGGTCAATTAGCAATGAGTTAAATATACTAACTTTATCGTCAGTTAGGTGGTTTAGGTATTTTTAGGTTACGTAGAAAAAGCTTAACTTAAAATACAATCTTACTTCTTACCTGTATTATAAATGTGAAAATTTGTGAGGATAGACGTTTGTTTCACTTTCACGCGAAATCTACTGAACCGATCTATATATTTTTTTAATAATTAAGCCATAATATAACAAAAAGTTTAAATAATGGAACCGCTATTAGATCACTAGTATCTAATGCAACGTAAACTTAACTGAAAAAAGCTGATTTTAATATTATTTTAATATAAGAAATGTAAGCGATAACATTTAATTAAAAATTCAATTACTTGAAGTCGATAAAATCATATTATAATTGATTCAGCCAAGACCGCTGTAAGTAGAACGTGCTGAAGCTTGGTCTTACCGAGGAAAAAGGTACCTTGGTTTTTAGAGAGTGGAGGCGAGCACTGGGAGAGGATATTCCGAAATTCGCACGGAATCTGAAAATGAGGACCTTTTACTTTACATTGTTCACTTGAATAAACATAGTTTTTGGCTACACTACTCGCTTAATCATAAAATAATAGTATACAATGTGGAGCATCCATTATTTCTGTAAGTTTAATTCCCCGTATTACTCACTGTAATAATTATGTTACGAGACATCACTCTTTGAAGACGCCGATTATTATTGAATATTGCATCACCTTCCGATATAATGTATGAAATAGTTTTCGCTTCAATCCTTCACAATCCTGTAGCGTCAGCATATGACAATCAATATATCTAATTTATATTAATTTTCTTGTTTTTCAGCATCGAGCTGTATCTCGCATATACGATAGTCAGAAGGAACTTAGTATTAAGACATTCTATATCTCACTTTTCGCCGAATTTTCAAGGCGTTTGGTATTGAGTGGCGGGACTATGAGTTGCTCTTTGCATTATCACCAGAGTGAAGAAATGAAAATATAAATTATCATTTCATTTTCTAGAGTAAAAATCTTGTTGATTCTGAAAAAATAAATATCTATAAAATTTAGTGTTTCAATTTGAATTTTTTGTCACTAACGTAATACGGAAGTTTATTTTACTAAAATAATTATAATATAACATAAAAAATTCTTATGACAGTAATTTTGTAACGCATAGCAAAAATAATGTTTTGTAAGTTTTTACTATCGCTCTCGTAAAGAGCTTCATAGGTCAACAGATTTAAGATATTACCCAGTTCTTACGTTCCACTAACAACACAATAGGGTAGCCGCGTGTTTCCCCCGTTCGACCATCATAAATCACTTATTAATCATTACGGAAACCTTTAAGGAAAATAACAGATTGATGATATGAATCAATAGGTACTAAAATACAATTCAATTACATATTCCACTTACGCGCCGTCGCCGTCTGATGCGACCGCTTTAGAAGTTCACGGAATGTTTCGTAAAAATTTTTGAATATAAAATTTTCAACAAAAAATTTAATTTAAAATTCAATTTGTAACATATTCTACCTAGCCAGAAGAGCTCATAGAAAAGATAATTAAGGGTGTGGGTTCGATTCCCACTTGAAGAATTCAAATATTTAATATTTCCACTTTCTTTGCCCTGGTGTCAACGCAAAGGACGGCAGTGAGTTCCATCACTCAACACGCAATGCCTTCAGAGTTCGGTGGAAATTGGGGAACGTCTTAACACTAGGTTCCCTCTGTCTACCCTACTGTGTGCGAGATACAGCGTGAAGCTGATTCGTTTTTATTAAAGTATTGTAATTATAAATAGAGTTGGATTTTGTGTAACAACGGTGAATAAGATAATTATAAAAGCTCGATTTTGTTTCTGATTTGTTGGTTCAGGCGACAGTACTAGGTTCCCTCTGCCTCTGACAGCAGGGTTGCTGTGTACCGGATACAACGTGAACCTGAGTTTACAACATTAGAGAAGTTTACAAAATATATATCAAATTTTGATAACTCATTTAGCTTCACGCTATATCCCGCACACAGCAGGGTAGGCAGAAGGAACCTAGTGTTAAGACACTCCGTTCCCCACTTTCTGCCGATTTTGAAGGCCTTGCGTGTTGAGTGGCAGAATTCAACGCCGCGCTTTGCCTTGACCAACTCCAGTCGCAGTAGCTTCAACTCCAGTCGCAGTAGGGTAAATCTGGCTCAAGGTCAAAGCGTTTTGACTTCTTACAATGTAACATTAAATATGTATATAATATATTCTTATAAGAGTCGTAAAAGCAGCATTAGTATAAATTTTGCAATAAAATTTTATATATGAAACGCATTACCTATAAATTTAGGCTGACATCGTAAGACACTTTTCTATTGCTATAGGAATTAATCAATTTTGTGTTACTAAAATTCGAAATTATAGTAGAAGTCACAATAATTATTTTAGTAAATATGAATACGGAATTATTGTTTATTATGTATTTATAATACCCACATAAATCACTTACATTGCTCGCGGAAGTGGCTTTTTCATTTAATATAATAAAAGATACATTTTTAATTCTATAAAATCACTTATCACAAAATCTCGAAAGCTACTACAACTATTATTACCCATTTTTATTTCGCTGGGAAATGTATTTACGCAGTCCGCTCATACGGAAAGCCAGAGTCTTAAGGATGAGCGGTACTGTGGGACTCTCCGGTGAAATCGGTCTTATCCCACTAAAACCCAGCGGAAACCCTCCCACCAAAATGAGACGCCACAGGATCGCTCGCGCATACTACTGTGACGTCTCGGTGGAAGGCAAGCTTATTGATTCACTTTCAGGGTGCCCTGGGGTTTCTCCTAGGGCACCTACAGCCTCGATGACTTGCAATAGGATCACTGATTCTCCTGCAGTAGCTCCTCTAGGATAGGGGGAGTAGAAGACACGCGTACCGCTATCTTCTGCCTCCTGGCCTATGGCGGCGGCGCGAGTCTGCATTAGCGCTGGACTTACGCACCCGCTCCACATCATTGCAGACCTGTTCTCACTGTTCAGCCCACCCACTCACTACTGCCATCAAGGCGTGGCGTTGTGGGACCAATCGGAGTAATCAGCCGTTGGACGATTAAAAAATAAGACTATTCGACAGACAGACAAATTGTTAGTCCAGAAATTATTGAGGCCTTAAAGTATGTAATCAACGCCGCCCATGACCCCGTGTTACACCAGAAGAGTTACAGGTGCTTTGATGGCATTTAAAGCGGAGATAGATGCGCTTTTTAAGGTACCAATGTCGTGTCGAGTCAAAATTACTACTGCAAGTAGGCCAGTAGTTGAGAGCCACGTATCCGTTCAATATAGATATATTTATATTTATAACGTTTTGTGCCCTTACAAATTTCAGAAAAATGTATCAGGTCGAATACTTTCCCAGAACAATTTCCATGACGTATGTGGTAGAGAATGTAGAGCGATGAAAAGTCTCTACACAAAGCCAGTGTCTGCAAAGTTACCATTCAGTCACAGCTCTACGTTGTATGCAAATAAATGATACTTCACGCCTAAATACCGATTGGCCACCTATAGTGCCCAGATTCGGCCTCATATGGAGTACTGTTCACTTTTTTGGTGCACCCCATTATCAACTTGAACTATCTTATAATCTCTATATATAATAAAACAGTAAATATATGTTGTATGTACATTGAGTAATTTTGACTGAAATGGATAGAGGGACACTTAAAAAGAATAATAGAAAGCTAAAATATTTTTTTAAAATTTCTTGTCTGTCTGTCGATATTTTTTTGTCCACATTTTTCTCTGAAAGTACTCAACCGATTTACTTAAAAGTTTCACCAATTGCTTTGTTTTAACTTAACTTAACTACTAAAGTTCATCAAAATCGGTTCATTAAAAAAAAAGTTATCGTCATTTGAATGAACTCAAGGCATTAGTTTGCCTGCGAATGTTATATAGCAATCGCGCTGGTAAGATTCCTGGCTAAAGAATGACATTCGAAACGTCTTGGTTATTTAACTGTTGATAAAAATATATATTTTTGAAGCACTATTATATATTTTTTAAACACTATAACTAAATAAGCACTATTATATAATATTTTATACAATAAAATAAACAAAATTGAATTGTTAGTGGAGATTACCTTCATAACTCATAACATTTAAGTTTAAATCGTAATTAATTCAACACAGAGATAAAGAACGATTTGATCTTCAAAGAAATATCAAGTAAATACATAGATTTTTTGTTTCCTTCGTTCGTATGAAATAAATCTACATAAAAATGTCACCTCAAAACATCCTTTCTACGTGTACTCTGTAATAACTACTATACTTACCAATTGTACATTTAGCTAATAAGCTAATAATATATGTAACTAATTTAAAAACTGTACAGGAGTTAATATGCAATAATTACAGTTATTTTACAAAGAATATTATGAATCCTCACTCAAATAAATAAATTAACATTTAAAGCTGTTTCTGAAGTAGTAAATTACATTGTTCACTGACATCAGCACATTTAACAAAGTTTTCAAAAACATAACATAGGTAAAAAGAACCTAATGATTCAAGAATATATAGGTATAATAAATAATTAGCCTTTTGTATATTTTATAAATATCTAATATCAACATGGGTCGTCATATCAATGTCGGTCGTATACAGATTAAAGTAATAAAACATCATATCAGAATTTTTTTAGTTGTCAATTAATTTTGTATATTAGATAATTATTTTTTTTAATCATGTAGTTTAAGCGGGTGAAACCGCAAGCGGGCCGCTAGTATGATCTATAACTATATTCGATCTTCAATACAAATTAAGATTTGCTTAGGCTAAGGGGTAAGACTAGTATGGATAGCCAACTTGCCTAGTTAGCTAGGTTGTAATTTTATTTTAATCTATGTCGTAGTATTTTAATCAATGTAGTGTTATTATTGAGGCCGTCGTGACGCAGGAGCACAAGGCTGTGATTGTAACGCGACGGTTGTTAGTTCGATCCACTTGTGAGAAAGAGTTATTATTTCTTTATATTTTCATTTTTACGCTCTAGCACCAAGGAAAAAAGCCCGACGTTGAGTTCTGCCACTATACACCCAATATCTCCAAAAATTCTGCAAAAATTGGGGACTGGAGTGTATTAACACTAAGTTTCTCTGCCTACCCTGCTGTAAGCGAGATACAGCATGAAGCTGATTTATTAATTTTATTAATTTTTCATATAATGTAATGTTTGTCAATATGACACCACAAATGCAAATAACAGCACTTAAATAGTTTTGTACGACGACGACTCTACGGTTTTGTTAATGAGCGTCTCTAATGAAATGAGACAATACTAATAGGTCTGAGTGGTTCGAGTAAATATATTGTTTTACGAGCGGCGCCAGCGAATGTAGCACATTTCATTACAGCGAATGCAAACGGCACGAATGAGTATTATGTAAGATTTATTTAGAGATATACAATGTTGCTAAAACTACCACAGGCGCAGTTGGGACGCGTTTAACTGAACGTTCTTGTTGTAGGTTCATGTCCCATTTTGGAGAGTAAAATTTATAAAGTAAATATTTATTAAGTACACACCGTAGAAGGTATGTTACTTTATATATACCACGGAGTATTATCTGGATGGCAAATTGACGAAATATCTTATCATTATGATCAGATCAGAGCTTTCCAGCTCTGGCGAGACAATTGCACAAACAATCGGGGCAAATACGTAGTAATATAGTGAATATACTATTTTATTACATATTTGCCCCGATTGTGAATCTCAACCAGCTACTACGATAAATAAATTTAAAAGTTGCAGTCATAGGTTGAATTGATTTATTATGTTCATAATGTTCTGAGCAAATGTTATAAGAAATCAGCACTCTGAAGGGGCTTACGTGACCGGTACCACTTACGTTTGGTTGGCTTTGTTTCCTAATTACTTAGTACCTTACAACATTTTTAAAGTGTTATTCCACACTTAGGAAAGAAATATACTTATTTAGAAAACGTGGTCGGTTTCCAGGAGGCGTCGGTTCGAGTTCCGCTACGTAAAATTTTTTATACGTTTTCTAAACAAGTATTTTTCCTTCCCAAGTGTGGATTAATACTTTAAAAATGTTAGAAATATTTAATAAATAGTATTCTCTCTTACCAGACGATAATTCTTAGTAATTATCTTTTGTAAAAGTATCCCTACAGAGATGCTAACTACAAAAATAAGTTGTAACAAGCGTATAAACAATATAAAGCGAGGCCGATCGTGATGCAGCGGCACGAAGTGTTACTGTAAAACCGACTGGTTTTGGGTTCGATCCCCACTCGAGGAGATGAAATATTTACTTAAATTTATATTTCCATTTCTTCACCCTGGTGTCGAGGCTAAGCGCGGCGTTGAGTTCTGCCACTCAAGACGCAATGCCTCCAGAATTAGCAGAAAGCGGGGAACGGAGTTTCTTAACACTAGGTTCCCTCTGCCTACCCTGCTGTTTTTTTTTTGGAAAAGACACGGCAAACGAGTGTGCGGGTCACCTGATGGTAAGTGATTACCGCCGCCCACGGCCCCGTGCAACACCAGAGGAGTTACAGGTGCGTTGCCGGCCTTTAAGGTGGGTTGGGCGCCGGAGCCCGGCATTACCTGATGCGAAACGCAGTGGCATAAAGCCACTACTTCACGCCGGTTTTAATTACAGGGGATGGTAATGATCCGGTCGAGTCTGCCCATGCGTGTTGCCATTGCCGGCGACGTGACTCTACCACACGTAGATGTGTGCAGGATACAGCGTGGAGCTGATTTTTTATTTTTTTATGCGTATAAAAATTTCGACGTAGCTTGTTGAGAACGTATGGCTTAGTAGTCAGAACGCCTGGTAGGTTTCCAGGAGGCGCGGATTCCAGTCCCGCTACGTTAATTTTTTTATACATTTTCTAAATAAGTAAAATAAAACAAATAGAAAATGTTAATGAAAATTTAAAAAAAAATGTTTCAAAATTTGCGTGAACAAACAGACAAACTGACCAAGTTCTATTCTATATACATTGATAAATGTTCGTAATATTTTTTGTCATGTATCTTCCATCCTTCTTTTAACCTAAATAGACCTTCCTCATCCTGTTGCGATTGGCGCTCCGTAGCCTTCGCCTACCCTGCTAGGGATACAGCGTGAAGTTAAGTAAGTAAATATATCTTCCATATACAGACGCCGATGAGATATTATTTTATTATAAGCAAAAGCCCGGCGTTGAGTTCCGCCAATTCCTCATCATGCAATGTCTCGAAAAATTCGGCGCAAAGTGGGGAACAAGTGTCTTAACGCTAGGTTCCCTCTGCATACCCTGCTGTATGCGGAACGATTATATCATTTTTGTTTATTAGAAAAAATTGCTACAAAAAAATATTAAATTGACTAAATCTTAAGTTTTTAATTTATGTAGATAAAAATATAAAAAATAACTTTTATCTTTCTTTTTCTACATACACTCTTTCTGCGAACCTAATAATGATTCTGAGGCCTGCGTCACACGCAGGGACTACAAGAGAAAACCAGTCGAGAAAATAAAATATATAATTTCCTCGGTTTGGTATCGAGATAAAACGTTTTGATTGCTTTCTTCTTTAGAAGTATCTTAATGGGAACGGAGTGCCTTAACACTAGGGTCCCAGGTTAACAAAAAAGAAAATGATTCAATGAAGTACTTGTTAACCTTAGGTTACCTAGGTTCATTTTTAAAATATGTACTTATTAACAATGTATAAACAATAAATAACCAAATAAAATATTTTACACACGACATATTCATTTATTTAACACGACACAAAATTACAACAAACACTACGAAAATATTGAATTACAAGCAAATTTATTTAAGTTTGCATACGTTTACATTTTTGGTAACTTTAGTTATATAATATTTATTATATTTTTCAGCCAATGTAAATTAATAAATTATAATTTGAGGCCGGTCGTGGCGCAGCGGCACAAAGTGTGACTGTAAACCGACTGGTTGTGGGTTCGATCCCCACTCGATGAGATGAAATATTTACTTAAATTTATATTTCCATTTCTTCGCTCTGGTGTCGAGGCAAAGCGTGGCGTTGAGTTCTGCCACTTAACACGCAATGCCTCCGGAATTAGGCAGAAAGTGGGGAACGGAGTGTCTTTCACTACGTTCCCTCTGCCTACCCTGCACTGTGCGGGATACAGCGTGAAGCTGATAATTTTAATATAGAGTTTGTAATAAAACAATTATGTATGTGACACACACTACTAAAAACCCTTTAATGAGATCGACGCCCATTGTAAACACTCGCAGAGGTGAGACAATTGGTGGCCGGCATTCTAAATAGTCCAAAGTATCGTATATCACAAGCCGTAATTGACCATCTGTAACTAATTTAAAACAAGTATATTGTTAAAAACTTTTTTTATTATATTTAATAATAGTAGAAACTTGTATCTATGTACAATTAAGAATTTTTAATTTTATTGAAAATAAAATTAAAAGTTCTTTTTATTAAATTAAAATAACATGCAACGTTATAAATTCGTGATTATAACTTTGAATTTAAATTGAAAATTGACAATGGTGAACCAGCTCTGATCAAGAAGGTGTATATTTAAAAATTCCTTGCTGATATTCCAGTTCCCACAACCTATACACTTATATCCTCCACAACCATCGCTGAATCATTACTTAAGGAGTGCGTACACAAGTGTAATTTAGATTTTAAATCTAGATCAGTCAATTCAAGAGACATCGTTAAAACATAAGTCCCTAGATATCAAAAAAAACGTCAAATTGATTAGTTATATAAAGGAAGCTGTTACTCCTCACCTCGCAACTATATTTAATAATTATATAGAGTATGGCGTGTTTCTTGACCTAAGGAAATTTGGTAATGTCATACCTATATTTAAATCGGGTAGTATATCTGATCCCAAAAATGTATATCACTCACGTAATGCGCAACTCTAATGCAATCTGTTATTCATATCACCGCCCTATCGCTGCTACTGGGTAAGGCTCAGATTGGAAGCTCCTCGAAGACTACACTACCATTGGCTTCTCGCAGATTGCTATGGAACCATTGGTAGGCGAGTCCGACTCGCGCTTGACTGGTCTTATTAGAATTTAAAATATTTCAAGGATCCCAAAAATGTATATCACTCAAGTAATGCGCAACTCTAATGCAATCTGTTATTCATATCACCGCCCTATCGCTACTACTGGGTAAGGCTCAGATTGGAAGCTCCTCGAAGACTACACTACCATTGGCTTCTCGCAGATTGCTATGGAACCATTGGTAGGCGAGTCCGACTCGCGCTTGACTGGTCTTATTAGAATTTAAAATATTTCAAGGATGGCCGATCCTATCATTTCAATTATTGTAATCCACGGCGCATGGGTTAATAAGTAGTTTTTCTCTTATTTTTTTAATAATACAAGAGTTATTATTTGTATTAGCTTAGCTTTATTTTTATTATTTTAGGAATGCAGACAAAACGGAGTACCAAACGCTACGGTGATACCATACATGATCTTCCTCCAGTATCATCAATACAGTGTTCCCGAATATCAGCCTTCCTTATGCTCTTTTACCACTTCCTCATGCTTTATAAATCTTTTTTGCTATTTTTTCGTCACTACTTATCTCAATATATCCAAAAACACACTTGAGCACTTTCTTCTTTATTCTCACTGTTACATTCTTGCTAGAACGTACAATCTTTGTATCTTTTTATTGCGGATTCAGTTAGCAAAACTGACTTCACATATCCTCCGAAGACGTCTAATCATTCACACATTTCATCCTTCTTTTATAATGCCTACGTTTAACAGAGCCAGTATTGGCATGCACTGGATTATGTACGGCCTAACGTGCAGCTATGCTGACATTTCGCCGTCTCATCAATGCTGCCAAGGAACTGTTAATTTTTTTTCCAGAAACAATACGAACCAAAACGACGCTTAGAACATTACTTTCATACCTTTCATTCAGTGTCGTGACCAATGCCCACAATTCACATTCTGATGAAGAACACTCCATAGTCTGCGTACAATAAGCAATTTACCTAAACTAATTCATCTACTGTCATTCCCATGGTACTTTGTTTCACTCTTGCATTCCTTAGCTTGATAATATAAAACATAACGTCCAACGTAATCTCATCTTTAATCGTAAACAACGTGTGAAAAATGAAATAGTCAAACAAAAGGCCAATTAAAAGTTGTAAGCAATATTATACTCATAAAAATCAACTTAGTCATTTTCTTCTAAATCAAGATACTGAAACCATTACCATTTTTACACAAGAGAAGCTGTTTTCCTAAAACAATTCTGATATTTTCAAATTCAATTAAAACCATTTCAGCTAATGCATTGCATATAATTATATATGAGCTTGCTAGTACGGCTTCTATAATAGGTACCGTAAAAGAAAGTGAAGTTATCTAAAAAAATAATTATTATTAGAAATGATTATTAATAATAAATATATCTTTAAATAGAAAGATGAAAAATCTTAATACAAAATATAATTAGAAAAGTTACATTTAAGATGAACAAAAATATAGTTTTAGAATATTAGAAAACTTACGTTATTAGAATAACGCGCCTCCAAGATAAAATAAGAAACATAAATAATGTCTTTTAAGCAATTCGTCACAATTCCATAGAACATCTAAAACAGAAAATTTATTGTGTGTATTTACGGTAACGATTTTTGTTTTTGTAAATTGATGTATTGGTGTTATATTTCTGACTTCGCCCGCTTAAAATACATGATAATTGATTTAATAAGCAGAATTGATTGACAACTAAAATGACTTGTAAATATGATTTGTTATTACTAAAAAAAAAAAAAATTGTTATTACTTTAATCTGTAATATTCTTATTTGTTTTTTTACGACATTATCGTAATTTCTATAAGAATTTTTGTTTATCGGACTGAAAAATGCCCAATGTTGATATTTGATTTATAAAATATACATAAAGGTAATTATTATTTATTATACGTATACTATACGTATATTTTTGTAATATTACGTTCTTTTGAACTATGTTATGTTTTTTAAAATAACATCATGTAAAATAACATAAAGTAATAATTGCATATTAACTCCTGTACAGTTTGTTACTTATATAATATGAATGAACCAACCAAAAAATCTTTGTATTTACTTGATATTTCTTTCAAGATCGTTCTTTATCTCTGTGTTGAATTAATTACGACTTAAACTTAACTGTTATGATTTATGAAGGTAATCTCTGCTAACAATTCAATTTTGTTTACTTTTCTGTATAAAATATTAAATAATAGTGCTTCAAAAATATATATTTTTATCAACAGTCATATAACCAAGACGTTTTGAATGTCATTCTTTAGCCAGGAATCTTACCAGCGCGATGGCTATATTACATTCGCAGGCAAACTAATGCCTTGAGTTCATTCGAATGACGATAACTTTTTTTTTAATGAACCGATTTTGATGAACCACCACCAACTTAGTAGATAAGTTGAGTTCAGTACTTTCAGAGAAAAATGTGGACATACATATCGACAGACAGACAAGAAATTCTAAAAAAAATATTTTTGCTTTCTACTGTTCTTTGTAAGTTCCTCTCTACCCATTTTAGTCAAAATTACTAAATGTACAGACAAAATATTTTAACTATTTTGTAGACTACTACAGTAAAAATAAGATTATTGTGTATATCACTTCTAATTTTATCTAATAAGGTAAGGTGATCTCTAGTACTTTTATTTGTTAATAGTCTGCCTGTATTTACATTTATAGTTACAAATTTCCTTAATATACTTACGAATATTTTGAGCATTTTGCTGTTATTTTGCATATTATCCAGTAAATGTTTGTAAATAAATAAATGTTTTGTTATAATTTCAGCTTTCACGTCGTTTGTCCAACAGCTTGCATAAAGTTTTGTTTCTAAAGAAATTCTTATACATTTCATCGTGGAACAAAATAGATCAAATGTTACTATTGAAGGGGCGCTATATAAATAGCTAGATATTATCAAGCAGGTGAAGCAGATCGATACGACTGTCGCCAGAGTGCTGGCTACTGACCACAAATAAAGCGCTGAGTAAATGATTTTTAGCATAATTTGTAAATACAATATATAAAGCGACGGTGCTTCCAATGGTCTCTGTGACATCGATAACAATCTACGTATCGTCATAATTCCGGTGCAAAAATTTTGAAAAGAGGACTCTTCTATATATAAAGATGACAATAATATGGCAAGCAATTCTAGTAATGAAAATGTCAGGACAAAACTTTTAGATAACATATTGGTAAATATTATAACTGCAAATATGAAACATCCATTTGCAACAATATACGTTAAACAATACATCTTAACTATGTATATGATTGATTTACGTTTATTTATTTTATGATAAACACCAAAAAGTGTTCTTAACATCATGACATATTTTACAGAGATAATTTTTTTACGTAAAACTTGGAACGTGTCGTAAATTAATCTTTTCATTTCAATGGCACTACCGCCTCTACCACAATGCGGTCAACTACTAGGTTGTAGAGGGACCGATGTGTTCATATTTCTATTAATAATCAAAATGAATAAAATATAAGTAATATCGTATTTAATATAACTGAAAGCAGAGATAACAATATTATAGTTAACTTTTTTTGTACTAATTTTGATATTATTTACTGTATAACATACACCTTAAAAAAATCATTTTAAGTTATCTGTATATGGAAAATTTACTATAAAACTATATGGCGATAAAAATTTATATATATTTAATATCACAATAAAATAAAAACTGAATACACACACAGGTAGAACCAAATGGGCAAATCAAATCATAAAAGTGGCCCCACAGCTAAAGTTATTAAACGTGACATCTGTTTATCTGTTTGTTCACGCACGCTTCTAAAGTACTGGACGGATTTGAATTAAACTTGTTAAATCCTGGGTAGGAGCGAGGCTATATTTACTTTTGAAGGCTGTCACACTTGATGTAGAACCGCAGTGATCTATCTATTCTAAAGTATAAAAAAATATTAAATGTGACCTTTACAAAAGCAATTTCTATTGACATATAAAAATTTAAGATGTGCAACATCTGATGATCAATTATAACAGTCTAATTAAACTATATAAACATTTAAATGTCTAAACAGATCTTAAGATCTAAATATGTGATGAGGCACGAAAATAAAAATAAATAAATAATTGTATTTACAGTCTGTATAAGAAGCGCTTGGATAAGCCCTTTGCAGTGGTCGTGAATCGATTCCAAAAGCGAGCTGGCGCTTTTCTTTGCTTTAAATACCTACGCATGTGGTGGTACTTCGTGCCCCACAGGCTTCCATTCTAAGCTGTCATTTAGATTGGATTATTCCAAATAGAATAAGATTTCAAGATCTTAGTTTTTTATCATCTTAAAAACTATGAAAGATTCAGCGAACTACATAACAGTTGTATAAAATAACTATTTTAACTATTAGATATTGTATCGAACAAAATACTTTAAATTGATATCACTCTTAACCTACTTCTTTTCTTCCTCAGAACTTTGCGTGAACCGATTTTGATGATTTTTTTTATTTAAATGCTAATGCTTTCCGTAGGGTCCTATTTTGTTTTGGTCCATTTCTGACAATGTTTTCCATGAGAAAATCACATAAGTATTAAATTTGCATTAAGTAAGTGCGCGAAAACTGGACGAATAACTCAATATCACACCAATCGATTCCGATGATTCCATTTTAAAACATTTCAAACATCAATGGCAATTCTTTATTCAATACAAATTTCGCCTTAATTTATTGTTTGTAACATTATTATTATATATGTAACACAGATTTCTATAAAACCAGTGATGAGGTCGACACCGATTGGAAACACACGTAGCGATGAAAATATGGGTGGCCTGCACTCTATGTAGTCTAAGGTATCGTATATCATTAGCCGTACGTGAAAATCTGTAAGGATTGTAAGTAAAAGATATGAGTTTAGTTAAATGATTAACTATACAACGAAATATTTCATTTTTTTTTCACATTCCCATAGGAATTTCAAGAAATCCATTCTCAGTGCTCCCTTATACACCTCAAGAAACCTATATGCGTTCTGAGCCACTAGTTGTGTGGTGTTAGCCAGTCAGTAAGGAAAGGGGAGTATAGGTGAATGAATTAAGATTTTTTTAATTTGATAGACGAAGCGAGGCAGGAGAGTACAATTCTCGCTAGGAAATGACTATAATAAGATTATTCTCATTTCCCCGCTGTAGTAGACAAGTTGAAACGTTGGCTTCCGCCATTCAATAAGAAATATCTCAAAAGTTAAATGAAAAGTGAAGAAAGGAGTATAATGATTTTATATTTATAAGTTTTAATATTCTCAATAATTTATTATAAAATGTATCAGTTCTTTGTTTAATAAAAAGATGTTTGTGAAAATAAGCAATATAAGTTTAAAGAACTATCACCAGAGGACACTACTAAATTGACGCTTTATGTGATCGGAAAATCTAGACATACTTTTTACTTTTTTAGACTTGAAGCGGAAGAAGAAAAAGGTCCTCTAGAATAACATATTGTATTAGAATTTAAGATAGACATTGTACAAGCTTAATAGTGTTTTAAATAAAAAATAAATCAGCTTCACGCTGTATCCCGCACACTGCAGGGTAGGCAGAGGGAACGTAGTGAAAGACACTCCGTTCCCCACTTTCTGCCGAATTTCGGAGGTATTGCGTGTTAAGTGGCAGAACTCAACGCCACGCTTTGCCTCGGCACCAGAGCGAAGAAATGGAAATATAAATTTAAGTAAATATTTCATCTATTCGAGTGGGGATCGAACCCACAACCAGTCGGTTTACAGTCACACTTTGTGCCGCTGTGCCACGACCGGCCTCTATAGTGTTTTACTCTGGAAGAAATATAAGTTCTGTAAAAGCCTCGAGGTGTTTGATTTCTTTACAGGAGTAACTGAACACTAGATTTCCTCTGTACACCCTGGTATGCGAAAAAGTACGAAGCTGTAAAAACACGATCCATAATTTGAAATGTTAGTTACACCAAGTCAGTAAGCGATATATACTAAAAACTGAGCCTTATACACTTAGCGCTTATTCCTAAAAATACGGCAATTGGTCATGAGAAAGAAAAACAATATATTTATAGAAAGACTACAATTTTCTCACCTTTTCCACAAATGACAAGTTGCTTTCCTAGTATAACTTTGATGTTATCATATTCAATTAAAGCCATTTCAGCCAATGCGGAGCAAATAAATAAGGACAAGCTTCCCAAAATAGCGTCTAAGAAAATTGTAAATATACTATAGAAGGTGTTCTGTAAAAGCTATAAACAAAATTCAATATGATGTAAGTTATAAATGTTATGCGAAATATATTTACAAATTTTCTATTTGTACAATTTTTTTATATTATTACATATATTCTAAAATAAAAAAATATAAAAATAACAATTTTCCATGAAGTCACAAAAGTCATTTTTGTTAAACGCGCTGATCTCAAGATGTAGATGGGCGTAGGCCAGGGACAAAAAAACATTAACATAAAAATACATTTATTTCACACACAGGATCACAAAGGATCTTAAATCCTGAATATTTGATATTAATATCAGCTTGATAATTAAAACAGCCATCGTCGTGGCGCAATAAATCAGCGTCTGACTGTAATCGCGGTAGTCGTGGTTTCGATCTCTACACGGAGGAATGAATTATGTACGTTTCCTTGCTCTGGTATGAAAAATCATGAGGATGAGTCAAACAACAAGATCTTGAAATTAGGGAACGGAGCGTTAACCGTAGATTCTTCCTACCATCTCAGCAATACGCGAGATAAAGTATTGAGCTAAAAAAAATTAAAACAGCATTCATTTGACAGTTGGTAATTTTTTAAGATATTTATCTATAAAACTAAAAGGTAAAATGCTAATATTTTTGAAATAATACATAAAATAAATAATAGATAAAATAATCATAACTCACGCTACCATACGTTTGACAGTATATACTTTTCTATACAGTTTACATACTTTTTTTTCTCTTGTAACTTAGATTGACGTCTAGAAACTTACCAATCCGCTAGAGTTCAAGAGTCCACGGGAGATAAAAGCAATATTTTGCAAACAATTGGCCACAATTTCATAAAACATCTGTAATAAATAAAATTTTCTCTTATGTCACGTTTAGCAAATTGTACATCGCATAAAGATAAATAGAAATTTTTTATTTTATTATTTAGATTCTACTTGTTTGTTTTTCCAAATTTTAGTAGATTTCCGAATGATGATACTATCGTCTTATATTAATCTAATCACTTTTTCCACACTCACTTTTCCGTACACCAAGTTGTTTCAGCTATTTTGTCTATTAATAGCTGACAAAGTAACAAAAAATAAGTTTTTGGGAACGAAATAATAAAAATTAGACATTCACATTCATACTCACAAATATTTTGAGAATCTTGCTGTTATCTTGCATATTATCTAATAAATGTTTGTAAATAAATAAATTTTTTGTTAATATTTGAATTTTTACATCGTTCCCCAAATCTGTGGCATCAAGCATTGTTTCTAAAGATCTTCTTATATACGTCATTGTGGAACGAAATAAGTCAAATGTTGCTATTGAAAGCACATTACGTAAATAAATTGATATAATTATAGAACAGCCGCAAACACACAGTGCTTTCATAAAAAAACTCTTTTCTAAGTACATATAAATGGCGGTGTGAATGATTTTTAATATAATTTGTGCATACAACACACAAAGCGACGGAGCGTCTAACGAATTTCGTGATATCGATAATAATTTATATATAGTCTTAATTCTTGTACAAAAATTGTCAAAGTAGAATTCTTCAGTATACAAAGCAGAAAGTGAATAGACCGATATTTCTATTACCGCAAACATAAAATTAATAATATTCGAAAATGAATTAAAACGCATAGCAACTGTCACTACGATACATACGTTTACGACACTATATATTAGACAATATAACTTAAGTAAGTACTTAAAAGATTTTCGTTTGCTTATTTTATAGTAAAAACCAAAAAATATTCTTAATAATATTAAATTTTTTACTGAGCGCAACTTCTCATATGAAGTTTGAAATATCCAATTAATTGATGTTTTCATTTTAATGGCACAACTCGCCACAATATTGTCGAAGTGACAACTGTATGAAAAATTAGTTTCAGCACTCGACTATTGTATGTACATTCATAATTAACTAATAAAATACTCATGCAATAAAGTGATATAATTACTTATTTAGAAAACGTAGGGAGATCTTTACAAATTTTCGCTACCCAAAGATAATTACTAAGATTTATCATCTGGCAAGAGAGAATGCTATTTATTGAATATTTTTGACATTTTATAAAGTATTAATCCACACTTAGGAAAGAAAAATATTTATTTAGAAAACGTATAAAAGTTTGAACACAGCGGGTCTCGAACCCGCGCCTCCTGGAAACCAACTAGGCGCTCTCACCACTAACCCATACGTTCTCATCTGTATTCAGCGACAAATGAAATTGAAATCATTTTTAAATTTGTAAAAAGAAATCAAATATAATAGGTCAACAGGAAGTACAAGTTATAAAGGTGATAAACTTAAGTTATATGCACTAGATTTGTATGAAATGAACTACAAATATGAGTTTTTAATATTTTTTTATGAAATACCTATAAATTTTCACTTTTTGTTTATTTATATTGTAAGTTCTCACTTTGTGCCAGATTTCAGAAAAGTAAATCTACCAAATGTGCCCTTAATGGTCTAAAATCCCTTGTTTAATTCTGCAGGTGTCTGTTTTTTTTTAATGAAACTTATATTTAAGAATGATACATGATAGTAGAAGAGATTGCGTTTTTTGGAGAAAATTGTCATGTTTTTTATATGAATCCCACATCATCTAAAAAAAATTGCATAAGGAATTGGAAAAACAATGGTTAATGTATTTCTGTTAGATTCATAGTTTCATAACTAAGTTAACGGGAAGAACCTTTACAACTCCTAAACGCTTAGGGGATAGATGACTATAGTAGGCAATTTTTAATAACAAATATAAAAATATTAAAAATTTCGATCATTGCAAATTCGTGACACAGTGGGACAGCCGTCTGACTATTGCCACTGTAATAGTTATATTTAAGTAAATTGTATTAATTTTCCAGCTTTACAACTCAATACGCTGTGGCACGAATTTCGAAGGAAAATGAAAAATGGAGTATCTTTATACTAGGTTCTCTTTACCGGCCACTTGCTGCAAGTTTCAATAACAACGGATATATGGAAGTAACATGGCAAGGACCATAAAGTCCACACAAACGAAATTATGGGCGGGCGGCCACTAGTTTTAAAATAAATAAGAATGTTACCGTTTATTTCCTACAGCTGAATAGATACGTCTATTGATATTTCAGTATTTTTATATGACATAAATGGTTTTTGTATATAAAAAGAATAAAACAAAAACAAATATTTTAAGATCATTGAGCCCTGGGGCACGCTGGACTAATGTAAAAATACACAAAATTATTATGGGAAATTATTTTTGTGTTGAATAGTGCATGTAACAAGGTCAAAATTTTTTAATAGAAAACCCCGACTTCAAACAGTAAACTAAAATGTTGAAATTGAATTATTCGTCTATTTGTCGCGTACATACTATATACAAATTTAAGTATTATACGATCTTTTCATGGATAGCATTGTTAGAAATAGACAAAATTAAAATGACCAAAGAGCAAGAAAAAAAGAAACACCAAAATCGTTTCACCCAATCGTTCACCAAAATCGTTGTCAAAAGTTCTGAAGTAACATAAAAAAAATACAGACGGATTGAAAACTTTCTTCTTTTACATAAATCGGTTAAAAAGTTGCAAAAATAATAATAATAATAATAATAATAATAATAATAATAATAATAAACTCTTTATTGTACACCCCAAAAAAGAAATAATAAAATACAAATATAAGAACATGTACAATAGGCGACCTTATCGCTGAAATAGCGATTTCTTCCAGGCAACCTTAAGGCGTTGGAAATTGCAAAAAAGAAAATAAAAATTAGTAGTGAGTAGGGTGTGAACAATACTCAATAAAAATAATACATAAACATACATAAAGACAATTACATATATACATATTACCTACATACAAACATACATATATACATACATACATACAAAATATTCAATTTATAAAATAGGTAAGTATATTAATAATACATACTAACAGTACAGGAAAATATACACTACTTAAAAAATATATTATCTAAGATAGAAATTTAATATCAAGACATCTCTTTAATAGAGTTAAAATTGTGTTAAGGATAAACACGGAGATATCTTTAAAGATAGATTGCAATTTAGATTCACATACATGGCCAAATTTATTTCTGTGAAAGGCAGTAGTAACCGTAACAAAGTTGAATATGCATAGTTGTGTCTACTATATTAGCATATATATTCATATCTCTGACATTATATAAATTTTTAATATAGATTTGTCCAAGATATGTATCCTCTAAGATCATAAAACAAAAACAAAATGTCATGAGCCTGGCACGCGGGCTAATGTAAAAATACAAAATTATATGAAATTTTTTGGTTGATAGTGCATTAAAAGTAAAATTTTTAATAAAAAATCTATTCAAAAGTAAACAAATTAAAATTGAATATCGTCATTTGTCGTAATACTAATACAAATTTAAGTATATACGATCTTTCATGGTAGCATGTACAAATAGACAAAATTAAAATGAACAAAGACAGTATCGTTTTTTAAAAGTAACAACTGGAGAACTTGAGAGCGTCCACGTGTGCGCTACTTAAAAAGTTAAACAAAACATAGGTTATAATGGAATGCTAGTTACCCTTTAAAATAAATACGATGAAATATAATATATAAAAGTTCCCGGAAGCATATTGTATTATATCTTCTAAAGATAACCTACAGTAACCATTTTTAGGATTTACAAATTACAAAAAACAAGGATCTTCTTCTTAATAAATTAAGAACTTGTGAATTTATATAGATAGATAAGTAGATAAAACGCTTTATTGCTTACATATAGGACATATAACATTTTACAAGAGAAATAGTAATCTCTATTATTATATAATAAGACAGTAAAAATATTTTGTCTGTACATTTAGTAATTTTAACTGAAATGGATAGAGGGACACTTAAAAAGATTAATAGAAAGCAAAAATATTTTTTTCGAATTTCTTGTCTGTCCGTCTCTCTGTCTGTATGTCTGTCGATATGTATGGTCACATTTTTCTCTGAAAGTACTGAACCGATTTACTTGAAAGTTTCACCAATTGCTTTGCTTTAACTCAACTAACCTACTAAAGATTGGTACATCAAAATCGGTTATTTAAAAGAAAAGTTATCGTCATTTGAATGAACTCAAGGTATTAGTTTGCCTGCGAATATTATATAGCAATGGCGATGATAAGATTTTTGGCCAAAGAATGTCATTCGAAACGTCTTGGTTTTTGGTTGGTTGGTTGATAAAAATATATATTTTTGAAGCACTATTACACAATATTTTATGCAATAAAGTAAACAAAATTGATTTGTTAATGGAGATTACCTTCATAAATCATAACAGTTTTAAGTCGTAATTAATTCAAATTCAAGTTTAAGTCGTAATTAATTCAACACAGAGATCAAGAACGATTTGATCTTCAATGAAAATAAATCGTTTGAAATAAATCTATATAAAAATGCCTAAAACATCCTATCTACGTGTACACTGTAATAACTACATATTTAGTAATTGTACATTTATCTAATAATATATGTAACTAATTTAAAAACTGTACAGGAGTTAATATGCAATCATACAGTTATTTTACAAAGAATATTATGAATTCTTACCCAAATCAATAATTTAACATTTAAGGCTGTTTCTAAAGCAATAAATTAAATTATTCGCTAACGTCAGCACATTTAACAGAGTTTTAAAATTATGATGAGACTAACATAACATAGATAAAAAGAACGTTATGTCACAAAAATATATACGTATAATAAATGCTTTATGTGTATTTTATAAATATCAAATATCAACATTGGTCGTATATGAATTAAAAAATTCAAAATAATCAAAAATTCTTATAGAAATTACGATAATGTAGTAAAAAAATAACATTAGAAGTCATTATAGTTGTCAATTAATACTGTTTATTAAATCAATGAACATGTAGTTTCAGCGGGCGAAGCCGCGAGCGGGCTGCTAGTATCAATATAAAGTATCAGAAAAAATTAAAAAGAATAACATTTTGCGCATAGAGGTAGTATGGCAAAGGCAACCTTATCACTATTAGTGATCTCTTAAAGGTAATCTTTACTAACATAAACTTACTATAGTATAGGATATATCTGTAGAATATAAATAAATAACGTAATAACATTTTATTGATATATTATACATTGACGATACTTATATTACGCATACATATTAGAATATATACAAAAGTACATATACAAATTATAAATAAAAAAAATAAATGGGGATGAGGTGGGTAACGGAGTGCCTTAACACTAGGTTCCCTCTGCCTACCGTGCTGTGTGTGGGATACAGCGTGCTAAAGCTGACAAAAACATACATCATTTTTATAAAGGAGTATCAGATTAATATAAAGGCTAAACAGCTACTTGTTTAGTCTTTATATTAATCTGATACTTCATTTTTACATTACGATATTAAATGTACCGCATAGGCGTTACTAAGTTGTAGAGCTTAGAAACGCCTATGCGGTACATTTAATATCGTAATGTACCGCATTACAATAATAGATACATGATTATTGACAGAATTTATTTTACTTTGTTACATTTTTAGTGATTAGGGACAATTTAATTGGTTATTTGTTAATGAAAAAATATACATTAGAATTAATTTCTGAAACATTATTTATTTCACTTGCCAGGTTTTTTTACGAAAAAGAATTTTTATACTCATCGGCCAACTTGGCTACGTAATCGATTTAACTACAGTATAATGACCTGGGGGTAAGCACTGTTTGGGAGGGACAAAATCTGTAGGAGATGGGTTGTTTTCTACACTATTTTAGGTTGTGGTTAATCTCAAGAAATTGTAGCGACTTTTTAGATGAGCAATGGGAAATTATAACCATAGAGTGGATATCGAGGATCTTTCTCTTGATTCGTTTTCTCAGCAGAACATTCCACCTTACGTCGAACGTCTTACGTAAAGTAGTAGAGTGCTACGAATCCAGGTGGTGATGGTATTTGAACGTTAGACTGACTGTGCGGTTCGAAAATTCGGCGATGGGTACCAGGTCAAACAGTTGTTCCCCAGTGTTCCCCAGAATACTCTCCATACATTATAACATATTTATAATGAATGGAGAGTGATACAGACCACACAGTGAGGAGACTTCCACAGATCATTGTCTCCCCAACGATCGAACGGCTTTACGTTGTATGCGATCAAATGGTTCAAGCTGATACTGAGGTAGGGCCAGTCGTGGCGCAGCGGCACATAAATAATTTATTTGAAAGTATTAATAATAATAAGAAAGTGGATAGAGTATACACAGACTTTCGAAAACCTTTTGACACAGTGGATCACAAAATTATGTTGAAGAAACTTGGCTTTAATGAGATCCATGGTAATTTATGGCGTTGGTTAAAGTCATATATTACTAATCGTACACAAAAAGTTGCCGTCAGTGGTTACAAGTCAGATTTTGTGTCCATAACCTCTGGCGTCGGACAGGGATCTATATTAGGCCCCTTATTGTTTTTAATGTATATTAATGATATTAAGAAATGACCTAAAAATGTATCATACTATAGATAATCTCAATGACCACTTCAAGTTTCAAGAAGATATTAACTTTTCGACATATTGCAAAGAAACTAAACTTAATTTAAGTTTAAATAAATGTAGGCATATCATCTTCACAAAAAAAAAACTTTAGCCAATTTTCGTATATGTTATATGACGTGCAGCTTGAAAACTGTAAGGTCCATCAGAGATCTTGGGGTCCTACTGGATCACAAGCTTCATCTTGACTTACACATTGAAAATATTAAAAATAAAGCCTTTAAGATCTATGGCTTCGTTATGCGATCTACCAAAAATTTTAAGCGTCCTTCTTCATATTTCACTCTTTATAAGGCTTTAATTCGCTCCCAGGTTGAGTACGCTGTGCCTGTATGGAACCCGTTATATAATAAGTACATAGTACGTCTTGAAAGAATTCAGATTAAATTTTTACGTGCCATGCAGTACAGATGCTATGGCAATCAAATACCGTATGTGCAATTGCTTAAAGACTATAAGCTCATTACATTAGAAGCATTATTTTTATATACTTTATGCCACAATAATTAAGATTGTCCTAGTCTGATTAATCAAATTTGTTACTGTATACCAACTAGAACGCATTTCCGCAATCCTTGTCGATTATTTGCCACCAATCGTTGGCGCACAAATGCCGGTAAACGTCGACAATTATACAAAATGGTTAACTCTTATAATAATAACTTTAATTCTATTGATATTGCGGCAGCGCGTCCTAGGACTTTCAAGAAAGCAATACATTCACTACTTAAATAATGTTGTTTGGCGTACCTACGTATGTATTATGTTTCATTTATAGCAATCTGTGGTAAACGGTGTCAGTGGTACATTTATATGTTTTGTTATACTGTTCTTTTATTTACATGCACTGTTTGTTAACCTGTTATATAGCGCTCGGTGTCACAGGCGGAAAACTTATTAATAAAGTTAAATATTTTTTAACAGAATTTACTATAGAGATAATAAAGTTTTACAAATTAATCTTTTTTTGTAAATATTATTCAAATACTCAGGCAGATCAAAAGTAATCAAAAAGAATCAACGGAAAGTGTTTGCTTCTTTTTTTATAAAATATAAAGATAAGTATATACTAATAATAATAATTCTTACTATTATTAAGGAATAATATAAAAAAGCAGTTTGTCGAGTTTTTTTTATAATGTATGTTTACATAGATAAGTTATAACATCATCAGATTTACCTAAGACTAACTTTTAATATATGATTTTTTATATTTTGCTTGATCCGCAATATAAACAATTTGTATTCACTTCATACTCCTCCTACTCATGCTTTTAATGTGACCTTCTTCCAGTATCTTTGATACTGTGTTTTTGAAGGTCAACCGAGGTTTCCCTCTATCTCTCTTATAACTCACTTTTATGTCAAAAATCTCTTTTGCCATTCTTTCATCACTCATTCGTTCGACGTGCCCAAACCAGCTGAACACGTTCTTCTTCATTCTCAACGTAATATCTTCGTTAGTATTTACCATTCTGTGTATCTCTTCATTGCGGGTTCGATCAGCTAAGCTGACTCCGCATAGCCTACGAAGAGATTGCATCTTCACAGCATTCATCTTTCTTTCATTCTTCTTCTGCAATACCCACGTTTCGCTGTCGTATAACGACGTCGGTAGCAACCACTGCGTTGTGTATGACCAAACGCGCAACTGTGTGGACGTTTCGCCGTTTCATCAATGGTGCCCGCAATTAATGTATTTCTGTAAATCTATATAGATGAAACGACATCTCCATGCTACTTTTACAAAAATAGTCGTGACAAACTTACAGACAGAAACACGGACAACAAACAGATCTTATCATTATATATTAATTTTTCATTTTTATTTTTTAATGACGAAACCTTAAAAAGCATATTTTTACGAAAAGGACGAGGTTTTTCGTTAGTTAATTATATTTCAGCAATATTTTGATGTACGAGCAGTAATTTTTACCCATAACTAGCATTGCCACTCATATAAATCAAGTACCCAATCGTGCAATACCCAATTTGCAAATTGGTCATATTTAGGGAAGGTTGGCGTTGATACAGCGGCGTAGATTTCGTTGTATTTTAATTTTTATTGTAACTATCAAATTAAAAATTTTACTTTATGTATTCCTAATTGAAATGAGAAATATTGTTAATTCCGGGTAGTTTTGAATTAAATGTAACTCAAAACAAAAAAATGCAACATTGTAGGACAAATTGTTTTATTTTTTATATTTACCTCTTCTTATTTCTAATAATATTTTTTCTCCAATATCCATCGATTTCTCCGTCACTGCCAATCATTTGTGAAAAAAAAACCATAGAGTTCACACAAACAAAGTTTAGGGCGGCCACTAATGTCAAAGAGGCAAGTTGTGGCGCAGGAGTACAAGTGTGACTGAAAAAACGCGACTGGTCGTGAGTTCGATCCCCAATCGAGGTAATGAAATATTTATTTATATCTCCATTTCCTCACCCTGGTGTCGAAGTAAAGCGCGGTGTTGAGTTCCACCACTCAACAAACAAAGGCCCCGCAAAAAATTGGCGGCAAGTGGGGTACGGAGTGTCTTATCAGTAAATACCAGGGTATTCTATTATAGGCGTCTGCCTACCCTGTGCGGGTTAGGATACAGGTGAAGCTAATAAAAAAAACTAATGGCAAAATAAAATAATGATGTTACTGTATTTTTATGTGCAGCAAGGCTGTGATAGCTTGGTTATTATTGATTGGTTACGCCTATTGACATTACATTACTTTTGTGTGACATGTTTTCTGTATGAAAATAAAATAAAACAAAAAAATATATTTTTGAATATCATTTATTTACGTTGAGAAAATCTTTGAGAAGCATGGTGCACACCTTAATTCTATTGTATTACAACGTGTGTGTGTGTTTTTTTTTTTTCAAATAGATTGAAATAAAATAACAATATATGTATATGATAGTTTCAAAATTCCCTTAATTAAATTAATATCGATGGGAAAAACACGTAATACCATAAAACTTGGAGGTCTTACTTCCAAATAGTCCAAAGCCTCATATATTGAAACCCGTAAGGTTTCATCTAAAAAAACATATTTATATTTTTAAAGTTTTATATACAATTATAATAAATGTATATTTTAATATTAGAAACATGTAACATTTTTTCTTCATTTTTAAATATTAGTCTCTATGACGCTCGAGTATATTCCGATTTAGTCTCGAGTATATTCCGATTTTCGTCGGCTCCCGTACTATCGCTTATATTTCGCTTATATTTTTTAGACGTTGTATAACGATATATTATTTTGAAATAATCTTATTTTTACGCTATAAACTCTATACAACTTTATAATGAGTTTAATTAAATTTATCTTACTGTCATCATACAGAAGCAGCTGTTGTCCTAAAATTGCTTTTACTTTCTCATATTCCTCCTTAGCCATTTCCGCGTATATGCTGCACGTAAAAATATAAACACTGCTTAATACACAATCGGGCACAAATAACAAAAAATAATCATCTAATCCCTGAAAAAAATAAAATAACTATTTTTAATACTTTTAAAAACTGATTGAGACTGTCGTGGGTACAAGGGTCTGTAAGCGCGATCGATGGTTGTGGGTTCCATTCCTACTAGGGGATTAATGTACCTAATATTTATTTTTTCACCATAGTGTCGAGGCCAAGCGCAGCGTTGAGAGCCGCTACTCAACAAGCAATGCCTAAATTTTCATTGATTCAGTACATATTAAGAAATTTGTGAGTTTCTGAAGAAAAACAAATTCTTCAAACAAAATTGGCAAATACATCCCGACTACTGGGTTAAGTTTTCCTAAATATAGCTGAATAATAGCCCGTGTTTTTTTTCTATAGACCCTAAGAATTTTTGCTAAAATGTTACTTAAAAAAATGTTATTTTTTAAATCTTATTTCTAAGATTTATAGAACGATATATACGAAAGGTTAAAACACGGGCGTTTTTTTTTCTAAAAGTAATTTTAAAAGTATTTAAAACTAACTAAATCGCTCAACATAGATGTAAATTGGATAGGCACTGAGGACCACCACCTATGCATGTCACCGCTGTATTGGCGAAGAAAGTCAAGTAATAAGCGTACTAAACTAGTACGCTAACGATTATATTTTTTATTTCAACTTTGCCCGCGTCGTGAAAAAAACGAAAAGTTATATAAAATACACGACGCATTTTCAGTGGCCGAGGTGAATTCGATACACAGATCATGATTTTTTATGTTCACAAGTAACCACCTATACTAACATTAAAATAAGTGGTTGGTACAGTTTATTTGAACGAGCTAATCTCAGGAACTACTTATTAAATGTGATGCACTAAGTAAATCTTGATTTAAGTTTTATGGTAATTTATTGGTGTTAAAAAAGTGTATCGTTATTTTAAATCTATTCATATAGGCAACAAGTATCAGGGCAAATGCAATTTTTCCCGAGTAAGCTCCAGCTCCGCAAGAATTTCAGGTTAAAAAATAGCCTATATGTTGCTCGACAATCCGTAGGGATTGTCAAGCAACATATAGGCTATTTTTAACTTTCAATATTAGTTCCAAACCAACTAGTTCAGATGCTTTTTAAACATTTTTAAAGTGTTATTCCACACTTAGAAAAGATATATACTTATTTAGAAAACGCATAAAAATTTTGAACGTAGCGGGACTCGAACCCGCACCTCCTGGAAACCGGCCAAGCGCTCTGACCGCTAAGCCATACGTTCTCGTGCGTAAGCGTGACCTCCTTGAAACAGAAAGAAACACAGACAGGTAAAAAAAAAATATATTGTTGTACAAATGTGATAGAAATGTAAGTAAATCATATTCAACTTACTAATGCTCTGACTTTTATTGAAGAATAGGAGATGTCTACGATCAACGTATAACAATGAAATATAATCCCATAGAACATCTGAAAGAGAAATTATAATTATAATAATTCTTAGAGCTTATAATAAAACCAGTCATGGCGCAGGGGTACAAAGTGTGACTATAAACCCCACTGCTTGTGGGTTCGATCCTCAGTTTACGAAATGAAATATTTACTTAAATTTATATTTCCATTTTTTCACTCTTTCGTCGTGTTCGTCTTAACACTAGGTTCCCTCTGCCTACCCTGCAGTGTTTGGGATACGGCGTAAAGCTACAATAGATATATATTATCTCAATGGTCGTACTTACAAACATCATTGGTATTTTACTATTATTTTTCATGTTATCCATATGAAATTTGTAAGCATGTATAACTTTTTTCATAATTCTCATTTTCATATCTGCATCAACATCTGTTGCATTAAGTTTGATTTGTAACGATTTTCTAATAAGCTTCATTCTTGACCAAAAAATATTGATCATAATTGTTAAAGTGAAGTTAGATAAATAATTCGAAATTATAATTAGGTTTAAGCTGATATTTATAATATTATCAAAAAAAACCAAATATTACAAAAAAATATGCAGCGTGGAAGATTTTAAATATGATAACTGCATATAAGATGTAAATCGACGAGGCTTTCATTAATTTCCTGACGTTCATTATTCTATCAATCGTTTGAACGCCTGCACAGAAGTCCATAAAAAACTTTTTCTGAGTCCAGATGGCGACCAGTACGTTACACGTACATTCAAGTACAGTCAAAAATAAATTTATCAATGTTAACTTATCTATCGTAGTATATCTATGATAAATCAATATTGACAAATTTATAATCACAGTGCCACTAATATAAATTGAACAGTATAGCTTTGCTAAAAGGCAAAAGATTCTCTTAGATTTGTTTGTCTCATAATATAATCCAAACATTAATCCTGTTTTTAATACATTATACACGCAACACATTTCATTATGAGTTAATTTTAAGAATTTCTTAATTTTACGAATCATTTCTGTAATGAAGACAAGTTAATATAAGCACTACACAAGTAGAACTTATGAACATATATGCGGAACATTTTAATATAGTAATGTACTACATTATAATAATTACATGATAAAATCATAAATTATTGACAGAATTTATTTTGCTTTGTAACATTTTTAGTGATTAATTGGTTATTTCGTAATGAAAAAACATATATTTTAACTTTTTTAAAACTTTTTTTAGGGAAAAGCTAAGACAAACGAGCGTACGAGTCACCTTATCCCCGCCGCTCACGGTCCCGTATAACACCACCATATGGTGCTACAGGTACCGGCTGCGGCGCGTTTTTTAAAGGTGCCCAAGACATCATGGGCCTTTAAATCGACATGGAAACACTGCCATAAGTAAGCCATCTCACAGTTCCTATGAAAACGCACAGTAGTAGAGTGCTACGTATCCAGATGGTGAGAATTATATTTGACAGTCTGATTGACTGTGCGGTCAAACACTTGTTCCCAGTGTTCCCCAGGACACTCCCCTTTATAAATACCGTAGAGACAACAAAGCGAGGAGAGTTTTGCAAATCATTGGGTCCCCAACGATTCGAACGGCTTTACGTTGTATGCGCTCAAATGGTTGAAGCTGATACTGAGGTGCACCTGTCCAGAGATGAAACCAAGACTGTGTACAAAATGCCTTTATCACGCGACTGTAAACTGAAATTTCAAACTTACACTATAAAACATAATCGAATTTAGAACCTCCTCTACACTCTCTTTTATAGAAGTCGGTTAAAAATGACACAGTTACACTTAAAAATTATTTATATCTCACACCACTCAATAAAGATTTCTATTCAGAAGTACGAAACCAAAATGTTTGTAAATATAGTGATCAGTTATGACGTCTTAACATGAACAATAAAATTTATATGTAAAGTTTGTGTACGTTACGCGTGCGCCGGCGCCATCTGCCCACGTGGTTGGCGCCTAGGACGAATTATATCGATGGAATTATACGGGCTTTTATTTTTTACATAACAGCGAAATAACTACCGGCCACAATTAAATTAAATTATTTTTTAATATTTTTGAAATATTAATTCACATTTAGGAAAGAGAAATGTTTACTAAGAAAACGTATAAATTTTAAACGTTTGAACCCTCACCTCTTTGGAAACCGTCTAAGCCAGTGTTTCCTAACAAGGCGCCTACTCGTATTTGATTTCATTTTCATTATTTTAATTTTAAAAGCATAACTTTGTCACATTGAATTAATTTTACCATATATTTTAATTTTAATTTAGAGGCCATCTATTTATTTATTTATTTATTTACACTTTATTGTGCACAATTGCAGACAAACAGAATAAAAAAACAACAAAAATTAAGCAATTGATACACAAACGGCGGTTTTATCGCTAATCGGCGATTTCTACCAGAAAAAAATTTAATAATTCTAATTTCAACCTTTGGGTTAGGAAATTTGTTATAAACTAGAGTGGGTGGTGTAAATAAAAATGTTTGAATCTTATCTCAGAAATAGACTTCAGGTTGTTAAAGTTGGTAAAGTCCAGAGTAGTCCGCGGGTTATCAAATTTGGCATACCGCAGGGCTCAGTGCTCGGTCCTTTTTTGTTTTTGATTTATATCAATAATATAAGTAGAATAGGCCTTACTGGACACATAACTCTATATGCCGATGATACCTGTTTGTTCTATTTCGGACGCAACCTACCTGACTTATTAAAGCAAGCACAGACCGATCTATTTAAATTCAACATCTGGTGTCAAAGTAATCTGTTGACTATAAATACTAAAAAAACAAGCTATATGATTTTCTGTGCAAAAAATAAAAAAATACCAAATTATACACCTTTAACTTTAAATAACGTAATACATCGCTCACACCAGGAAATTTACTTAGGATTGCACCTTGACGACAAGTTAGATTGGCGTGCACATATCGACCACGTCAAAACCAAAGTATCATCAATTACAGAAGCTTTACGAAGAGCAGTAGACTGTATACCTCCTGAAGTTCGAATGACCACCTACAACTCTTTAGTTAAATCTCATCTGTAGTATCTTATAGAAATATGGGGATGTGCCGCTGAAACAAATCTTAAACTGCTCCAGGCTGCACAAAATAAATTAGTAAAAATCTTATTTAATTATGATTTCTTTACAAATACATTAGTTCTTTATAAAGAAACCAAGATATTTAATATAAAATAATTATATACGTATGCAACATGTAACTTAATAAAGAAAATTATGTGCGGTCATCTACATTCGAGCCTAAAATTTACAATTCAAACTTATAAACATTCAATGCGATATAAATACAAAATTCAAACAAGAAAGCCAAGAACTACCTGCTACGGAATTAAAAATATTATGTATGAGGGTGTTCAACTATTTAACAACTTGCCAAATAGTATTAAGACATGTACAACAGTAAAAGAATTTAAGAAAAATCTCAAATTATATGAATACGCCTTGCTTAATTAATATTTATTTATTTATTAAAGTGACACCGAATACCTTGTTACACGCGACCACTGGAAATTTGTTTATTTAAGATAACTTTAAGTAGTTATAAATTAGTATTAAGCTCAATATAAGCGAACATTGTTCTTTTTGAGTAAATAAAGTTTTCTATAACCTTAACTTACATATCATATTAAATCCTAATACATATACATCATACATATATATTTGAAAAATATATACCATTATAATACTCTAATATATATAATAATACTATTTATAAAAGAGAGTTGTGCATAATGATGTAATTTCAGGGTGAATCATCCTTCAAATAATGGTTTTTAACTATTTTTTTAAATATATTTAAAGATATTGAACGCCTAATATTTAGAGGTAGATCATTCCACAACATAGTTGCTCTCACAGCGAAGGAGTGCTCATAAAATCTAGAGAAATGTCTTCTAAGAGCAAGGTTCTCGGAGGATCTCAGTCTATTTGTGTGTGCTCCTAAAAATTCGAACATCTCCTTTAGATACGGAGGAGATTGTTCGTTGTGTAACACACAGTACAGAAGAGAAAGTGTATGTAGATTCCGGCGACTGCGTATAGGAAGCCACTTGAGCTTAGAACGAAATTCAGATACGTGGTCATACTTACGCAAATTAAATATGAACCGAATAACGAGATTTTGAAGTCGCTCAAGTTTACTTAGTCCTCGTTTAAGTTGGCATAGCTTGCATCGGCATAATCGAGAATTGGGGGTAATAGTATTTGCTAACATAATTTTGGTTGGAATAGGTAACATAGATCGTAGACGTCGAAGAGAACCTAAAGCATGAACTATTTTTCGACTTATATTATTTACATGTACGGACCATGACATGTTCTGGTTTATATGTACCCCAAGTTTTTAACTGTCGTGCAATATGGTATAAACGTATTATTGTATACAATTAACGGTTTGGATGGAATTTACCAAATTTTCCGGGGTTGAGTGGGTGTAAATTTGAACATCGTCTGCATACATGTGATAGGGACACGAAAGGTGCTTAGTGATAGAATTTATAAAAATTGAGAAGAGCAAAGGAGATAAAACACCGCCTTGAGGTACCCCAGCCTAGACAACACACCACGAAGAGACGTTTTCCTCAATTCGTATGCGTTGTCTACGGCCATTAAAATAACTTCGAAACCAGTCCACCACAGACGGAGATATGTTAATAGAACTTAACAAACTCAACAATACTTCGTAATCTACGTTGGTAAAAGCGTTGCTAAAATCATGGAGTACAAGAATTGTCAGTTGTTTATTATCCATAGCTCTTCGAGTGTCGTCTGTGACTTTTATTAGGGCAGTTGTAGTACTATGACCAGAGCGGAAGCCAGATTGGAAAGGACTTAGAATGGAATGTTTGTCAACGAAGGTAATAAGTTGTTTATGTATAAGCTTCTCAAGGACTTTTGAGCTATCGTTGCGTAGGGACACCAGAGAATGACCTATAACGCGATGGTCGTAGGTTCGATCTCCACTCGAACGATTGAATTATTATTTATTACTTCGCTCGCTTATTTGCACCCTTGGGGGTGAATTCTAAAAAAACCACGAAACACATATTCAATAAAATATTTTTAACTGTTAAATTGTATTGTCTGCCTTTTCATTTTGTGAAAAATCTGTTTATTGAATCATAACTTAAATAAATAAAGATCCCATAAATTGTATCATGACGATTGTAAATTTTCTAATAATTTAAGATAAGCTATTTACAAAACTAAACGAATGGGAAAAATCTTGATTATCACTGGTTCTTAACATATCAAAGCAATGTCATTTTTAAATTTTAGTTAACATTTATAAACATTTGATTAACCAGCATTAATTATTAACATATATCAAGAAAGAGTGAGAGAGAGTTTATGAGTTACGCTTATTATTGTTACATTTAAGCCAAATTATTTCAAATATGTGCTTAATTTGTAGCTTTTGCGTTTGCTAATTTATATGTCATTCAGACGTATAATCTATATTCCTGCAAAGTTTCATCCTAAAACAACTAAGCGCACTTAGTTGTTTTTAAGGTGAAGGAAGAAACGGCTTAGCTGATGGAATCCGCAATATACACAGAATAGCAGATACTAGCAAAGATGTCACAGTAAAAATGAAGAAGAAATCAGTTTCTTATTATATGTTTTGAAATTTTAATCACTGTGTTTTGTTGACAATTTCATAGTGATCTCTTCCCAGAACATATCATTTTGTTTCTTAAGTGAACAAATCAATTTCCAAATATTAAAAAATATGCATAAAATTGTTTTACACATATTATTAACATATGTATGTATTAACATAATAGGGGGGCATTTAACATTTTAGAAAGTTTAATGTGGGGCATGGGACAAAAAAATTGGGAAACACTGGTCTAAGCGCTCTGACTAACTAAGCCATATGTTCTCATCGAGCTACATCGAAATTCTTATACGCTTGTTACAATTATTTATTCATTTTCTAACTTAAATTATAATTACGCAGAACAAAATTAATCAAATCAAACAATCAAATAGGATAGAAGGCTAATGTTTGCTTTACTCAAAAAATCTAAATATATAAGAAAATGTTCGTATTATTAAGAAATAATATGAAAGAAAAAACTAGGCAACTGTCAAAATCGAATACCATTTTGACATTTGCCGCGTTTTTTTAGACCGTATGTTTATATTTATATAAACAACTTATATCATCATCGTTATCTAAGACTAGCTTTTAATATATGCGAATATTTTGCTTGACCCGCAATATAAACAATTTATATACACTTCAATAATATGCTTAAATAATAGTAGTTACAGAATTGTAAAATAGGTACTTATGTATTTAAAATTTATTTCTATTAAAAATGATTTCTCAATATTATTTTAACGTTTAATATCAAAACAAATAAAAACTAAAAGCAATCTATATATATAAATTGATATGAATATTTAAATTCTCCCTCAATTCCGCGGCGAGAATTCGGCGGGAGGGGAACGGAAGTGTCCTAATGGGAACGAAGTGTCAATACACAAATTCCTGGGAATCTGACCTATCTTATGTGACCTATGTGCGAAATACAACGTGAAATTAAGAGAAACAAAATTTTATTGTATAAATACGTAGAGACGTTTTTCCATTAAAAACATCCTATATTTCTATCTATGACCATAACATACTTTATTTAAAATTCAAATAAATAGATCAATAATGAAAACAACTGATTGTCAAATTTTTTTTGTCCCGTTTTCGACGAAAGAATTCCGCGCTTTTACTTCAAACGTTTAAATATCCCTTGTTTCCCCAAGATAAAATCTGACAATATATGATATACTTAGAAATAAAGCAAAAAGCGATATTCTTAGAAGTTCTAACAATGGCTAGAAGCCCACAATGTCGATTGCCTTTTACAATTCACACGCCTTTCTCTACACGTCTATATACTCAATATGTTGACGTCTGACCGCAAATATCATCTCCATCCAGTCTCGCTACTGATCATTGGTATGTATTCATATAAAACAGAACCAGCATTAACAATTGTTTTTCTTGTGCATTATTTTTCTAGAAATAGCACAGAAAAAATCTAGTGGCGACACTCTTTATTTCTACTTTTATTTTAGAAATGCTGACATTTTATGGTTTAAGTGCAGTTTTGTAATTTGGCTAACTTCCTTTAAATATTTAGTATTAGTTTTATTTTAATCGGTTCACACAAAATTAAAACCAGATTCACGCTGTATCCAGCCTATAGCAGGGAAGATAGAGGGAACTTAAGTGTTAAGATACTGGGTATGATATATGACTGACGTGAAATGAAAATATGATTAAATTTCAATTCAATCCTCCAAGTGGGAATCGAACCCATAACGTCACGTTACTGGCATAATTTTGTGCCCCTACGCCGCGACGGTCTTTAATATTCATACAGAATGGAAGCTTCAGCGCACCCTTTACGGGGAGTATATAGGATAAACTATTAATATATAAAAATAATTAAAAATATAATAGTTTATTAAACCCATACCTAAAGAAATTAATCAAGATACCTCAGCAGTTTAGACGTAGGATCCAAACCTGTATTTCCTGTGACGCAGTTACGCATCTATGCAGATACCAATAACGTAATTACATACTACTACAAAATATTACTAAAGGTTAAGCAACTTTGAACTTTGCCGCCAATACCTACGACTCGTATGTTTGCGTCTTTAATGACAAATAGCGTTTTATTTTAATATCAACGATAATACCTAATTTACTTTGTATGAAAAAATAACTTTTTCCTTCCATTTTATTAATTGTATTAGGCTTTTATAGTACTTTTTAATTGTATTAGGCTTTTATAGAGTAGTTAAAACTATGGTTTTATTTTTCATTATTATTTCATTTCATTTAAAGTGGTACTGATAAAAACATTATATAATTGACTATATAATATTTATTATTATTATTACAACACTTGCGAAGAGAGCATATTTCGGGCATTTTTAAAATTCTTATACCTTTTGAGAAACTACCAACATTCTTATCGTTAATATTATTTTTTTTTTAAATAAAAAAAACATTTGAATATTTTGTCTAAATTTTTTGTCATACTGGCGCGAAAATATTCAAAATGTTCAAAATTGAAAGTTCAAAAATGTTGGTTAAAAATAATTATACTGCAGGAGGATACCTTTATATGTACTGTTTAAATCTGTTTTTTTATGATATTATGTAGAATAATATAATCTATAGATAATCACACATTCCTCTTCACACTTTTTATTCTTTAACTATAATAAGTAAATATATTTAACGTTATAACGTTATATTAAACGTATTAATAAATTTAATTAAATTTATTAATACGTTTCAAGTATTCATTTGTTTTGAATATAACATTAAGATTGATTCATAAAATATATTTGGCACTTCCTTAACTTGATTATTTCATCTATTTTTTTTATTTACAAAGTTTTGATTAAATTCTCTTGAGAAATATATGTACTGTAAATGAATGTAACGTGCCAATGAAATAAAATGTATTGACATCACCACGTGATCCATCTAAACCCAATATAAACTTTTATAAACTATAGCAACCAACTCGCGGCTTCACCACATTTGTGTATTATGTGTTTGTTTCGATACAGGGAATTACTTGAAAGTTTGTATTATTTTTTTTAAAACAGCACCGATTTTTATAAAATTTGAAAGTCAGACTCTTTAAAATATTTCATTGAACACGTGTTTCATGGTTTTTAGAATTCATCCCCTAAGAGTTCAAATACTGGGTTGAAAGTTTATATGGAAAAATCTTTAAATCGCCACCGATTTTTATAAAAACTTAAATTCAGACTGTTAAAAATATTGTAATGAACACGTTTCGCGGTTTTTTTTAGAATTCACCCCTAAGAGTGCTAATAAGCAGGCGAAGTTGCTCCGCGACCGCTAGTTTTAATGTAATAACATATAATATATTTATAAAAATGAGAATGTATTGTTTTGTTTAATAGCTCCTGATAGTTATTACAACGCATGCAAGGAAATATCATTTTAGAAAGTTGTTTAATTATATTAGAATTATAAAAACTACCAACATTTTTATGGTGAATAAAATATTTTATCAAATAAAAAAAATGTCTATGTTTTCCACCTTGAAAACACTAAGGGGAGAAAAAATATAAATATATATATATATATATAAAAATATAGATACCACATTAGTATCAATACATTTTGCTGGAAACAATAATTGAAAAAAATTATATACTACCTACGGGATAACTTTGTATGCATAGTTTAAAACTATTAATTATATACGTACATATACATATAGGCATCTAAAATATATATATGTTTTAGATGTCCCTCTGTACTACGATGGTGGCTCTTTTCTAGTTTGCACATTTTCCTTTGAAAATGAGTTATTGTGGCATAACTAACAGTTACACATGGTATCGTATACTTTTTTGTAGATATTGATGTCTTCTATAAAATTTCAGTACATCACTTTGCTCTATTGTCAATAATTTCCACAGCGTACGCGATATAAGGTTTTTTTGGTATTTTTTTACACGTTAATCGTGTAATTGTAAAAGAATTTTCCTTATCGGGTCTATTTAATTCAAACAATTTTGCCGGGGGATCCCGGTCTAGTATAGGATCATCCTAGTGCTGGTGGTGTCGTAAGAGGCGACTGGGCAGACTCCACTGGATCATTACCACCCCCGGCATTAAAAACCGGCGTGAAGTAGTGGCTTTATGCCACTGCGTTTCGCATCAGGTAATGCCGGGCTCCGGAGTCCAACCCACCTAAAGGCGGGCAACGAACCTGTAACTCCTCTGGTGTTGCACGGGGCCGCGGGCCGCGGGCGGTAGTCACTTACCATCAGGTGATCCAAACGCTCGTTTGCCTTGTCCTTTCCATAAAAAAAACAAAAAATCTAATGGACTGTCTTAATAATTTTAGTGATATCGATGCAACTCCCCCTCACCCCCGCAGAGTTACTCACCACGGTGCGCAAGGCCACACGGCACACACTACGCATTTTTTATTATTACATGATTTTCTTTAGATTTATATTTTTAAATTCGTTATATCTTTTGAATGGGATGTCCGATCTTATTAATTTAAAAAGTATTTTACAGGTATTGAAATTATCTTTCATAAAATATCATTTAATGGGATAAGGATTGATGCAGACATATGAATAATATGGTTTGATTATTGTCGGCACTTTTGTTAACGTATAAAATATAAAAAAATGATTATATTGTCATAACTACAGTAGTTAGACATATGCTATCGCGGACTTTTTTATAGATATTGATGCGCTCTATAATACTGTAGAACATTGTTTTGTTCTATCATCAATAGTTTTCGCAGCGCACGCGATGATAGAATTATTAAGATCAATTTCTTCACACCTTGATTTACATTATTGCATTTCTATTAGGGATCTCTATTTTTTTGGAAATGTAATATAGCCTATGCTGGTCAGTAAAGATGCAGCTTTCCAATAGTGAAAAAAATATTTAAATCGGCCCGGTAGTTTTTGTGTGAAAACTCTACAAACATACACACATACATACATACATACATACAAACATACAAAAATACAAATCTTACCTCTTTATAATATTAGTATAGATGTCGTACGGTCTTTACATTCACCATTAGCTTAAGTTGGGACATATGGGTAAGACATACTTCCAAAACACATGCCAATTCCCACTCTCACACAGGCTGAGTGATCTCTGTACATCCATCTCTGTAATGCCACCCCTGACAAATTCCAAGTCCACAAAAGCACAGGAGACCACTCGAGGAGATGAAATATTTACTTAAATTTATATTTCCATTTCTTCGTTCTGGTGTGGAGGCAAAGCGCGGCGTTGAGTTCTGCCACTTAACACGCAATGCCTCCAAATTCGGCAGAAATTGGGGAACGAAGTGTCTTGACTCTAGGTTCCCTCTGCCTACCCTGCTGCGTGCTACAGCGTGACCCTAATTTAATAAAATAATTAATTCAGTATTGATCTGGATCCGAACAATACCAAATTATATGAGTATTTGTAGAAATATAAACTATGAAATATTTTCAACGTAAATTTCATTATAACAAAAACTAATCTTAGACGCTTGCGCCGTAGGTGTTACAGTCACGACTATGCGAAGGTATTCTTCACAAAGGCTCGTTACATTACTCTTTGCTTAAAATCAATTATGGGAATTAAATGAAGAAAAGAACAGAGAGCGTCTCCACCCACTTTCTTGCAAATAATACAAAAACATATTTGTATGTTAACGTTCATTGCGGCTTGAGATTGAAATCGACGTCATATACACTTCACGCCGGTGCGCGTTTTGTTATCTACCTATATATACATTATATACATATAATCATACATTATTCAAATGTCTTTAAGAGTCGAAAGGAACTCGGGCAGAGAACGCGAGCCGTAATATACATTTCAAAGCCTAGACTTGGGTTTCAAGTTCCAAGTAATGGTCAGTGAATTCTTTAAATCTTACCTAATTTCTTTTCGTGTTAGGCAGAGAACAATACTATTTTGACACTCCGTTCTCCATTTCCTATTCAATGCCGTTTTGTTACATCAAATTTAGGAATGATGCAGACTATCTTAAATCATTTAAATATAATGTATATTGTATATGTGTAATGATATTTATGTTGATAGTAAGCGTTTTGAGGAAAACTTTACTTTTTGTTTTAAAAAGCCACATCTTATAATTCTACAATTATCAAAATAAGATCTTTATAATTATAAATAATTAAATAGTTTTAATAAAATTTCTCCACTCAGCTTTTAATAGCGTTTAATGTCCCTGATTGTAAGGAGTAAATCCTGGCGTGAATGAAGACGAAAAAGAAAACTAAGATATAGGTAGTAATAGAGACTGGGATACGTCTGATGATGAGTCGCGTACACCATCGTCATCTCCGACGAATAAGATTTCTGAAGGTAGGTCAGTGATGTGGCCGCAATAAAAAGATTTTAGTTCCTTGTTTATCACCTCATCATCAGGCACTTAGAAGACTGTCTTATGTCTAGTATTAAAAAAGCCTATACAATTTTTTTTAAATTATATGGCTGCTAATATTGTTGCAAAAAAATAACATTTATACAACTTGTGGCTTGGGCACACAATGGATTGGACTTTGTAAGAATATAACATTTTTTGCTTTAGGATCAATATATAACTTAGTACCAACTTGAAGGACTAAAAAGGTAAATGCTGAGATTTCTTCACATTCAAAGATCATTAATGACTGTCACGTAACGGAATCTACACGATCGAATACCATTTTTAAAGATACTGCTAATAATTTTGAAGGGAGCCGGTGTCTCAATCAGTGAGTAGTTCATACCTTACACGGGAAGATGCGAGAGAGAAAACAGATAGCGAAATAAACACCAAATCTGGCAAGTTTAAAATTTTTCATTTTAAAATTCAAAAATCTGTTCTCATTACTTTTGGATTTATATTGTTTGAGACCAAATAATCTTTAATGGAGTCTGTCTTGTAAACGGTTTCAGACTATTTGACTTTTGGAGGAAGAAACATCATGTAAAAACTATCTTAGACTAAGCCCTAGGCTTTTCGCTGTCCGATTTGGGTCCCAGGATAATATACTAGCTCAACATGAATACGACTTGAATTTTTGATATTAATTTCAGCTTAATATCTCCACACAATTTCGAGATAAATGTATTGACAGGCGGACAGACGTCCATATTTATTTTTAAAAATCCTATAATACGGAACCCTAAAAACAACAAATAGTCAGCTTTTGCATAAACAAGAAACTTCCAATGCATTTGAGAAAACCGTATTAAATGTTTTGCGGTGCGCATGACGCATTGTACTCACTATACGCGCTACGAAATTCACTCCAGACCAGCTATTTATACCAGTCCTTGCAATAAAGTGGTTTGAAGTCGTATATGTCTTTGTATGTATAGAGAAACTTTTATGTAATAGTGTTTACAATGTTTAATTATAGGTATTCGATAGTCCGAACCTCGAAATGAAAACCGGAACCCTTGTAAGATCACTTTGTAGTCTGTCACAACCATTTATCTCGAGATTGCTTAGAAGCATCAACCCCGAATTATTATTTAATATTTGAGTAGGTAGGGGGAACTTGGAAACCTAGTGTTAAGACAGTCCGTTTCTAATAAGAAACTTCCATTGTCAAATTTTCACCGGATTCTGGAGGCATTGCGAGTTCAGTGACGACACTCAACGCCGCGCTTAGTCCCGTTACCAGGGCGAGGAAATTCATATATTAAATATTTATTTTCTTCGAATGAACCCACAAACTGCAGCAGACGCATAATCGTATCGAAGGTGAGTGAGAAAGAGCTAAAAAGTAAGTTAATTTTAAGTTCGTGTAATAATTTACATAAAAAAAAGCTAAATTGCGACTACAATGATGGATTCTTCCACCCACCATGTAACATATTATGTAAAATGAGCATAACTCATTATAATTCTGATTTTGCTCACCTGATCTGATGTGGGCGACATGGGAAGTTTAATTAAATACAATATTTTAAAAAAACACGCTTTTCTTACTCGAAGTGGCTTAAAATAATATAAGTCTGAACTGTGGTAGGCCTGGCCTGGAAAATGGTTTACCAATAACTTCGGAAAAGTCTTAACAATAGGCTTCTGCGTACCCCGCTATATACGACATACAGAGTAAAGATAAAAAAATATATAAAAAACAATAATAATATTATATACTCGCATACAAAACATTATCTTATTCGTTCGCGTATATGTATATTAGGTAGACGCACTTCACTTTGAGGAGGGCTTCAAGGCCACGCAGAATCAAATGAATTATTTAGGAGGTTTTCCATCACTCGTCCACAATGAGTTCATATCTTGTCAGCGTGAATGGAGCCCACGCTCGATCAGATGTTACTGGAGATGTTTTTGAATGTAGCCTTGCCTTGTCAACACTGTATGAATAAAAAAGTTAAATATGTTTAATTCATGTTTGTATGGAGGGCCTTGTCATCTGTTTCGAATAAAAGTGTTAATTTTTTTTTTCATTTATACATATATAATGAACGAGTTATTAAAATTAAAGTTAAATATTTATATATTTTCCCTTTAATAAGAAAATTGTAGTAGCTAGATATAGTGTATACGCAAAAAAACCTAATAACTACACTAGGGTCTAGTTGCCTGCTGTTTTATTTCATACATTTAATGGCATTTGGCCACGCAACGACCGCGTGTACAGACAGTTTTCCATCTTACCCTTATGGCCAGTTGCCAATATATTTAAAAATCAACTTCACGCTGCATCCCCCACACAGCAGGGTAGTCTTCTGTCTACCCTGTGCTGTGTGGGGATCCTAGTGTTTTAACTCTAGGTTCCCACGAATTCTAGAGCCGTTGCGTGCTGCACCAGTCGCGTTTACAGGCACGACTTGGCCTCAATGAAATTAAAAACAATAAGTTTTATAACTGACGTAAAACAAAAATCTAAATCCCCATATAAGCATCAACTATTACATACTTCGGAATTTGCCACAATAAATATATTATTTCATTTAAAATAAATATTTTTTTTAATATTACTACGAATCGACGTAATCAAAGCCAATAGGTAATTCTATTTCTCAGCATGACGCCTCTTAATAATATTGCACCGCCTCGTGTAAACTATTGTAGACATAATAATTTACGCGGGCGCCATATCGCATACGTAGGACGCAGGATGGATTACATACCAAAAATATGAATATATAATAACCTTAGTTTTGCATTATTGGGACCATCACCTTCAACGATCCAGGTGTGGCACACGCGTGCGACTACAAACGTGAAAGTTTGTTAATTCAATTCCCATTTGAGGAAAAATATTCAATATTTTCATTTCCTCGCTCTTGTTATGAGGCAAAGCAGAACGTTGAGCTCCGCCACACAGCACGCAATGCCTCCAAATTTCGGTGGAAAGTAGTGAAGGGAAGTATCTTAATCGGAACGGAGTGTATTAACACTAGATTTTTAGGTGCCCTCTTTTATTCGCATAAATAAAAGAATCGCCTAAATACAAAATATTTTAGCAATATAATGAACATGGACGCAGAAATATACTTATAGGTGCGGTAAAATTGAGAAATTATGTATTAAAAACACGAAGTTTCAGTCTTATTTTTTTAAAACTTGCAAAAGGCAACAAAATATATATGATGACTCGTAACTTTGCTATGTCAATAGTTTAAGAAAGCAGCATCACCTGTATGTCAGGCAGATATAGTGCAGAGGCAATCGAGATCGAACCCACGACCATCGCGTTTACAATTAGGTATTGTACGCTGCACCATGGTCCACAACGGCCACACTATGTGTAAAATAATCCAAAAATAGAATATAAATTAATATGTATATAAAATTAGCCACAATTGATATTCAGGACGCGTGTCGCGCGACATAGCCGCGACGACGCCGGGCAGGTGGTGGCGCCTAGTTTGATAGATAACTATATAAAAAACATAGTTAATTGTCACGTTTTGACATTTCAATGTGTCAAGGCGTTTTGTACGTGCCCATTTATTATACAGTAGCGGCCCCCGCGCGGCTTCGCCCGCTTGATCTTTATGAATATTGGTGGATTTTTTAATCTATTTTGTTACACAATAAATTCCTGTCTCGCGGGAATTCCGGGACAAAAAGCCTATTAGTACTTACATGTTGCTTATAGAGCAATGTTACTTACATGTTGCTCTGTCGGACAGTGAACATCGGTTCAACTGCTCTGAAAATTAGTCCAGGGCAAACGAAAAAACAGACAGGGAAACTGAACAAAACATAATAGTTTATAGTAATAACTCGCTTACATATATGCACAAATTAAAACATTAAATAAATTGTAAAAAATATATATTTTAATTACTTAAAAATAAATAAAATTGAAAAATAATAAGTCAAAGTTTTGATACTTATCTAATTACTAAGTAAATTTATTTAGCTTTTGTTCGTTGTTTCGTTTGTAGCGGGACTCGAACCCGCGCCTCCTGGGTTTCCAGGAGGTTCGGGTTCGAGCGCCGCTGCGTTCAAATTTTTATACGTTTTCTAAACAAATATTTTGTTGTTCCTATTAAAATAAATCTTTAAATAAATAAATAAATATATACCCTATATACCGTTACAGGGTAGACAAACTGGGCCTACTGTTAACACACTCCGCTTCACACTTTCCGCCGAATTCTGAAGTCTTTACGTGTTAAGTAGACTCAACGCCGCACTTTGCATCTACACCAGAGCGATAAAAAGTAAAATATTAAATATTTCATTTCCTCGAGTCGGAATTGAACCTATAACCTGTCGCGTTTACGTTTATTAGTCACACACACTACGACTGGCCTCATAGAAAATAATAATTTACGGTAATGCGTACATCAATCAAATAATAATAGTTTTAAATTGAAATTTATTGCAATAAGAAAAACGAAGCGAGGCAATCGTCACGTATACCAATGCAATGCTTTACTTTACATTTCATATTATAAATATTGCAATCTTGTATTGTTATTTTTACCTTTTTTCGATTTTACTATATTTTAAACAATTTTTAAACAATCTAATTAACAAATAATTAAAAAAACCGAAGGCTATATTGAAAATAATGGTAAAGTTTCCAAATCCTTTTTTCGTGTGTGTGAAAAAAATAAGACATACTTGTCCTTAAATTTAATATGTACTTAAGTATGTAGATTAACAATTCAGTATTTTTGTTAGATTCACGCTCTATCCCGTTCATAGCAGGGTAGGTAGAGGGATCCTAGGAATCTAGTGTTGAGACACTCGGTTCTCCATTACAAAACTTCCGTTCCCACTTTCCGCCAAATGAGACACTGCGTATTGAGTAGCAGAACTCAACGCCACGCTTTGCCTTGTTGCTTGAGAAAGGAAATAACAATATTAAATGTATATGTTTCATTGCCCCGAGTGGGAATCGAACCTACCAACACCAATAGAACCATTGTGTTTAGTTACTCAAGTGAGTGCATCTACAATACAAAACTTAGTACCTAGGAAAAATAAACTATTTTATAGTTAATTACTTTATAGTTAAATTTGTCGATGTAGCAGGCCACTCGTGGCGCAGCGGCACGAAGTGTGACCGTAAAATCGACGGGTTGTGGGTTCGATCCCCACCCGAACAGATATTTCCCTTAGACATACATTCTTCCAGAGCGAAGCCTCTGGTGTCGAGGCAAAGGGCGGCGTTGAGTTCTGCCACTCAACACGCAATGCCTCCAAAATTCGGCAGAAAGTGGGGAACTGAGTGTCTTAGCAGCCGGTTCCCTCTGCCTACCCTGCTGTGTGCGGGATACAACGTGAAGCTGATGTCGATGTATTTATAGGTATCTACAGTAAATTAACACGGCTTTATCATACTGTACGTACTGTAATCGGATTTAACCATCTATGCTAATTTCAAGAAAATCGAACGGCAAAATTGAGACAAAATAACGTAGCAAAATTTCCTTACGTAGATTACATAGATAAGAAAATCTTTTATTATCTATCAGAAAGTTAAATGCAGGTGGAGCTATTTATTAACTTATTAGAAGCAGCCATTTTTCATTTCATGAATCCAGTCGAGGCGCAGGGGTACATGCGTACTTTACTGAAAACGCGAGGTTGTGGGTTCGAATCCCACTCAACTTAACTTAGCTTCACGCTTTATCCCTAGCGGGGTAGTCAGAGAGAACGTAGCGCCAAACGCTACGGTCTCTACATACCTCTTTCGCCTCGTCCACTGTCATCAACCTCTTCATACATGCCCTCCGGGGGATCCTCATGCTTTTTACGTAACCTTCCTCCAATATCTTTAATAATGTGTTTTCAAAGGTCAACTGAGGTCTCCCCCTACCTCTCTTACCTGATAAGAGAATCCCACTCAAGGAGATAAAATAATGCATCATATGCCGTGATGCGAGATATTTTCTGGTGTGTTAGAGGAGTAGCTGGACTTGAAATTTATAACATGTTCGCGTAAACGTTATTTTTTTTTATTTTTCTGGGCAATTTTATTGTTAGTAAATTTCAGAGTTGGGCACGAGCCACCTGGCCCACCTGTTCCGGTAATGTACGCCGGTACAGTAATCCATAATTTGGAAAACGGAAGTGTCTTAATCTTAATGTTTGTTCTTAATAAAAAAAAAAGCTCCATCTAGTTCTACAGTCAAATAACCTTTACTACTTACTATATAAATATAATACTAGAGGGCGCTTCCTCAAATATATATTAATAAGAAAAATCTTATAAATATTGTTAAATAATTATTAATTTATAATGTAGTTCATAGGTGTCTTCGTTAATGTTGTTATTGTCTTCTTAAATACACCAATTGTTTGTTTCTGCCACTTGGTTTATTGCTTCATTCTTTCTTTTTGAACAATACATTTTCATAGAACTGTAATGTCACTTATGTTATGAGTCAATAAAAATATTGTATTTAAAAGAAATCTTATTAGAGTTTCATTGCAATATTGTTTAATTCCAATAAAGATATTATAGCTTTGCGTTAGGAATGTGTTTTCATTTATATTTATCAATATGCTGTTATTAATAACGCCATCTATCTATGAAAAAGTATTTTTTTATGATATTGATCTCACGTTCAATCAAAGATGGCCATAAATTTTCGTAAAATGTTTCTTTAGCAATATACTAAAGTGTACAACTTATAAAGTAACGTAACCGTAATTATAAATTATAATATATATTTTATATATTAATAGAATACGGTGCTCTTATGTTGACTTATATACCTAAAAGATTTATTATGATACTTAAAATAAACAAGTTGCACCGCTATCTTTTTCAATTAAATATGTACTTACGCCCTAAGGTACAATCCTTATGAAATAAACATATATATATAACAACAGTTAGATAAAACTTTTATATATCATTTCAAATAGATAATTAATTTGTTAACTTAAAAAAATATAGCGCCATCTACAGACAAGTTCTGTAATTCCGGACGTTAACATTGTTTTAATCGCTTAAATTTTTTTTTTACGATTTTTCGTGACGAAAGATATAATAATTTATTTTAACATACAACAAATAACATTTTTATATTTTATTTCTTTTTAACATATAAAAAAAATATCCTAAAACTACCATTGGAATCCTTAATTTTCCTAACTTTTCTTAACGATGCGCAACTGTCCTAAAATATTGATCAACGCCCAACGCCCAACTGCGCAACTGCGCGGAATTTTCAAAGAACCCAAGCGAAAGACTGCATCCTCGCACCCCGATAGTTTATTAATCTGTAAATCAAAAAATATACACTTGATTATACACAAAAACACATTCAAATTAGTGCAATATTTAATTGATATCCCAAATAGTTTCACACAAAAATGGGCAACACACAAACAGGTGATAAACACCACAAAACCGGCAAATCACCAGCAAAAGGCAAACATTTCATACGAAACTTGAACCGCAAAAGTTCTGGCAAGGAGAGTAAGAAGCACGGCCGCAACAAAACTGTCGGTAAACGAGAGACGTGTGATAAAGAAGTCGATAAAACCTCAGAATCTGATAACAATGATGCCATTGAGGCATCCGATAACGATACGGTCGAGTACTTCAAAACATCGGCTCTCGAGGTGGGGCGAGCGAGGACGAATGTGCACTCGGAGGTAACGGTGGCCAGGTGCGAGCGGCGGTCACCGACCCACGACCAGTTGCCCGCGTCCGCCGCGTCGCCCGCCGACCCATCCTCCTCCGACTCAGTGTTTACGGACCCCTTGACGCCGCTCGCCGTCGAACTCAACCAGTGTTACTACTCCGCGGAGAGCGCGTCCAGCAGCGCTCACGAGGAACTGCCCCGCACAGTCACTCCCCCCCGCGAGGATGCGCCCGCGCAGCTCACCTCCCGCACCGCACAGACAATAACAGACATGCCGCACGATGACACCTCTACCTCGCTGTCCACTCGCGACACAATGGAAAAAGAAGTTAAAAGTGACGTTTTTGTTGACATAAGTGACAGAGACAACAGTGAAAAGGTTATGGGCGCGATATTAACGAAGTCAAAAGACGAGTCCTTAGTCAAGGAGCTCGAGTACAGCCATGACTTGCTCGAAAATAGGCTGAAAGCCTGCCCGGGTCAAACATCGTTTACTATATCGAGGCATAGGAAAGTTGAACTTCCACCAGTGGCCGCGGAGTCGTCTCTTAATATTATAGACAACGGTAACCCAATATAACCGTAAATCTTTGTATTATTTAGTGTAGAAGGTTGAGCTTATCTTAAATAATCTGAGATATATATTATAATATATGTAGGAGTAAGTATTCTGCGAGATAAAAGATGTGCTCTGATAGAAACAGCTGATATATATCATATGTAGCATATAATATTGATGTATTTTCTTTACTTTTTTTAATATTATATATTTAATTAAGTTGAGGCCATGACTAGCCTCAACTTAATTAAAAGCGCAGGGGCACAAAATGTGACGGTAAGATCGCCTAGTTTTGGGTTCAATTCCAACTCGAGGAAAGGAAATATTTATTAATATTTATATATTCATTTCTTCGCTCTGGCTCCAATGCAAAAAAAAACCCCGGCGTTGAATTGCGCCACTCAACACACAATGCCTTCAGAATTTGTAGGAAAGTGGGGAACGGAGTATCTGAACACTAGGTTCCCTCAGCCTACCCTGCAGTGTGCAGGATACAGCGTGAAGCTAATTTGATTCGATTAGATTTAATTATAAACAATGTTTGTTGAACCATAATTGACATTGACATACATAATATCTACTTGTATTTTCCTCATTTTTTTATGTACTCTTTATCTTGATACTAGAGAGAAAAAATTAAAATCATTCATCGAATACACAACCGTTGAATTAACAATCAGATGCTGTCCTGCTGCGCCATGATGGCTTTTTAATGATAATAATATCTTGTTTAGCTTCACGCTTTTTACCACACATAGCAGGGTAGGCAGAGGGAACATAATGTTAAGATACTCCGTTCCCCACTTTCTACCAAATGAATAATAATCAGCTAATAAATTATTTATTTATTTATTTTCTTAGAATTAAAATAGAATTTAACCTGATTACCATCGTTTTACAGCTACAAGTCACACCTCTAGTTACACGATAACGTAAGACGTTGCTCAATTTTCAAAGTGAAACATTATATTTATAATGTTTCTTCGAATTCGAATAACTGAGCCTTAATATATGTTTAGTAAATTGTCCTTGTCAGAGTGAGTGACATAGTCTGTACTCGTAAGAATTTCAAATATTAGCTTTATTATTTGCTATTTTTTAAAATAAGAGTATAGGAGATATGTCTTGCGTCTTTATGCGTTTAACACAACTTCCTATAGCAAAAAAAAAGCGCGAGTCAGGCTCGTTCACCGAGGGTTTCGTACAAAAATTGGAGGTCTCAAGCTTTTTCTGAAATTCAGGCTTAGCTTAGCAAGAGCCCTTTCGTCTGATACTCCACTTGAACTTGGCTCTAATATCAAATATTCCCCCTTTTTAAGGCTATTATTTTTTAGCATTTAACTACAAATATATAGTTTTCAAATTTCATAATTCTAGATCAACCGTTATTAATGTTGATTCCCTTTATAGTCGAAATGTCGAAATACGCGTTTTTATTTTAGTTAATATAGATATATGTTTTTATCAGGAAATAATGGGGCCGTAGATCTGAGTTGAAATTCAAACCACATGGCTTGAATTTCAAGTGATATCTCCAAGCGTTCTTAAGATAAATGGTCTTGACAGACAGACGGACAACAGAGTGATTTTATAAGGGTTCCCTTTTTTCCTTAATAAGTACGGAACCCCATAAATTTTTAAATTTAGCATTTATTTTTTTATATATATTACATATAAATATCTCCTCAAATTATATTTAATCCCACGGTCATCGCATTTATTCAAGCAATCAATTGTTTATGTAACAAACCAGTGTTAAATAGGTATTACGTTAAGTATCCTTACCGCTTATGAAATGCATTAATCCTTCTTTTTTTCCACTTTCTAACTGAGTTATAACGATAGGTAAAATAAATCTAACTTTTACTTTCAATTTATTCCCAATTTCATAAAAAATCACATATATAAGAATTACAAGAAACATGAGCTATGGCGCAGTAGACGCGATTGGTTGTAGTTCGATTTTCACTAAAGGACATAAAATTTAATTTTCTCGCTTTTTTTGGGATACAGCGTGAAGCTAAAAAAAGGAGACATTATAGACGATTCACTCTATTTCGTATATTATAATGGAAAAAAATTATGACTTTCTGGTCATTGGTTAGGTCATAACCAAAAATTGGTTCAACTACCGATGCTGTATAATTCTTGCTTATACTTTTTAATTTACTTTTGATATTTTCATTTATAGATATATTTTATTTTTGCGTGTACAATAAAGATATTTAATTGTTTTTATTATATTTCAGATACGCCAAGCACTCGTCACTCCAGCGTGAGCGACGTGCCGATGTCCGATTCCAATGTGTTAAGGAAAGTTGCTTCACTAACACTCGATAAACATAGTGAATCTAAAGTTGTACGCCCAAAATTTGTACCTGAGAAGTTGGATTTCCAAATTTATGAAAAATTTGAAGGTAAGCATATTTTTTTTTGTAAATTATTCTTTAAATAGGCACTATTGTAAGTAAATAATGAAGAAGCCTGTACGTGATTATTATAAGTTCGTTTCAGTTTCAAGAAAAAAAATAATATAAAATTAAGTAATTCATGTTCCCAAATACTTAATAGAGAGATATTTATATTAGTCAGACTATACTATACCTACATACTACCAGAACTTAATATTTTATAATTATGATGATTCCTTTAATGTTTCACTTCAGTTATGTTAAATTTCCAAACATAGTTTTACGTGTGGTTCTCATAAAAACTCATAACGTATAAACTAATGGAAAGCAAATGGAAATTATGGACGAGCGTGACTCTTACTATTAAGCAACTTCATTCTTGTCACAAAAAGTATAACGTATTCGATTAACACGTTCACTGCGGTACCAATTTTTGAGAACTTTCAGCTGATGCAGTTGAGGTCTTTTCGGATTATACCTTATACATATACCCTATTTAGGGAGTCGAGAGATAAAAGGTAAACTAACAATAATTTAACAAGTAAATTAAAAAAATCATAAAAATAACTATGGGAGTAATACGTTGCTAGCACTAAATATACATAATACTATATAATAATTTCTCTAGAACTTATATAAACTTTTAAAACTTATTAGATATCACATATCATAAATAACTTTAATTAATTTTCTTAACTTTTAATAACTATTTATTAAATAGTTGACATGTAAAAACACCCATACGCAAAACCAAGGGACCTCAAAAATTCGAACACATTCTGGAGGCAGAATGATTGCGTGTAGAGTCTAAGAACGAATAAAAAGGAGAAATAAAAATTTAAAAAATGAATAGACTTTAGGTAATATAATGCTCACAATATAAGGAAGCCGATTTCGACCTCAAGCCGCAGTGAACGTGTTAATATTTATAGATTTTTTATTAGCAAAGTAGACAGAGGGAATCTAGTATTAAGACACTCGTGTGCCCCTGTGCCACAACTACCTAAATTATTTAAAAAAAATTAAAAAAGTATTAAAAACATCGCATCGTCGTTGTCTGTATGGTTTTAATTAATTTAAGCATTCAATTTCTTTTGATCGTTTAGCGCTCGCGGTTCGCGGTCTTACCACTTAAAAATAAGTGTATTAAAACATAGATAATAAGGTTTCTTATCTTGAATTACCCATTAACATGTAGAGTTAATAGATATTGCTATCTTAATAAAATCATTTCGCAATTTTCGCATCAGTACAGATAACGAGGCGCACTTGGCGTACTTACGTGATATACAAAGTCCTATTAAAAATGCAATTTTCGTCAAATCGTTTAAGTTTTACGACATCGGTAGCCCATTATAACTATGTGAAGTTGTTAAGTCAAAATCGGACAGCAAGAAAGAGAGTGCAAGATATAGTGACTATATTAGGTTTACATTCGGACGATCCGGCGCCATTTACACCTAAAAATGATTTTAATTTCCATTCTATCTATAAAAGTGGACTAAAAAAAATAGTGCGTTAGTGCTATATATGACTAAGACCTTAAAGTGTAAAGAAACAATTTTGTCGCGCTTAAAATTTAAAATGAATGTATATAGTGAATATTTAATTATGGAGATCGAGTGTGACCTACGAACAAGAATGATGACCTTTTTGTTTTATTGTGAAGGAGAAAAGTTTTGGTTAATTAACTTAACAAATACCCTTTTAACTTTTAGGAAATTTAGTAATAGTAAGTTCACGTGAAACCTATATTATTTGTTTATATATGTTTATTATCCAATGAACATGGCTTACTTGTTAATCGTAAAATTTAATCAATAAAAATTATGTTTATTTTGTCCTAAAATTAACCAAATCATAATGTGCTTTAAGTATAAAAAATAATGTTCATTTTTTTTAATGAAAAGATATATAAGAATTGATATTTTGTTAATATATATTTATTTACTTAATCCTTTATGTGTGTTTTAGTAATAGGACCACTTTGGATATGGCAACTTTTAATTATAAAGTTTTTAAACAATACGTCAACTTTCAAAGTGACATATTGACAATTTATTTTGGTTACTAAATTAGTTTGTGCATTTTGAAACTCGTATAAATTGTTTAAATTTTAGGTATACAGGTATCACCATCTCATACGGCATAATATAAATATATTTTAATGTTTAATGAATAGTTTTAAAACCTTCTTTTAAGATTTATTATTGTCTTTAAAATAATATGTATATTTTTTTAATGTAAAACTTAAATTTTATGAAGTTAATTATGGTCTTACAGACTAACATTTCTGTTCTTTATAAAGGTTGTTATTTCGACTTTGTATTATTTTCAGGGCAGATGCTTTTAAATTGGTTTCTGTCATCTGTATCAGAAGATAGTCACTTAAAAAACGTCTTAAATACCCAAGATCTGAAAACACTTGGCATCCAGTACTGTACTCACCTACTTGCTGCAGGTGTGCTTCGTCAAATACCAGATAAGAATGCACCCACGGAAAATATATTTAAGGTACAATTTAATATTTACTTTTGAATAAATAATCATATTTTAATTATAAAATATATTTTTTTATATAATATTCTAGATTTACCACCTATTTTCGTTGAAATATAGACTCAATATTATATCAGCTTAGTGGAGATCTTGGCTTATGTTAGTATATAGCGACAGTATGAATGAATAACATGTCAAAAGAGAAGATGTTGACTCTACACTTGTATATTGTATTATTTTATTAAGAGCAAAAAAAAGAAAAGGTTCATCTTAACCTTTTCTTCATTTTCCCTTAGGCCTTTTCCTTTGATGTCTGTTTTGATTGACTATCAAATTATTTAATTATGATTTGTTCTTACTCTATATAGGTTGTTATAATATTTTTTTTATCAGGTATATATTCTACACTTATACATAAGTTTTATTTCATTTTTTGAAGAGCAAGAGGAAAATTTAATTTAAGTGTTTTTTATGGACATGTCTGTTAAAACGTAGGGACTGTCAAAATATTTAATGATATTTTTTTTTCATTATATATAGATTATATGTTATGATGTTTATTTTATCTTTTATAACTCCATAGATAATGAAGAATATTATTTCTTTTCAGCCTAACCTAATGTATTATTGGTCCCACATGGAGATGCCAGTGTCACAAGCAATAACACCGGGAAGGCTAGACACAACCTCTTGGCCACCTGAAATTCAACAAAAAAAACAGAATCAAATTATAAACAATTCATTGGTAGAAAATGATACAATCAATAAACATAATATTGAAGTAGTTAGAGATATAGCAGAAGCCAATCTTGTCATTTCAAAACTAAAAAAGAAACTACAAGAGTTAGAATATCAGTTAGAAGATTATAAAATTAATACTCATTTAAGTACTAGTACAAAAAATGATCAAAATAATTTATCAAATAAACATCAGATTGAATTAGCTCATAAAGAAATACAAACCCACAATATTGAAAACAATAGGCTGGAAACCAAACCTGTGATAAACACTTTTAAAGATGATAACCATTTAAGAACAAATGTAAATATGATGAATGATTCCAGTATAGAATTAAGAAGATTAGGCTACAACAGTGATTTAATGTGTAAAGATACACAAACACCAATGGAAATAAGATCTGAAAAAATTGAAAATTATTGTAAATTGAACAAAAGTAGAGATTTTAATAGTACTTATTGGAAAGACGAGTTATTTGATAGCAATGGTAATAACAATAAATTCAATGGTAATAAAGAAATAGAAACATTAATTGTTAATCATGATATTGTTCACAATAGTCACAAATTATTAGATGAACCGAAGTTAAATGTCACAAGTGAAAGTTCTTCAGAAGTATCATTCTTAAGCACAACAAACGAAATATTAAGTGATAAAAGTAAAAATTCAGCAACATCATTAACAGGAGATAAAGAAATAAATTTGATTAATGAAAACTCCTCAGAAAGGTTACCAATAAGATCATTAGATTTAGGAAATAAAAAAGATATAGCGAAAACAAACGTTGAATCGTCTGATCAACCTAGTAGTACTTTAAGTCAACCAATAACTCCACCGCCCCCACCACTTCCTGGTATGTCGCCTTCGCCGCCACCAATGCCAGGGACAGACAGTCATTCCATAGAATCAAATTTAGTGAACCATATAATTGATAATGATAATTTAGATAAGGAAATTTCTTTATCTCAAACTGTACCTGAATCTCCAACTCCTTTAAAAGTCGAAACATCACATCCATTATATGACTCTAGCCAAGAGTCTGTACAACCTACCATAACTGAAAGTGAATCTACATTACCGCCTGCACCAGACGTAGGAGAAACACTGTTACCTTCTCAAGATAGTGTAGTGCCTTCTCAATCTAGTATGGAATCTTCATCTTTATCTATTCCCTCCCCGCCTTCTACATCTAACATGGGGATTTCCACTCCTGATATCACCTCAGCCCCTTTTCCGCCTCCTATGTCTGGAATGGGGCCTCCACCCCCTCCTATGCCAGATATGGGACCTCCACCTCCTCCTATGCCAGATATGGGACCTCCACCTCCTCCTATGCCAGGTATGGGACCTCCACCTCCTCCTATGCCAGGAATGTGTCCTCCACCTCCTATGCCAAGTGTGGGGCCTCCTCCTCCTCCCATGCTGGGAATGGGTCCTCCACCGCCTCCCATGCCTGGGATGTGTCCTCCACCTCCTCCAATGCCAGGTATGGGGCCTCCCCCGCCCCCTATGCCAGGTATAGGGCCCCCACCACCTCCCCTGCCAGGTATGGGGCCTCCCCCGCCCCCCATGCCGGGAGGGGCGCCCCCTCCACCGCCTATGACCAATTTCGGGGCAATTTCCGGAATTCCCCCGCCCCCACCCCCTGCGAGTACAGGACCTGTGCCATTCCCCACGCCGCCTGTAGGAGGCTGGAATACTCAAAGAGCCAGTGAGTTATGTTATTATATTTTTTTATACATTCTAATACAAATGTGTACACAATAAGTATCAATAAAATGTAATGAAATATAACTTGCATTTAATGAGGTATATTTTCAACATATGTAAGCTTATAGAATACATATTATATTAAATACTCGAGAACGAGAACTAGGCTTCCCTCTGTCTACCCTGCTGTATTTTCTGTGAGTTGCTCCCGTTTTTTTTAATTATTATTTCGCTTTACCCTGAATCCTGCATATACCAGGGTAGGCAGAAAGGATTTGGGAACCTAGTGTCACTTCCGTTTTTCGCTTTTCGCTTTGCCTCGTTACCACATCGAGGATATAAAAATAGTGAATATTTCATTCCCCCGAGTGGGAACCGCACCCACAATCGTCGCATTTACAGTTGCGCGGTTGTGCCCCTGTGCCACGACAGCACCAATAATACAAATAAATAAATAATAATAAAATACTTTTTAACCTTTCCAGCAATGAGAAAAATTCCTATAAAACCAGCTGCACCAATGAAACCTTTATATTGGACTCGTATATTGGCAACACCTACACCTCCTCAAAGTGAACTGGATTCATCAGGACTTAAACCTCTATGGCTAGAAATAGAGGAAGCAAAATTAGACAATATAGATGAATTTACAGATTTATTCTCACGTCAAGTTGTCAAAGCCCCTGTTAAAAAGAAAATTGAAGTGAAAACCAAAATTCAACCAGTAAAAATTTTAGACAGCAAAAGATCTCAGAATGTCGGCATATTGGCACAAAGTCTACATGTTGAGTTTTCTGAAATAGAAAACGCAATTTACAATTTTGATACGTCTGTGGTGAGCTTGGAAGCGCTGCAACAAATATATGAACTGGTATGCTATTTTTTAGCTTCTCACCATTTCGTGCACATAGTAGGGTATGCAGAGAGAACCTGGGATTCTAGTGTTAAAACACTCGAACCTCATTAAGACACTTCCGTTGCCCACTTTCCGCCAGGACTCCAGAGGCGCTGTGCGTTGAATGGCGGAATTCAATGCCGCGTTTTGCCTCTTTACGTAAAGGGAAGAAACGAAAATATTAAATATTTCCTTTCATAGAGTGGGATTCGAACCCATAACCTATCCGCTATATAGTCACACACTTGTGCCATAAATAATTAACATAACAGATTTTTTCCCTTTCCTCGTTACAGAGGGCATCAGAGGAAGAGCTGATGCTTATCAAGGAGCACCTAGCCAATAAGCCGGATGTACCGCTGGACAAGCCTGAGGCATTTTTACACGACTTATCCGGAATCCAAAGTTTTGCTGAGAGGATCTCCTGTTTCACATTCCAAGCGGAGTTCGACGACGCCGTCAACACTATTATGCACAAATTGGACAATTTGAAACACACTTGTGAGGTTTGTATCGTGTTTCAATAATGTATTATATTTATATTAAAACTAATATAAATAACTAATAAAATTTAAATATTAAATAAAACAATATATAACTGGGTAAAATATAAATCGAATATCGATTGCCATTCGGGAGGAATCAGCTATCTTTGTTTCCTTACTCTGGTAACAAGAGAAAAAAAATACGGCTGTTTCAAATAAAAGTAAGAAAGGGGGTGTTTTATAAATGGCTTCTTTTTGCCTATTCGGCTATTTGCATGATACTGCGTGAAGCTAAAAAAATTGGTCATAATACATATATTTATTTATTTTATTTATTTATTTATTTATTTAATACTTTATTACACCAACTTAATAATAAAAATATACAAAGAAAACAATGGAAAAGTATGGTGTAAAGGCGGCCTTATCACCACAGGTGATCTCTTCCAGGCAACCCTTACCATTAAAAAGATCAAAGAATGTGTGGACTGGTGTACAAATGATAAAATATGTTATTCTAATATGATAAACCTCCATAAAGAAAAATAATAAAATAAAAATATAATTAAATAAAAATATAATATATAAATAATAATATAATTTTTTTATTTTTTTTATTTTTAGTTTCTTATGACGAGTGAACCTCTGAAGCAGTTGTTTGCAATAATTTTGACATTAGGAAATTATATGAACGGCGGGAACTGTCAAAGAGGACAAGCAGATGGGTTCGGGTTAGAAATACTGTCAAAATTAAAAGACGTAAAGGTAAGAAAATTATTGTTGGCATATTCTGTATACTATTTTTAAAATATGTGTTTTTGAGGTCGTCGTGGCGCAGGTACATTAGTGTGTGATTGTAAACGCGATGGTCATTGGACGTTCGATTCCCACTGAAGAGAATGAAATATTTAATAAATTCTTTTTTTAGCTCTATTAAAAAGGGAAAGCGTAATGTTGAGTTCTGTCACTCAACATGCAAAGCCTCGAATGTGAGGAACGCAGTGTTTTTGTAAAAATATTTTATATTCATGAAATAATTTATTATACTAAGAAAATATGTATATTGTATATGAATTTTAACTACCTATTATTACATTATTACATTAAACCTCATTATATTATAATAAACAACAGTTTATATTGCATAATTTGTGAATTGATCCCATTTTGATGGTCGCTTCGCTTGCGGTCGCAGTCGAAGCAGTCGACGGTGACGCTGCTGCACTTCATCGTGCGCACGTACACGCGCGCGCGCGGCGGCGCGCTGGCGGCCGCGTGCGCGCTGCCCGTGCCCGAGCCCGGCGACGTGCAGCGCGCCGCCGCGCTCGACTTCGCCGACGCGGCCGCGCACCTCGCCACGCTGCGCAGCGACCTGGACGGTGTGGCATTTTGTATTATACTTGCACGCATGAAAACACATGTCTCATTATTCCGCCTGAGCCGAACGTGCAAACGAGCGCGGCTCTCGCTCTAGATCAGTGTTTCCCAACGTGGGCCCCACGCCCCGCTGGCCCCACCCACCCCACGGGGGAAATTTGATATTCAAAAATGAACTCGATACAACTTTAACCCGGTCACTTCAAATTTGACAAAAAAAGGCAAAATCTTAAATAATTGCCGTAAATAATATGTATAATTTCCTTTGACGAGATCAAAATATCAACTGAGTGATTGGAGACCGGGCCCATCGCAACGTACATAGTGTTTCACATCATTCAATTGGTGTTCATTTGAAATAAGTGTCCGTTGAAACTGTTGTAATAGTTCGTTGATTTAATATTCATATATATATAGGTATAATTGATAAGTATTTGATTTCATTTTCATTATTTTAATTCCCCACTCGAAGGAATCATAATTGATTCCTTCGAGTGGGGAATTCTTTATTATTAAAATATATAAAACTCAAATCAGTTTCACGCTGTATCCCGCAGCAGTTTCCCCACTCCGCCGAATTTTAGATATATTGGTATAGGATGTTGAGTTATGGAACTCCACGATATAGATGTGGAAAGGCGTGTAGATGCCGGTAACAGGGTTAACGGAGCTTAGCTGCATTGATAAGACGGCAAAACGTCAGCACAGCTGCGCGTTTGGCCGTACACAATGCAGTTTTGGTACCGACCCTGTTATACGGCAGCGAAACGTGGGTATTACAGAAGAAGAATGAAAGAAAGATGAATGCTGGGGAGATGGGATCTCTTCGTGGGATATGCGGAGTCAGTTTAGCTGATTGAATACGCAATAAAGAGATACATTGAGTTCAGCCGATTGGGGATTCAAAATGTCTTAGTGTTAAGACATTTTGGTGCCCAGGATCATTTTGCAGAGTAGAGTACTATGTGCGGGATAGAGCGTGAATCTTAAGTTTTTTATAATTTGAAATGCTAAGGAAATTTTAACGTTATACCAAAAACTTATCCAACAATATCTATTAATATGATTAAATTATATTTTCATTTTCATTTATTGTACTTTGTTTATAACTATAACAATATAATTTCTTTTACAGATTGCAGAGATAAAATGCAGAAAGTGATCGAATCAGATGTATCACCTAAAGGTGATGATGATGAAAATGAAACAGAAAAAATCGGAGAAACCTCAAAAAGACTTGAAGTATTCAAAGAAAAAATGACAACTTTCTTGACGGCCGCCGAAGAAAAACTTAAAACCGAGAACGAGAATATGTGTGAATGTCGCAATAAGTTTATAGCTACTGTGAAATTTTATCAATACTCTCCAAAATGTGGTAAACTGGATGATTGTGAGCCGAAGGAGTTTTTCTCCCTGTGGACTTCATTTTGTAGTGATTTTAAGGATATTTACAAAAAAGAAGAACAAATTGCTATTAAAGAGAAGTATGTATTACTTTTTGTTTTGTTTTTTTTAGCTTCACGCTCTATCCTGCATGGAGAAACCTAGTGTTAAAACACTGCGTTTTCCGCTTTTCGCGTAATTTTACAGTGCATATCTAATGGCGAAGCTCACCGCGAGCACGAGCTTAACACTAAAGAGCACCAGCGAAGTCGCAAGCGGATCACTAGTTTAAAAAATTGTATTTGTTCTAATTCAAAGAACTGTTAAAAAAAATAAAGCTATATGGGAAATGATAGGTATGAATGAGTAGCGACCTACCCACAGCTCCGCCTGCTTTTCTTACATCCACAATTTCTTACATAAATTCTAGCCTATGTTTTATTCTGATGTGTAAGCCATATTATTGTAAAGTTTTATCCAAAACTGTTCAGTAGTTTTTACTTGAAAGTGAAATAAACACCCATCCTCACAAACTTTCACATTTATAATATTAGGAGGATGCATTTTACAAGTATTTGTGCAAGCGTAATATATATATAACCATAGCGTTATATAACTATTTATTTATTTTTTTATTCCATTTCTGTTTTAGGTTAAAAGAAACTAAGAAAATGCAATGTGAAAGGAAAGCGAATACACAGCCTAAGAAAGAGGGTGGTCTCAAGGCACGACTCCAAAAGTTATCTAGTATTAGAAAATAAATGTTTCTTTTTTTGGGAAACATACAAATTTTAACGTAGCACAATTTGAACCAATGCCACTTGGAAAATGTCCATTTGCTCTGACTAATAAGCCATACGTTCAGTGCGCTTAGACTGTTTCTAAGAGACGCGGGTTCAAATCTCGCTACTGAGCGTAGCGTACCGTAATTTATATATGTTTTCTTAAAAAAGTATTTTTCTTTTCTAAGTGTGGAATAACACTTTAAAAATGTAAAGTTTATAATTCATTACGAAATAACCTTTAATAATCGGGCCAGTGATAATATTAATACGTATTGCCAAAATTTTAAAATAATGCTTTAATTTAATAAGCTTTTATGGTACTACAATTTTTTTATAGATATTAAGAATCTAAAAATACATAACAATATATAATTGTAAAAGTAAAACGTATAATACATATGTACTACTTAATTGAATGATATAAATATTTAATATACACTATTTATTCGGCATATAAAAAAGAAATGTAAAAATATACATTTTTTTTGGAATATAATTAACTGTTGAAAAGATATAAGGAACTAATAAGTTTAAAAAAATATTTTTTGTTACTTTCGAAATTATTGGTTAACTTTACATTATATTCTGCTTATAATAGAGAAGATAGAGGGCCAGACCCTTGCGTTGGAGTTGAACCCACAACCATCGCTTTGACAGTCAATTGATCATCATAGATTATATTTTACTGTATGTTACTTGTGGTATATCTAATTAATAATGTCTTTACCATTACAATGGAATGAAATACTTACAAATAAACAGAATTATTTACTAAAATTTATTACTTCATGAACTTGAATATATAAATATAATAATAAAAGATACTCTCAGCTAAAATTGTCTGCTGGTGAAGGAATCAATTTGGGTTTTTCTGTATATTTCATTGTATTCACTATAAGAAGGCTGTGGAAAATCAAACATTTATAATATGATCAGTCTGTTATTTGTTAAAAAATAAATATATTCGATTTACAATAATAGTGAAAGATTTCATACACTGTTGTAAGAATATTTGTTACTATCTGTGATTGGTGAAATAATAAATATTATATTCTGGTTATAGAAATAAAGCATCTATGTCAAATACATAATTATATAATGTAGTTCCATGGATATAAAAATAAGTATAATTAAAAAAAGACACTGAGATTTGCTCATTTTTTACAAACATTTCTACTTTTTAAATATTTTTTTAATAATTAAATGTTATAATGTAAACCTAATATCAATCCTTCAAAATTTGTTAAATATTAATTATCCATGATGATGATGATGATGATGATGATGATGATGTAGTTGTGGGTTTAGGGTCTATTTGGTGAAATGAACAATTATTATTTCCCTGGCTTTCTGATAAGACAAAACAGTGTAGTGTTGAGCATGTTAAGCAGTGGAACTGCTTAACATGCAATGTTTCAGGAACAGACCTAGAATGAAGTGTCTTGACACCACTCTTTCCACCTGCCCAGCTATATATATTATGAGATAAACCATAAAACTAAAACTTTATAAATTATATACTTAAAAGTCTAATTCAAATTTGATTTTTGATCATTTATTTATCATGAGAATTATGCTTATTATATATTCATGAAGCTAGAACACATTTATATATATAAATCATATCTATAACTTGATCTATATTGTTAAAATAATTGTATATCATGATAAAATATTTTACAATTTAAAATATTTATTTTTTTCTTTAAAATTTGTACACTATGTGTATATTCTTTAAACAAAGTACCTGATATACGATTTAAAGGTTAAATATATTGCCAGTTAAATAGAAAAAATAACAAAAAGAAAAAAAATACAGTAAGAGGGGTACTTCTAAGATTTTTACTTCTACAGATTGAAATGTTACATCTATATAAAAATAGGATGAATTGTATACCTTTCTATTGATCCAGATATGGAATCGAATATTGCTAAGAATATTAATGGAATTCTTTTTTGGCTACTAACCTTGATTTTTATGTTTTTGAAAGATACCACTTGTCTATTTAACTGAAAATATCTGCAACATCTTATTGTTTATGATTATATCTACATAAATGGTGCTTATGTGTAATTAAGTTTTGTATTAAAAATAGTGGAATAATACATTTTTTTTACCAATCTGTTTTATTTAATTATATGCTGAACATTTTTCTTCCCATATTTTTTGAAATTTCCTTTCAAATTTTCGTCTGTTTATTAAAACGGAGTCCAGTTTGAGCAAATTATTTTTTAAGGCCTGCCACTGCATAAAACTTAAATGACTTGTAAGGGATTTATTATTTGAATCATTTCTTAATGATTCTTCATTACTTATAAATTCTTTTAATGAATCTCTGTCTGACACATTTTTAATTGAATGATTTTCTCTTACTTTGCCAACTGATGGATTTGTTAATATTGGAGGTAAATCTTTAGTTAAAAGTTTAAAGCTCTCTCTAGATACAGCTTCACCAAAATCTGTTTGTAAATTTAAACATGTTTTTTTAGATTTTACATTACTTATATCAAAAGTTGGCAATGCCATCTCCACTATGGGCTCCTCTTTTATATTTTTGTTAATGCTGTCTACATATTTTAATATATTTTCGCACAAGTCTCCTTCATTATCGTCTTCCATTAATGAATCAAAATTTACTGTTACTTTCTGGGACCATTCAAACCTTTGCATATCATTTAAATGTTTCATATCTACCCATTCTTCCAAGTCCAATGGCAGTTTATAATTATCAGGTAAAAAGTTTAAGCCTTTTAGAATCAATTTATTTAAAAATGGATATAATTGTCTATACCAATTACAGGAGTGCTGCAACAATACTAGAGCCATTGACCATATTCTACTCAACAAAGCATATGGCATTAGGCACATCCAATGACTTTCACCTCTTTTAATTCGATCCAGGTAAAATACTGCAGCTTGTTTAGAACATAATGCAATTCTGAACATTATTTTAGAAAACGACATTAATCTAACTAAAATATATTCTAGCATTTGTCTTGTAGGAATATATTCCATCTCACCTGCATCTGGTAACATGTCAATAAAATTTTGTGTATCTTTCATAAGAGATAAAGTTAAATATTTACGTAACGCAGAGTTTACCTTCTTAAAATATCGATATCCTATGTCGCTACGAAATTTTTTATCATATTTATATAAAAATCGTGAAAGTATAGCGCTTTCTTTATGCAGTGGAGATTGTTTAGACAAGGTTCGAACAATAGAACTACAAGATTGTTTGAGATTTTGTATATCTGAAACTAATTTATGATTTTTTTATTAAATATTAAAATTTAAATCACGCGTTTAAATTTACTTTACTACTTACCGGCTGTTATGTTTTGAATACATGGAGTCGTATGAATTGGAGGAGGTAATAGTCTCCTATCATTCCACGGTTCCAACATATTTCTATATATTATCCAAAATAATAAAATTAAATTTATATTAAACAATGTTGTTGTTTTGCTTGTATGTACATAACCTATAAATTCCTTGACATTTGACAATGACAAGGAAAAAAGATTTGACGGTTCTTTTTGGAACACAAAACTTCAATGCTTAGAACATTAACGTTTTCTCTATTATATAAAAATTGTGAAAGTATAATATAATATTATAGTATAATAAAACGGTCTTAAGTAAAAATATAGAATTAAAAAATGTTTCCTATTATAATTTAATAATTATTACACAATAGGTGATATTCTTTTCTTGAGAAAATGTTTTTTTATTATAATGAGTTTATAATTTGTATAAGATTGAGAATAATTAAATTGTCTTAATTGATTTTCTGATTGACAATTTACTATAAAAATAAAACAATTTTTAACACAAAAATTTATTGTACTATATAAAAATGTAACTTGCAACTATTTTTAATCTAGACAAAATAACCTTATGCAGATTAATATTCCATATCATTTTAGAGAGATACCTCTATAGAGCACATGTTCCTTGATACCATTTATGAACCTATTCTACATCGTCCAACTGGTCTCTAACCAACTGGTCACCAAGTAAAGAATAATCAGGTGGTAGCCACTCGCAGCTAGTATCTTCAGAAGAACAAACCTAGAATAAAAAAAGATTAAAAACAAAACTAGAAAAAAGTTATGAGTTTAATTTATATTAAACAATCTAAAGTTACGGTGTACCTGACATTTGCAATTTACAGCTTCAACGAAGTGATATAAATCGGTTCCAGGCTCCACATCAGGATCACAAAATCTTAGCTTAACTGATGCATGCTTCCTCTCGCCGTGCACGCAGACCGGATGAAAAGATTCTTTATATGGAAACTGCCAGTGGGCAGTCTAGAAATATAGATTAATTTTTAAACTATTTCACATATTACAAAAAAATTATAAAAAAAACTCGTTATAAAAAACGTATAAAAATTGATCGTACTCATGCCTCTCGGAAACCATCCAAGTTCAAAAGGAGCGGATTATACTCAAAAAAGTTTTAAAAATATCCGATATAAGAATTAAATTTAACCTAACCTTGTAACTGGATAAGTTTAATTTTAAGAAAAAATATATTTTTAAATCCTCTGACTAGTACGTACCTCATAAGATAAGCAGTACCCCCAGCACGATTTTATTTTCACGTCGTCCCAACAACGTTGACCATTAAGATCAGTTTGTACAGCTTTATGTGTATACCGCTTAAGCTTACAACGAGAACTAGATTGGGCTTGAGCACAACATATTATCAAACAAAGAAATACCCACGTTAACAAGAACACAGTACGAATGTGCGCACTTAGCCACATTTTGTATTATATTCTTTATTTTGAAATAAAATTAATACACACTCTTTTTCTAATGCTTTCCTTCTTGTGTTTAACTACATTTCTAAGAAAGGCTCTTTTTATAAGGGAACGGAGCAGACGTCAGGACATTATTTCCATGACATTTCACATGAAAACGGCGTTCAAACCATTAGCTTTTGCGCCGGACAAGAATAAAAAATACCGAATATATTTGAATTTATTTGCATAATTTTAATACGATTCACCTTTCAAAAGTTAGTAGCATTTTGATACTTGTAATAATAAACAATCGACATAGCAATGCCATATTATCAATATTGGTCTTGCTCGTTTTTATATTTATCGTCGTGGACTTGTAACTTCCATAATTTAGATTTATTTTTTCACGCTGTATCAAACATATAGCACCTTGCTAGGAACAGGCTGGTATATGTTATGTCATGTTTTATAGTAAACAGAGAGAATTAAGCGCTAAACGCTAAGGTCTCTACATACTTCTTTCGCCTCGTCCACTGTCATCAACCTCTTCATATATGCTCTCCGGGGGGTCCTCATGCTTTTTACGTGATCTTCCTCTATTATCTTTGACATTGTTTTCGAAAGTCAACCGAGGTCTCCCTCTACATCTCTTACCACTCACTTTTTCGCTAAAAATCTTTTTTGCCATTCTTTCATCACTCATTCGGCGTGGCCAAATCAGCTGAGCACGTTCTTGTTCATTCTCACCGTGACATCCTCGCCAGCATCTGCCATTCTGTGTATCTCTTCATTGTAGATTCGATTAGCTAAGCTGACTCCGCATTTCCTACGAAGAGGTCGCATCTCCAGGGTTGAATGCCGTTTCTTCCTTAACTCTTCTTCTGAAATACCTATGTTTCGCTGCCGTATAATAGCGTCGGTACCAAAACTGCATTGTGTACGGCCAAATTGCGCTGTTGTGCTGACGTTTCGCCGTCTCATCAATGCAGCTAAGGCTCCGTTAACTCTGTTACCGGCAGCAATACGCCTTATTAAACGAATAAAAATTTGCCTCTTTGGATAATGTAAAAATAACAATAGGTCTTTCCACATATATCTGCCATTGTAAAAACAACTAAGCGAAATAGGATGAAACTTTACAGGAATATAGATTATACGTCTAAATGACATATAGGCTACAAATTAAATAAAAACTTGAAATAATTTGACTTTAATGTAACAATAATAATTCACTAACGTAACTCATGGACTCTTTTGATATATGTTAAGAATTAATACTGGTTAGATCAAATATTTATAAATGTTACCTAAAATGTACAAATGACATTGCTTTGACATGTTAAGAACCAGTGATAATCAAGATTTTTCCCATTCCTTTAGTTTTGTAAATAGCTTATCTTAAACTATTAGAAAATTTACAATCGTCATGATACAATTTATGGGATCTCTATTTATTTAAGTTATGATTCAACAAACAGATTTTTTCACAAAATGAAAAGGCAGACAACACAATTATTTCAAGAGGTAACCTGTTTTAATAATAGATTTTAATTCAATCTCTACTGAGCCAAATATATATTATAATCTACAATATTTATTCTACAAAATATTATAATCTACAATATTTATTCATATTACCATGTACAAACTACTTAGTACCTATCAATTATTTTCACATTTATTGTTGCCTGTGAGTTTGAAAAAAATATAAACAAATTTGATACACAGCTTTCTCATATCTAAAATTCCCATTTTCATTCAAAAGTCAAAGTCACCAAGTATAACTGATGAAATAAGGTATATAAAACATTCAAAATTTTTCTATAATTATTACAGCTAGCGATGTGAGCTTAACTAACATAGCGAGTGTATGGTGACGTCCGATAATGTTCATAATTTTTTTAAATGTTAATTTAGGTAAAACAAGTATATTTTATAGTGTTGTAATAAGCTTTAGAATAATATATTTTTTTTACAAACAAGAACGAAAACAAGACTTCTAGATTATGCTGAATTAGTTAATTAATGGTAATGTCCACAGCTTCAAAGGAAGCATAAAAATTATAATTTGTATTAATACCTTACCATATAATTATTTATAATGTAATATAAACGTTGTACATTTCAAAACGTAGAACTTCAGTACATAGCATTTTATTTTTCTCGATATTTTGCTGTAATGTCTTACGACATTACATTGTTTTCGATACATTAAATGATTTCTAATAAATATTCCCATGTAATTTTAAAATATAAGTTAATATTTTTGTAAAAAAAAACCATAGATATAATAAATAGATAAATCAAAATCGCTATTTTTATTCAACTATCGTCGACGCGATCATGTCTTGTAGAAAAAACATCGAATTGGTTTTCCTCATCGAATATCGATATTCAGTAAATATCTTACTCTGTGATGTTTATATTTGCAAATTTTTAAATTAACTTTAGTATTAGACGTAATCCTTATCTACAACGTACAATGTTAATTTAATTATTTTTGTATTAACTATTTATTTATACTCTCGTAAAATAATGTCTCGTAAAAGTACTACACCTACTAAATCAAGATTAAAGATATCTAGTAAATCAGTTTTTCATCTTCAAGATAAAAAAGCAGACGAAAATGAACTATCCCTTGGTTTGATCAAATCAGCTAAAAGAACAGGACAATTAAGCTTATGTAACAGGGGCATAGGGACAGGTGAGCAATAAATATACAAGCAGTTTTTATTATTCGCACGCATTTATTTCGTATTTTGTGAAATTGCTTTTTTCTTAAATGTAGTTAACATATTTACTTTATTATATTAATAGTGCCTGAAAACGTATGGAAAATAAACGAACTAGTTTTGGACGAATCGAAAGATGTGGACTTCTCACGAAGTAATCACAATAACTGGTGGAACGCTGAACCATTGAAAATGTTAGATCTTAGTTCTAATGTAATTAAAACTATTTCACCCAATATTAAGTTCCTTCAGGAACTAGTGACATTAAAGGTATAAATTATAATTTTTCATGTAGTAAATATAAAAATTATTTGTAAATGAGTGTGTTAATATAGTTTTAATTATTTGCAGTTACATGACAATGCTTTAAAAGACCTCCCTCCTGAAATTGGTGAAGTAAATAATTTATCTAACCTAAGCTTAGATCATAACAAACTGGAAATGCTTCCAAAAGAATTTTATAAATTAACAGAATTGAGATGGCTTAGTATTTCACATAATATCCTCAAGAACATTGAACCTGAGTTTGGTGATTTAGTGATGTTGACATTTTTGGTGAGTTAAATGATTTATTTATATATAATTCTGCATTATTAAAAAATTATATTTTATGCTTAAATGAATGATTATTATAATACAGGTATAATATATAGTTATATTTGAAATACAGGATTTGTCGCATAATAAATTGTCTGTACTACCACCTGGAATGGGCTATTTGGTACGCTTAGTAGAGCTCAATTTATCTCATAATGAATTGGCTGAGTTGCCTCCAGACATTGTTAATTTACGAGGTAGGTTTATCAAATGTAAAATGTTTTAAATACATTTTTTTCTATAGCTTCATGATGTTTTTGATACCAGGGTAGGTAGAGGGCACCTAATGTTAAGACCTTTTCCATTGATCCCCACAAACTGACCAGTTTTTTAAGACATTGTGTTTAACAGTAGAACACCACAGCTTTGCTTTCCCACCAGAGTGAAAAAGAACTTCTTGAGTAAGAATGGAACCCACAACCTTCAAATTCTCAGGCACTGGCTTATTATATTTTTGGTATTAACCATTATGTAGTAATAATGATTTTGTTTATTAGACTTAAGAAAGCTAAACATCAACAACAACAATTTAAAGAAATTACCTCCCTTGGGTGAATTAAGAAAAATGGAAATAATGGATGCAAATCACAATGATATTGAGGAGCTTCCCGACTTCTATGGTTGTACAGCTTTAAAAGAAATATATCTGGCAAATAACTTTATAAAGGTAAGCTATTCTTTGATAGATTGTATTAATATATATATATATATATATTTTAATTATATTTTTTTTAAAGTATTGGAAGCATAAGAATATTTGGGTTTTATAAAAAGTTTTTATATTTCCTAAGTGAGGAATAATATGTTGAAAATGTTATAAACATTGTATTAATATTTTTAGCGACATTTCACATTGAAGGGCTTAATTTTCTTTGAATGCTATACTTTAACCTGCTTGTGGAGACACTATTCTCTACTTTCTGCTTGAATTCATGACATTATGTGGTCAAAGACAAAATATATTTCATTCATAGAGTGAAGGTTCTGTAATCATTGTGTTTACAGTCAGCCCTAGCTTGCTGCACCACAATCGCTTAAACCAAGATAAATATTTCAAATAAATTTGTTTTTAAATCATATTGCATTGCTGGCCAATATATAGGAAATGACAGTACTCTTTCCACATTTTATTTTAATCTTTGCAAAGAACCATAAATCTGCTTTTCTTACTTGATAATATATTCTTCCAATTTTTATAATTATTCTAATACATTATTTTTATTTGTAGGAAATAACAGAGGAGTTTTGTGACCAAATGCAACACTTGAATGTGCTTAACATAAGGGACAATAAATTGGAAATATTACCTGAAAACATATCACTATTGCAGAAACTTAAGAGATTTGATTTATCTAATAACAATTTGAATAAGTAAGTATGTCACATTGTACCCTGCTGTATTCTGTTAGATATTTTTTTAAAATAACTTTTTTAAAGTGTTATTTGACAATTAGGAAAGAAATATACTTTTTTAGACAACATAAATATACACATAAATGGCATTCTCTCTTGCCAAATGATACTTCTAAGCAACTATCTTTGGATAATATGAATTTGTAAAAATTTCCCTACAGGGATCAGTTGTAACATGCTCATAACAGTTCCAGTGTAGCTTAGTGAGACTTGATGAGAAAGTATGGCTTAGAGGTTATTGTGCTTGGATGTTTACCGAGAGGCGTTGGTTCTAATTAAGCTACATTCAAATTTTTGTTTTCTTAAAAATTATTTAAAAATTAAATCTCGCATACAGCAGGGTAGGCAGAGGGAACCTAGTGTTAAGTCACACCATTCCCTATTTTTCGCCTAGTTCTGGAGGCATTGCGTGTTGAGTGGCAGAACCTAACGCCGCGCTTTTCCCTCGACACCAGAGCGAAAAAATGAAAATATAAATGTAAGAAAATAGTTTATCTCCTCGAGTGGGGATTGAACCCACAACCAGTCGATTTTACAGTCACACTATGTGCCCCTGCGCCACGACTGGCCCCGAAAAAGCCTGGAAAAAGTATTTGTTTTATATTTTTTTATTAGTGTTTTACTCGTGTAGATGACGTAACAATGCATAAATAATTTAATCAATCAACCACTTTGAAATCTATTGTACAATTTCAAAATTCTAAGCAACTTTGTTGGAAAGAGTTCTTTTCTACTACTTTTGTATTAAATATTAAATTAAAATTAGCTTCACGCTGTATCCCGCACACTGCATATCCTGCTGTATGACAGAGGGAACATGATCTTATGACGTCCCGTTTGCCACATTCATTGCGTGTTGAGTGGCCGACACGTTTTGCCTCAACACTAAAGCGAAGAAATGGAAAAATATATTTAAATAAATATTTCATTTTCTCGAGTTGAGATCGAACCCACAACTATAGTGGTAGGTAGAGCGAACCTGGGAACCAAGAGCTAAGACACTCCTTTCCCATTGATAAACTTTCGTTCCCAATTTTTTTATGAATTCTAAAGCATTGCGTGTTGAGTAGTGGAACTCAACGCCGCGCTTTACCACAGCGAGAAAATGAAAATATTAAATATTAAATTTCCCCGAGTGGAAATCGAACCTAGAACCGTCGCGTTTACAGTCACATCTTTAGTGATTCATAATAATGCTTGCAAGTTATTTTTTTTATTTCTTTTATATATTATCTTTTATTTATTTGTCTTAGTTTTCTTTTAAATATGACATACTAAATTAAAGTTACTATTTATCGATCACTAACCAATGAATATTTTAATAACACAAATGCCACTAAAACATCTTAGATTACCAAAGAACCTTGGACTACTGTCTCAATTACAAAGTATAAGTATGGAAGGCAACAAGCTGTCGTTCGTGCGTCAGGATATAATAAAAGGGGGAACTGATCGCATGATGAAGTACCTCCGTGACCGCATCACCGAGGAAGTGGTTTGCGATGCACGCCTCAATGAAGACAGTTGGCCTGATAAGTAGGGGTTTTTTTTATTTTTCCTTTTTTTTATACCTTTACTTACAGTATATCCTGGATCTGCTTCTATACTAATATTATACAGTTGAAGAGTTTGGTTTTTATTTGCTTGGATGCGCAAATCTCGGAAACCATTGTGTTGTTTCACCAGAGTGGGGTACTGATAATATTAACTATTTAATTCCTCCGAGTGGACATCGAACCTACAAACGTCGCGATTACAGTCACACTCTTGCGCCAGGGCCATGACGGCCTCAGTAATTATTTATTTAAAAAATATTTTTTAGGTACACAATGAAGAAAAGTCAATCTTTAATGGTGCCATCCAAAAATCTGACGACGGTACCAGAAGACGTGTTCTCTGCAGCCGCCGAAGCTGAGGTGCATATTGTGGATCTATCGAAAAATAAGCTGACTGCTGTTCCCAGTGGGTGAGTTACAAGATAGTCCTTTTAAAATACATTCTCATATTGTGTAATGTTATCTCTTTATAGGATCACTTTGATGTCCGTCTGTATGTCTGTCCGTAGCTCAAAATTTATATTATAACATCTAGGTCTAGGGTCCCTCGGGACACAGAAAAAAATTATAGAAAAAAATCTGTAGCTGTATTGTTTATTTCATACAAAATGCAAACTTAAGTTTGTCTGCTATATATTTATAAGTTAGATGACGTATATATTTATAAGTAGTTGGATTTTTGTATGAGAACGTATGTCTTAGTTTTCATAGTGCTTGGAAGGTTTCCAAGAGGCTTAGGTTACAATTTTGCTCTATTGAATTTTTTATACGATTTTCTAAATAAGTATCAGTCTTAAGCTGTCGACTGTAACAATCGCGGCGCATATCTGTATAATCGACTGTATAATCGAAATCGAGCGAAGAAATTAAAATATACATTTAAATAAATATTTCATTTCCTCGAGTGGGACCTCAACCAGTGGTTTTTACAGTCGCCCACCTGTGCCGCCGCGCCACGACTGGCCTCTTCGCCTTTTCTTTCGACACTATTTTACTCTTTTTCACAATTACATATACAAATTTCATATCGTGGCGCAGGGACACAAAGTGTTGACTGTTAACACGACTGGTTGTGGGTTCGGTCCTCCATTCGAGGAAACGAAATATTTATTTATTTTATATTTCCATTTCTTAACAGAATTCAGCGGAAGGTAGAGGATGGAGTGTCTAAACACTAGTTCCTTCTGCCTACCCTGCTGTGTGCGGGATACAGCTTAAAGATGATTTTTTTTCTATATACAGGCAATGTTAAGCTATTTTAATGTGATGATTTATTTTCCAGAATCCATTACGTGAAAGAAACATTGACACAATTAATACTATCGTCTAATTGCATCGAGAATGTTCCATCAGAAATAAGTTTGTGCAAGCATTTGCAATTTATGGATCTAGGAAAGAACTGCCTTTTGGATCTGCCTTTTGAATTAGGGGATTTGAAGAATTTGAGAGAACTAGTCATATCCAATAATAAGTATGTACACTCTTTTTGTAACTTTATGTTTAATGATGTGTATGTGTGCGATACATTTTTTTTTTGTTTTATTTATGTACCACAAGAAAAAAAATACAGGCAATATATAGAAATCTCTATCAGAAATCTTTCAATGTGGGAGATGTTAAGAGAAATGATACAGATGCGGGCTGACCTGGCGTAGGGTCGAGCGTGTGACTGTAAACGCGATAAGTTGTGGGTTCGGATCCTACTCGAGGGAAAGAAATATTGAATAATAAGTTCTTTGATTTTCACGATTATTACACATATTATAAAGATAAGATTTTTAAAAATCTTAAATATACGCGATTAATCCAGTTAAATTAGTTTCATTTAATAAATATTGAATAGTTTAATTTCTACGCATAAGGCAAAGTGCGGCGTTGAGTGTCAAGACACAATTCCTCGGAATCCGGCGGAAACTGGAGTAACTTAAATTCCCTCTGCCTACCCTTCTATTTGCAGCATACTGCGTGAACATAAAGTATAATAAAAAATATTTATAAAAATTAATGTACTTATACATATATGTATTTATACATACTGCATACTGTATTTATACATATATATATTTTTATACATAAAGTTAAAAAAACTAACGATTTTTAGATTTACAAAAATCCCCCGATGTGTATACGAACTGGAGAACCTGGAAATATTGTTGGCAGCGGAGAATCAGATATCGGAAATAAATGTGTCATCAGACGCTCTCGCCAAGCTGAAGAGACTTGCTGTACTCGACTTGGCCAACAACAGCATAATAACTGTGCCACCGGAACTTGGCAATTTTACACATTTGAGGTAAATACACCGTTAAAATTAGCGATTGCTATTGCGCTGCTCAAATTTGATTTTAGGATTTTCTTTACTTTTGATTATTTTCTTGTCAAGTGCCGCGGCTACTACTCGTCGACCGTCGAGAGGAAATCGAACATGATAGATGAGCCTTAATGTGCATTTAAAGGACCTACTGTCTTTTATTTATATAAGAGTAAATACTGTATAAGAACATTGCTAAGCTGTATATATAAATACATTATAGTTGCATATATAGAAAATCCCACAATTAAATTAAATTAAATTAATTAAATAGAAATAAATGAAAAATAACATAAGTTTGAGAAACAGAATTTCGAAGAAACAATGTATAGACTATGGTAGTAGTAGTGGTGCGTAATTATGTGAAGCTGGGTCTCATAAATGGGAGCAGCTGTGCTCCAACGTGGCCAGCTGTAAGCTGTAAGTTTTGGACGGCCCCTGGAAAAAAATATTTATAATGTGTTAATCTAGGTTTCCTCAATTAATAAACTTTATTTTTAATATATATTTTTTGCAATAACAAGTGTTATCGTATACCGTTCTTGCTCTTCAAAATTGGGTGCGTGAGCGGGACTCTATGCAGCGCTTTGTCTTACTTACCAGACCGAAGAAATAAAAATAAAATTCATTCCTCCGAGTGGGAATCTAACCCACAGCACACTTACGTTTACAGTCGTGCTTGTGCCCTTGCGCCTCAACCTTATTTTATTATATAATTATGTATTAATATTTCAGATCACTAGAGTTAATGGGCAACTGTTTCCGTCAACCTCGACACGCAATCCTCGAGAAGGGCACGGCGTCCATTTTGTCCTACCTTAGGGACAGGATACCTACTTAACGAAAACTTTATAACATTTAGGCCCGATCCACACTATAGTGCCAGCCACGGTTCGTCCTCCATCCGATTCGTAGTCTGATAAAATATGAGAAACGTCGAGTGCATTCATACTATCGTTTCTGGTGAAGTTCCAGTCCAATCACGCATATAAGAATATCTCACATACAATAATATGACGTCGGATCGAAAACGTGACCGGCACTATAGTGTGACTCTACCCTTATCCATCGTGATTAAGGCTGACTATATTTTAATAATATCTGTCATTAAAATTCTGAACTTTGAAATTTAATTATACGCTTTATTGCCGGTTTTGCCGTCGTGATGCAGTAGCTTTAGGTGTGGCTGTAAACGCGGCGGTTGTGGGTTCGATTCTCAATCAGGGGAATTAATTGATATTGAGGGGATGTTTTCACTTCCTCGCATTTATTTTTTTTTTGTTAACGAGACAAAGCGCGGCATTGAGTTTTGACAATCGACATACAAAGAGCGTTTTAAGCCAAAAAAATATATGAATCGTTCAGAGAGTATCGTCGGCCTTATCACTTACATATCTATAAAAAAATATCCTTTTAATAACACTTCAAGCTTTTGAATGTAAAGCTTTAAACATTGGTAATATTTTTTTTTATATTAAAGTCAATGTATAATAGATTTGATTATTCAAAAAAAATCTAAAAAAAAATTCTTAAAAGTATCTATTATTTTGTTTAAAGTAAACATATATATTTTTTAATTTTTTCCTTGGAATATCAAATCATGTTATGAAAAAATATTTAAGTTTAAGGTTCCTTTTTCATTAATAACATTGGGCAAATTATTGAAAAGGCTCAATTTTTCGAATTCTGTAAGGAATTTATTTTCTTTGCTTAAAATATTATTATTTTTAATTATTTTGCCCAAAAAAAAATTATACATTTCTAAAACCAAAGGTAAATTCGCCAAATTTTATTTTATGTAAGTACCTAATACCACCGGATATTAAACGAAAAATTACTTTTTTTTTACAAAAAATGAGTTTGTTGTTTATTTATTTATATTTTGTTGATATTTTGTTGTTATTTTTAAATTATTTGTTATTTACTATATAACATAAAAATGTACACATACAATTCTGTATTTTCTATTGGAATGTAAAATAGTTATAAGATTTTTTCTAAATTACTAATTTATAATTTTTATTCATTGATCTATCTAGATATATTATTGCCAAATGTTGCGTGCTAGCAAAATGTATTGTAGAAAGCTTTTGTGATTTAGAATATCTTATACATTAGCGGCTCACTCACGGCTTCAACTGCTTGAACTACACAACAACTCAATTTACTTATATTAATTAATTTCATATTCTAATAAGATTACCACTTGAAAGATAGCATCTATACATTAAAAAGTAAAGTTTCAGTCAATTTTGTAGAACAAAATAATATAACTTTTTAGCTTATGATCCGATTAAAATAAAACAAACACTAAATCTTAAGGGGCAGTTGCAAAATACAATAGTGAACACTACATTCAAATCCGTTAAGCCCTTTCTGTGATTAGCGTGCACAAACACACATACAGACACAGACAAAAAATATTGTGTTATTGTATTGTATTGTATTACATTGATAAATACCCCCAATCATAGATTTTCTCACGTATCTGTCCTGTATACAGTGATCAGTCACTATTTTATCATATGTATGGGTTATATAAAAAAGTTATATCTTTTGTTAACTATACTTTAAAGTGTTATATAAAAAGGTTTTGTAAAGAATTTTTTTCAAAAGTTAAATGCAGCAAATTTTTCTTTATGAATTTTATTCGATAAAATAGCTAAACTAACTTTTTTATATTGAATTGGCTGAAACTTCAGCTTTCAGTGTATAAATATAGTGTTAATAAAATTATAATACTATTAGAACATGAAGGTAATTTAGATTAGTAAACCAATAATCGTGCAGCTACAGCGGGCGAAGCCGCGAGGGAGTCGCTAGTTTATAGTGTATAGTCTAAATATGCGAATTGCATAATTTGCTATTTTTGATAAAATTATCTTGAAATAATAGTAAATAATTATACAAAATATTTCTCATATCAAGTAACTTGTTGAAATTTGAATATATGATGTTGATGCTTTATGTGTAATCGGCCCAACCAGTTGTGACATTTGTGGGGACAGGCGCGAGTCTGGCTCACGTAAGTACAGTCGCGTGCATAACACGAAATGACCTAGTGTCGCGCTCGACTGTACTTTTGTTTGGTAGGGATGACCTCTCATCGCGTCCCTCTCGTCCTCATCCTCATCTAAACTACGATGAAATATCATAACACGTTTGGCGGGCTATGTGTAGTTTTCGCGTTTAATAAAGTTACCAGTTTAAAATTTTAAAGGTACAAATTTGCTATGAAAATTAATATTAAATGCTCAAGTGACAGTATTACGCAATCATAATGATCAGAAAACGTAAAGTATGGAAGCGAGAAATTAATTTGTTTTTAATGCAGATAAAAAAAATCCTATTTCTTATTTTTAGATGAAGAAAGAAAGAAAATGTAAAACCATTATATTCGGTTTCTTTTCTCTTTATATTTATAATAGTAGGAAGCGAAATCCCATTTCAAATTGTTTTATCAAAGTGACGTTCTATAATTCTGTATTATACAATTAATGACGAAATCACATAGTTAAAAAGAAGTCAGTCATCAATCAATCAGTTCAATATATTAAGATTATGAATATATTTATCTATTATAATTAATTTTTGATAAAAAATAATAATAAAAACAGTTTTTTTTTCCAAATTTTGCCCTGAATATGTTATCAACTAATCATGTAAAGAGAATTTAAGAAAGTATTATTTTTATAAATAAGTTTATGATTTATATATTATGTTTGGTTTTATGCATATTATTATTAAATATTTTATAATAAATTTTGAATAGTATTTTAGAGTATATTTTGAATACTACTTCATATCTATAACTAAATTAAAGCCGTATGGAGTAAAGTTTTTCTTTTGACCTTTACTATATAGTTTTTCTTTATAATAAATTGCCCTTGTAAAACTTATATTTGCAATGTATTACGATTGCTTTGATCTAGTTATTCTGACCTTTTGGTTCCTTCATATTTTTAACAGTATTTCTATTACTTATTTATTGTAAGCTCTTTATATAATACTTTGTAAATATAAATATATAAATATATATATATTCTAAGAAATATGTATACGTTGCGTTTATGCTAGATAGAAGTGGTTATTTTTATGCACTAATATAGTTTTCAGCTAGCGTTCACAGTTCCTTAGACAGTTGTTTTTTTAAACAAATAAATCTAAATATCCATCCAAAGACCAGTTGTACGAGTGACGAGTATATCAAAGGCGCGTACAATATCAATCAATTGTCAATATTTAATTGTCGATTGCAATTAAAATTGTCCACCTCCGGTTTACACCATACTTCATGTATTACAAAAATGGTCCCTGCATCCTTATATAAGAATTTACACTACTCTCCAATCTAGTGTCCTACATGATATAGTGCACTAAAAATAGTATAATATATTCACCGTTAAAGAAAATAATTTATTAGAGAAAAATGGCTGAATCACAATATTTCAATTATTGTGTGTGTGTGCAGATACTACTAGTGTTGTAAAATAAACTACGTCAACGTTTTTTTTATTATATTAGCAGGAAAAATCTTTATACTTCTGCTGCGTAGAAGTAAAGAGGAGCCAAGTTCGTTTTAAAATACATAATATTAATTCGTTTGTTTTATAATCTTTATTACTTGAATTTATAATCTTTTTTACTTGAAAATTTCGCTCTATTAAAATTATCGTGTTTATCTTGTAGCATTTTGACTATAACTTTGTTGACAGTTTTTATTATCCAACTTCTGTAAAAGGAGAAGGTTCTCAGTTTGACTGTATTTTTTTTTATTATTTAAGTTTGTTACCTCGGAACTTTAGGCGGTTTTGATTATTTTTTTTATTTGGAAGCTGGTATTTCCCGTGTGGTCCTATTTTTATTTGGCCCAGTACCAACGATACCATATATGAAAAATCATATAATAAAATTTTAATTTGCATTGTTTATTGCTTGAAAAATGTTCAAAAAAAACCTATATCTCCGTCCTCTACACACAATAATTGGGCTATATGTGACTATTATTAATTTATTTGTTTCATACCTTTATGACAATATTATTAGCAAAATAGCCTAATATGAGTGCAATGTGTTTTTAATATGGCTTTTTGTAGATATCAGAATAATTATAGATTTTTTTTTATTTTGATGTTTTTGAATCTGAAAATATATCATGTTCGAGTACACTTGTTATACTCTATTGCCATTACTTTGAGCTACTGTGATTTTTTTTTTTTTTCATTTTTTGTCAACTTAAATTCCGGCTTTCACTGCGAAAGAGGAATGTTAAGTATAGAGAAATGGGTCATGTATTTGCGGAATGGACTTCTTTTTAATATATTTGGTTGACATTTCCACTAACAAACAGTTATATATTTTGAAATTCTTTTGCTCCGTTCCCTGGAACTAAGCCAGTTAATTTCAAGTCTCGCTCGCTCGGTTCTTTTTGCCTGACTATTTATTGGTGGAAATACAAGTATGTAGTTTATACGCTTGCTAGTTCAACGCAGTCCTTCATTGGCCCGCTCCGCTCGCGGTGGAAACCGGGTTTAACGTCTGTGCTTCTAATGGATGCAAGACTTAAAAATATATTATAACACAAGTTCAATATTTATTTTGTTTTTAAAAAACTTTTCAATGCTTTGTATTTTAGTATATTTATCTTATTTTTGATTAAATCTATCGTACATTCCTATTCAGTAGATGCACATATCGTCGGTGTCAGTGCAGGACGTTTTAACTGCAATCAAAAAAAAAAATGTTCGTGAAAATGTTTACTTGAAATGATGTATTCGTCTCTTCAGTGGTGTAATGATGAATTAACTTGTGAGCGCGTTTGGTCGATACAACAGTACAATGTATATATAATGTAGTACTAATATAGTTATTTCTCATCACTTTTAAGCCATTTGTTAATGTTTGCTGTAAAGAAACGTATTTTTGCTTTTAGAAGGTCCTGCATTGATGTCGACAAATATTTAAAAAAACATAATATTATTAAATTAAATTAAAACATATATCTTTATATAGTGCCCAGTGCCTATACTATATCAAACACAATTGCAATACTATATATATATATATATATATATATATATATATATATATATATATATATATATATATATATATATATATATATATATATATATATATATATATTTCATAATTTCATAATGAAAAAAATTAGTCGTGTCTAGAATTAATTGTAATCGTTATAAGAGTGATGAAGAAGAAGACATAATTATGTTAATTAAAATAAAGTTGTATGCTAATAACAATTATAATAGAAGTTCAGATAAAATATAATAAGACACTTATAAGCAAAGCACGGTGTTGAGTTACGCCAACCAACACGCAATGCGTAGAAAATTCAGCGGAAAGTTGGAACGATAGTGTCGTAACAATTGGTTCCCTCTGCCCACCCTGCTATATGGGGGATACGACCTGAAGCTAGATATCAATATAAAAGTTTATAAACAAAAGATTTTAATTTTAAAAATAAAAAAATGTGTGTGAAAATTATTTACTTCGATGGAAGTTGAGAGAGTTCGAATATTTTTGTTTTTATATAGAATTTTAAATGTATTTATTATTTGGTGATACAAAAATTTTGTTTAACATTTGCCTTAAAAATAGTTAAAAGTATTTTGTAATATTAGTTTTTCTATAGGTATCGTATGCACTGCTTAGCCATTTTGCTCGCACTGAAGCAGCATTTTTGCCATTGTTAATTTTTCTGTGACATTTTCGTGTGATACGTTTTGAATTGTGATAAACGCACAATAAATGAAATTAAATATATTGTTTATTTTTTTATTAAACCTCATTTATTTTATTATACGTGGCTGTAGGCTCAGAATCGACATGAAGAAATAAAATACACTTTATTTACAAGTCTTGTTAATATTTTTATAGTTCCTCACTACGATACGGACAACATTGGTATTCAATAATTTATTTTCCTCAAATATTAATGTTCGGTCGGTTTTTGTTGAGATCAATTTACATAATATAAAAATTAGAGTAGATACCTTTTTTGTAACAAACGGCAGCGGATATCCAAATTGAGTAACACAATTAAATTATATTCTAATAAAGCGGACCAATAGAAAAATTTCAATACAATAAAATGACTCACAATAAAAACGCTGCAACTTAAGTGCAAAGTGTACTTATGTCATAAACTAAATTAAAAAAACCTAAATATATAATTACGAGATACATATATTTGGACGCTGTGAATATTTTTGTGGGTATTTTTTTGAAAAATACTTAGTCTTTTTTCATAAATGTTTCCTAAATTACACACACCTCAGAGCACCACCAAACACGTATTACGTATTCGTTTTTTAAATGCCATTTAACATTGGCGTAGAAGTTCACTTAATAATATGTTCTTTTAAACACCGTTCCCATTAAGACACTTCCGTTCCCCACTTCCCGCTGATTTTCGGGGCATTGCGTGTTGAATGGCGGAACTCTACGCTGGGCTTTGCCTTGTGTTACCATAAGCCAAGGGAAGCTCTGGTAATAGAGAAGAAATAAAAATATTAAATAAGTCATGTCAGTAATCTGCCCACTAGTGGAAATCCTTGATAAATGTCCATTCAAGACATCTTTTATTAACCGGTACTTTCGGAGATTAGCACATCAGCCAAACAAACTCTTTACTTTTATTTTTTTACAGCTTCACGCTGTATCCTTACTTGACCTAATTTTAAGACATTCCGTTCCCCACTCCATTGAGAGGCAGAAATTTGCCTTGGTACTCAGAACGAAAGAATTAAAATATGAATAAATAACAATTCATTAATACTTAGATATTTATTTTTACGGCAGAGAGTACAGAACGGAGTGTCTTAGCACTAGGCTAAGATACAGCGTGAAGCTGATTTCGTTTAATTTTTAATGTAATGATTCTTTCCCCCGAGTGGGAATCGAACACACATCAGTCGCGTTACAGTCATACGCTTGTGTCCCTGCGCCACTACGGCCTTTGCTTTTTCATATTAGTATAGAGAAGATGTAGTACAAGCATCACTACCGCATAGTAAGATAACATTGGTCACGACCATGAATACAATCTAGTAAACCGACATATATGCTTCAGCAACAATAAAAACCGACTTCCAACAACGAATTAAAAGTAAAAAATAGTTTTACATAAAGTAAACCGTACTTTCATTTTGTTATGCATAAATAATTAAATAAAGATTTTATAATTTTGAAGTCGGTGTCAAGCTAATGCTAAAACAACCGTACTACAATATTAAATTGCTAAGCATGCTTGTTTTACTTGGCACCGACATCCGCGTGCCCTTTTTTCCGAAAGGGCTATAGTTTAAGTAGCTTTTGACCTGGGAGGGTCTTTACAGCGTCACCGGGCGGGGAGTAAACGCGACAGATTGTACGTTCTATTTCCACTCGAGGAAATGAAATATATAATATTTTCATTTAACTAATAAGGTCTGGTAACGAGCAAAAGCAAAGCGCGGCATTGAATTCCGTCTCTCAACACGCATTACTTCTATAATTCGGTGGAACATCACTATCGGAGTATCTTTATATTAGGTAGCCCCAGGTTCCCCTACCTCGCTATGTGCGGGACACAGCGTGAACCTAAAAAAAAACAACTGAGAGTGATATAAACTTGATCTAGTCTAATTTTAAGTCCTGCTCGCTCACGCAAATCCGTGTCCATTATTTTCTTTAACAACATTACCATAACAATGTATGGGTACTATAATGGAATTAACATAGATCGCTGTTTTTGTGGTTTGCATAATATACAGGACGAGATATGTTACAGTATTCAACACATTTTTTTTACTTTTATTAAATGTCTCTATAATAACAGTATTTTATGACAAGCCAAGGTCTGCCTCCGACCTCTTCTAGCTGGGTCTGCCACAAAACCCGGTGACGCTGAACAGATCCAAAGGCAAGGCATAGTACACAGTCGAAAAAATATCTAGTTTAAGACGGTCAAATCTATTAAAGTTTGTCTTAAAATGACAGTCTTATTCCTTAATCACTATACATTGAGGTTGTCGTGGCGCGGTACGTGGGCTTCGATTCCCACTAGAAAACATGAATTATTATTTATGTATATTTTTATTTGTTTTCTGGAACCAAGATAAAAGCGCGTTCTTGAGTTCTGCCACTCAACGAGGTTTCCTCTACCTATTCGGCTATATGTGAGAAACAGTGTGAAGCTGAATAGAAAAAACTATACATATGAATATATATGTATATAGATATATCGTTATTTATTTTACCTATGGAGGTATATTGATTATAACTTTGTAAGTAATTGTTTCTAAATTCCATCAGTATGATTATCAGTTTTAATTAACGTAAGTTTACACGTATTATTGTAGACTGTGGCCGGATGTGAGAAGAATGTAATTTTATTTAGTAGACAAAAATAATTTATTTTCTTTTTCTGATTTCTTCTTTCCTGTTGATAACCCAGTTAAATTTCGAATGAACTTTACAATTAATTTGCAGATATAACAAGATAATACTTCAAAATGTAAACACACACTTGTTTACTGAAGCTCGTGGGGCATGGAGGGGCACAAGCATAATGCTGTAAAAGCGACAGGTTGTAGATTCAATTCCACTCGATGAAATCAGATATTTAATATTTTCGTTTCCTCGTTCCGCCACTCAACACGCAATGCCCCATTATTCGGTGGAAAGTGAGGAACAGTGTCTTAATACAAGGTTCCCAGGTTCACTCTGCATACCCTGCATGTGGAGGATACAGCATGTATTATTTGTTCTTTCAAATTACTTAGATATTGGTTACAACTTATAAAGTGCATTAATTCAACAATTTCTTATCTTGCTTAGCCTTTCGCAACCATCTATAGTGTACAACAAATCGTTTCGCATTCCACAATATATTTTTACAAATCACAAAAGGAAGGCCAAACAGTGACATCCTGGAGACGGATGGTCATGGATGGACATCCATATTGCCCAACTCACATAAATTACTAACTCAGCGCAACATTTGACGGATGCCTTCGTAATCTACAAAGGAAGCCCATTTCATTGCTGGTATTCCCCAACCCCATATTAGCCCCATAACTTAGCCCGTATGTTACGAAACGAAACGCTGGGCGTATCTATCGTCATTATCATTCGGTTTCACTATCATTTGTCGTGGAGTCGTCATTCTATTGTAAATTGTCTGTAAAACCATAATAAACTGCAAGGTCGACTCGTATGGTGGGGGCCGGGGGCTTGACGACTGCACTTCGTTTTCAGTTTACTATGATATGTACGTAGGGCTTGCGCGATGCTCTAACATTATCGAGATATCGTGAGAAACAGATAATATGAATGTATAATAATATAGTGAATTATTTTCATTTTGAAACATAGTTAGTTACGTTGTTAGTGGTCCGTATGTTATGTTTGCTCAGCTGTATGTTCTCAACTGGATGTGGTCTGGTCTATTCAGTTCATATGAAGAGAGGACAGTTGCAAGTCCAAGTTCAGAAGTCCATAAATTATAAAAACTCTATTTTAATACGACAAAGGTGTTTTTTATTCGCGAAATGGCAAGCCTAGCGTTGTGAATAATCTTTTTTTCGAAGTGTCAATGATAGTAATCTGTGTCGTTTTCACACTTTCATGATGCAATACGTACTAGTTTTTATAACAATATGGATATTTGTTAGAGGTGAGTTTTAGTTAAGGAGAATGTGTATGACGTATTTATTACTCTTATATAACATATCTATTATATAGAAATAGATTTATTTATTTTTGAGATACAGACATTTTCCTATTTGATATATTTATTATATTTATTTAATAGGTTTAAGTTGCCAAGATTTTATTGGAAAAATAACATAAAAAATGTATTAACTTAGTAACAATTTTGTTTATAACTAATAACAACAAATAATATAGTTCTTTAAAAATATTGAAAACGTTTATTTTGCCGTTTTGGTGCAGTTGAATAGCGTAACTCGAGGTAATCAATTATTTAATATTTTCATTTATTCGATCTGGTAGCAAGACAAACCACGGTGTTGAGTTCCGCCACTCAACTAGGTATGTCTCGATAATTAGGTGGAAAATTGGGAACGAAGTACATTAACACTGGGCTTAGGATAAAGCGTAAAGCTAAAAAAAACCTAGTGTTGGTCGTGTCTTCAAGTTTCACTTTTAAAAATATGATTCTCCTCCATTTATTATTAAATGAGAGTAGGCAAAAAACTATCAATTAGCAAGTAAAATCTAAGCAAGTACTAGAAACAATAGATAATGCTATTTACTGTGACAATTATCGTGTTCTAGGTTAAGGTTGATAGAATTGAATTTTCCAATATATAACTATAAATAAGTTCTTTGATTTTTTAGTTTCATTTAATATATATAACTATAAAAATAGTATTAAAGAATATTAAACCTTGGCATTGGTTAACGGCACTGCAAGTTTAAAAATGACACAAAATTGTTACAATAAGTGATACCAACGTTTTTTGCTATGATCTTATTAAAAAATAAGATGAATCGATAATCAATCAATTCAAAAAATTACATAATATATACGACAAAAAATTACATATTATAATGATATAACGTTAAAGTACGTCCTCCGCGGTAATAGCGACTTTTCTACCGTGTGACGTCACGAAATCGTAAGTTAAGAACATACCTACGCACGCACATTACGAAAAATAACACATGATTGTGTTATTTTTTAGAAAATCAAAATCATACAATCTTAATAGTATACTCAATTATACTTTTGAGAATGTTTGGTTGAACGCGCTAATCTCAGTTACTAGTGGTTTAATTTGAAAAAATCTTTTAGTCTTAGAAAGGCCATTTATTGAAGAAGACTATAGGCTATATTATATTAAGCTTAGACCTACAAGGGTTGAAAAAAAGTAATGTACCTACCTATCTAAGATCTGCAAGGAAATATTTCAACGTCTTTTCTTTGGTATTAAGCTTAAAAAAGTTATGCTATCATCAAGGTACTAACTAAGTACTAACAACATTCAATAATACACACATACAGAATTTGTTTATGTATTATACATATTCAAGAATTATAACTAATAAGATATAATCAATAAAAAGTAATAAATAATAACATCTTAATATATAAAATTTAAGTAATTAACTAAGCTTTTCTCAAGTTATCAATATGAATATTAAATAGTTTTGTGTGTCGAGATCCCAGTGCATAAATCTGCAGGTATCTGTATTTTTAATGAAACGTATTTTTAACAATGATACATGATAGTAGAATAGATAACACTAGGGTTGCCTATAAGATGCCGCAATCACCTTTAATTAAATTTATGGTAATCAGTCTCAGGCAGCCGCAACTCCAATTTGCGTGGTAATGAAAAAATTACAATAACCGTTGTCAAAGGCTCGTTAGCAGAGGACGAAAAGAGAGAGAGTTTATTGAAAATAATTTTCTATAACAGTTTTTCATATTGTTAAAATAATATATATATACTTTTTATATATGAAAAAGGAACCGGAATAATTTTCACCTTTCAATATATTAAAGAGCCGTGGTGTAATTATACCTTAGAATACAGATATTTGTAAACTATTTTAATTTACAAATATCGGTCCAGTTTATTCGTTTCAAAATGTTAATTTAAATAAATATTAGTATTTAGAAACAATATTCAGCAAAGACTCAATATCAAGACTTCATTATTTTACTTGAAAAACAAGGACGATTTCATCTTTACATAGTTTTATGTACCGAGTCGAATCGGATTCGTTTTTCTTTGAGCATATGAAAATCATACTAAACCACACTATGTGAAATTTTTATTAGCTAGATAGTAATCATGATCAATTTAGATAAGTAAAAAACATAACAAAACCTAAAATATTCATAAATTCTCCAAATAATTAACACAAAACCCACAAGACAGAAAACGGGCCTTTTTGTGCCTTGCAGCAGTTATTTTCTAGGCAAACATGTGTTATAGTGTTGAGAAAAAAAAGCTTTACTTTATATATTCACTAAGAAAAACACACGAGTGCAAATTACCAATATTAAGCGACCTGTTTAATCAAGGCAACCTTGGAGTTGTGGCAGACTGAAAGGTAGCAACCATTGTTTTTCTATTATAATTCCTAAAGCGATTCTTTTTTCAAATGGTGTTGGATTCACATAAAAAACATATGAGTGCAATTTTTCAACAAAAACGCATTATCATAAATTTAATTAAAGGTGATTGCGGTAGGATTCTTTTAGGCAACCGTCGTTCGTCGATCATGTATCATTATTAAAAATATGTTTCATTAAAAAAACGGATACCTGCAGTTTTTTGTACTGGGGTCTTAGGCTGTTAGATTAGTTTACTTACTTGCTTAGCTTTCCGCTTTCTTACTAGCGCGGTAGTCAGAGAGAACGGAGCGCCAAACACTACGGTCTCTACCTACATCTCCATCATCACATCATCACCTCGTTCACTATCATCAACCTCCTGGGAGTCAGGAGGAGGCCTCCTGCTCTTTACATGATCTTCCTCCAGTATAAGGTCAACCGAGGTGTCTCCTCGGTCTCTCTTACCGCTCAATTTTCGTCACAAATCTTTTGTGCCATCCTTTCATCACTCATTCGTTCGAAGTATATAAACCAGTTGAGCCCGTTCTGTGCTGATGTTTCGCCGTCTCGTCAATGCTAGATACAACTACGTTAACCGGCAGCAATACGCCTTCGCCACATTCGCGTTTACAGGCACATTTTGTGGCCCTGCGCTACGACTGGCTTCGGAAATTATTTATATATTTTTTAATTTCTCTAGGAAGTGAGGCATTGATACTAGGTTCTCACTATCCATACTTCTAATGAACAATTAAGAAAAAACTACTAACTATATCTATCTATGCAAAAAAATATAAAAACTTTTCAAAAACAGTATGCATCGAGGCCGTAGTGGTGTAGTGGCACAATCGTGTGACGGTAAGCATGACGATTTTGTGTTCGATTTCTACTCGATTGAATAAATAATTTAATATTTTTTAATTTCCTCATTCTAGTAACAAGGCAAAGCGCGGATGAGATCTTTTTTTTTTTTTTTTTTATGGAAAAGACACGGCAAACGAGCGTGCGGGTCACCTGATGGTAAGTGATTACCGCCGCCCACGACCCCGTGCAACCCCAGAGGAGCTACAGGTGCGTTGCCGGCCTTTAAGATGGGTTGGGCGCCGGGGCCCGGCATTACCTGATGCGAAACGCAGTGGCATAAAGCCACTACTTCACGCCGGTTTTAAATGTCGGGGGTGGTAATGATCCGGTCGAGTCTGCCCATGCGTGTTGCCATTGCTGGCGACGTGACTCTACCACACGTACTTTAGTCGCCTCTTACGACACCACCAGTACCAGGATGATCCTAAGCCGGGATCACACGGCAAAATCAAGACGAGCAATGCCTCGAGAATATTCGAGTAGGTATCTGTAGTCTGTGTCCACCCTAGAATAATCTTGTGCCCATTCCAACAATTTTAGTAACAAAAAATTTTCCCCAAGAAACCACCTATATATGCAAAACAAACAGCAAACCTTTAGATCAAATCACTATATATATAAGCCCATGGTTGGTAATAAAACAAATAAATTATTCAAATACATTTATTTTAAAATCAAAATCACAAATTAATACAAAAAAAAAAGTAAATTGAAATAGTAGTAGAAGACTAACTGGCTTTAAATTTATTTAATTTCTGTACAAAAGTAATCGTAACGTCATATCTTGATACATTTTTCGACTTCACCTATTTTAATTAGTTTTTGACCAACTGGACACTTGTTGTCACCGACTGCCGACTCCGCCAACAAAACGAGACACGCCAGTACGAGGAGACCAATCAGCAAGTAATGTGGAGAAAACATCTGGAAAAAAAAAGAACATACATTCCGTTTATTTTTATACTATACTAGCTTTTTATCGCGGCCTTGTTCCCGTTGGGGCGTTCATTATATATGTATTGTAAGTTTTTGTTGACATATACCAAAACAATATTGAGTGACGCCAGTTGTGGCGCAGTTTCGTAGACGTGTGACTGGGAACGTGACAGGTTTTGGGTTCGATTTCAACTCGAAGAAATCAATTATTTAATATTTTCATTTCACTCGCTCTGGTAAAAAGACAAAGAGCGGTTGCGTTCCACAAATCAACACACAATGAGTCAAGCATTCGATGGAAAGTTAAAAACGGTGTCTTAATGGAGAACAGAGTGTCTTGTGTTAATTAGGTTCCCAACTTCTCTTTGCCTATTCTGATATGTGCATGACAATGTATAGTTAGAAAAATAAAAAAAATATAAAAATATATAATTTAAGCTTAACGGTTTTTTCCCTCTTAGCAGGCTACTCAAAAGCTTAGAGTTAAAACTCAAAGCAAATATTCCTCGCTTGCTGTTCCATTTTCGAGATATATTCAGTGGCGGCTCTCTATTTCACGCTATATCTTTTAACGTGCCAGCGAAATGATGGTAATATTAATTTCATTCTCCAAGTGGGACGCAAGCCCTCAACTCTCATGCAATCCTATTATAAGTTTCTGATTAATATGAATAGTATGCATATATTTATAAAATAATAAAATCTGCTTCACACAGCTTGACACAGTAGGGCAGGCAGAGGGAACCTAGTGTTAAGACACTCTGTTCCCTGTTTTCCGCCGCGGGGTCGAACCCACAACCAGTCGCTTTTAAAGTCACACTTTGTGTCCCTGCGCCACGACTGGCCTCAATATATATTTGTTAAATTGAAAATAAAACAGTTTTGTTAAATTCGATTATCAAGTACTTAATGCATGTAAATAATAAAAAAATATTAAGATGCTATGTCTCTATGCTCGTAATTCTTTAAATATTTCTAAATAGAAATTTAAAAAAAATACAATAATCAAATAAACTAAAAGAGGGAAAAGTCATAAAAATTATGAATAATAAAGTATGTTATTAATTACTTACAATGGCACTATTAATGAATGAACAATAAATAAATGTAAAAAAATTTGCAAAACAACAACTGGCCACAAGTGGCGTCGTCAAAACACTGCACGTTTGAGGATCTAGTCGAGAAACTGGTTTCGCTTTTAATCTCTACAACTCGGTGTACAGTACGGTCAACGAGTCGTGGCCGCTCTGACGTTAGTTGTTATGGCTGCGCAGATTTTATCTCTGATTATTTGCTTATCGAAGGAACCATGCGCAAAAGTTCATAAAACCTAACTTCAGGGCGACCACTTTTTGTTGACCGTACTGTAAATGAAATACGAAACAATTAATAAATATCATTGTTAATGTGTGTGAGTGGATTTTAAATTCATCAAGTTTTTTATTATCTTAATTCTTTGAAGGTAAATAATATATTTTATTCTGATATACGTATGTGACGGAATTGGTAATGGAAAGAGCATGCAATGATTCGTTTTATAATTTAGTAAGTGGAACAAAGATCACGTTTAAAGCTGTCATTCAACTGAAAGCTTCAGTTTGGTGCACTAATGTCTAATAAAGAAAATCAGTCCCTAATCAGTGTTGCCAGATGTCCCAACTTCGGTGGGACTTCTCGATTTTTTGTTCAATATTAAATGTCCTGAACGGGACAGACAGTGGGCTGAAAAGTTTGTATGCTGGTTTTTAGGATGATATACAGATGGCGTAACTAGGATCAAGTCCATATGATTTTCAGTTAGTACTAAACCTAACTGGATACGAGTAAAAATTTTTCAGCTGTCCGACCTTTAGTTCGCGAGATATAGCATCGTAAGTAAATTAACTTTTGTTATCGTTGGAAAAATTAAAAATAAACATTAAAAATAAACATTTTATATGTTTGAAAAGAAAAAAAATTGTTACATTATTCAGACTTTGTGCCAGAAAAGTAGTTAGCAAAGCAATGAGGTCGATATACGCAGGGGACATTCCAAAGACAGACCTTTTGAACCTCAGCCTCATCGATGAAAACATAAAAAAAAGTAGAAAAAATTGTTTTTGAATGATCGAAATATTACATTGATCGAGATAGCTGAGATCCTGAACATATCCAATGATAATTGTTTTATCGTTGAAACTTGAGTTCATGATTGTGGTCACTGTATGACGATAATTAACCGCAACGACGGCAAGTTTTTTCGTCGATACATAACAATTAATGAAACGTGGATTCATTACTACACTCTAGAAGACAGCCGAGTGGACTGAACGAGGTAAACCTTATCTAAAGCGTGCAAAACGCAGCAGTCGGCGGGCAAGGTTATAGACTTGGTTTTCTGGTATGCGCAGGGGCCTTAAAAAGGGCCAGATGTAGACTACTATACATTTAGTTATTGGATCAATTGAAGGACTAAATCACGAAGACACGGCGCCATTTCAAAAAAAAGTTCTGATTCGTCAAGACAACGCATTTTGCCACAAATCAATTAAAACAATGGCAAAATTGCATGAATTAGGCTTCGAATTACTCAATGATCAGATCTGGCCCCCATCGACTTATTTTTGTTTTCAGACTTAAAAAGAATGCTCTCTAGAAAACAAATCAAAACTTTTGAACAGGTAATCGCCAAACTGAAATATTCTGAAGATAGAGAGAAATCTTAGTCTTAAAATGGCATCGAAAAAAATATTGGTCGCTACAATTGCTGTGTCTCTATCAAAGTTAATATTAAATAAAATAATATTAAATAAAAAAAATATCAAAAAATGTGTTTTACTATGTTTTAGACATACTCGTACATACCTTCTACTGTGTGAGACCTCCTTTTATTCCGCGTACTATCATAAATATTTTTTTTAAATTAGTAGTAAATTTCCAGTCATGGGGCAGGGGCACAGGGGCATGGGGCAGGGTGATTGTACGAGACAGGCTTTGCATTCGATCCCTAATCGAAGAAATAAAATATTTAATATTTTCATTTCTTAACTCTGGTGCTGAGGCAAAGCGCGGTGTTGAGTTCCGCCACTCGACACGCAAAGCCTTATATATTCGGCGGGAAGTGTGAAACGAACGTGTCTTAACACTAGACTCCCTCTGGCTACCCTGCTTCATGCGGGATACAGTATGAAGCCAAATAAAACTAATGATGTTATAGTATATTTGTCAAAAGTATTTTGTATGTGATGTATTCAGTATAATTAATTACCCTGAAGACTTAACTGCCTCATTAAGAATTCTCAATCAAGAATTATCGAGGCATTGCATATTGAGAGGCAGAGTTCAACATTTCGTTACCAGAGCGAGGAAATGAAAATATAAAATATTTCATTCCCTCGAGTGAGAATCGAACTCACAACCGTCGCACGCTTGTACAGCGTTACGACAGCCTAAATTTTATTTATTCTTAAAATTTTACCAATTGGAATTTAGGTATACAGTCGAAATGCCCGGCAACTCAACTAGAGACCTTCTCTCGGTGGTCGGGCATGGTTCCACAGCGTGCCACACCGGTTTTCATGTACTCCGCTAGTGGGGGCGAGGAGTCCTTAACTGGTGCCTGCTTGGCCAGATGTCGCGAACTTGAAGACTGTGCTGCTGTCATAGTGTCGTACGGCAAAGGAACGTGTCAAGGTGTCGCCGGTGGCGAAACAACTAAGTTCGACTCTGACAACGATGCCGTTTTTTTCAACAAAATTTGCTTGAAACGTAAGAATAGTGCGTTATTCAACTTATATTTAAGCTTAATTTATTTCTTTTAATCTTTTTTATATTCCCAAATTATGTGAGATAGTGAAAATGTCATTACATTTTCACTAATTTGTAATAAATGTTAAATAAATGTAATAATGTAAAGTTGTATGTATTTTGAATTGAAGTAATTTTTATATATTCTAAATAGTAGAGTAGAGTAAATAAATTAAAATAAAATCGTACGTACTATCGAGCTAAATTCGATTATGATACATTATCACCCTCTGTCAGACATATTTAATTTTCACCACCACATCGTCACGTTTTTATTTTTTTAATTTATTTATTTCAGTGCCAGATAGTTGCAGTAAACGCTGGTGGTCCTTAGAAAGCACACCCGGCTATTACCTCAATTCGGAGGGTACTAATATAAAACTCATAGTAAATACTACCATCGAAGAGTGCTACGACGCTATTTTCTCTACTAATGAGAAATTATATCGGTAAATACTTTTATATATTTTTTTATTCATTATTCAGCTTTATTTTTTATTTTTTTAGTCCTGCATTTTGTAGTAAAGAATCACAGATTATATCTAAATTACTAATCTGTCATTTAAAAAATATATACCGACCAAATTGAGCACCTCCTCCATTTTGAAATCGGTTAATGATTGCAAGGTGAGTGCCAAAAGCTATAAATGTACATATTTATGTATAAAGATAAAGATTAAATTGTTTATCGAAAGCATATTAAATGAAAAAAGTTACTTGATTCCAAAAATCCTTCGAAATTACGACTTTGTCAAACGAGCTCTGTTTAATATAAGTGAATGTACCTTTTGTGGTGTGAGCCTACTCATTTAGTTCAAAAGTTACCTATTTTTAACATGTTTGAAGTGGTATTAAATTATATATACACTTAGGAATGAAAATATTTTTTTCTGAAAAGTATAATTTTTATATAGTGGTCACAGTGTGGGGACGGTTTCCAAGTGGCGCGGGTTCAAATCCCGTTACGTTCAATTTTTTTACCATCAATTACTCACAAATTTGCACCCTTTTCAAGGTAATTGAAATTTGGATGACGAAACTTATCAGTGATTTTGTGTCATACAAACCTGAATAATTTATTATTTATTAATATTTTCATTTTTGGCTCTGGTTCCAAACCAAATCTCAGCGTTGAAATCTGCCACTCAACCAGCAATCTCTCCGAAATTCGGCGGAAAGTGGTGAACGGAGTGTCTTAATACTAGCTTACCTCTGCCTATCCTGCTATATGCGGGATACAACGTGAAGCTGATTAAGCGGCGGTCGTGGTCAGCAGCATAGCGTGTGACTGAACACGCGATGGTCGCGGGTTCAATTGCTTTAGAGAATAAATTATTTCCATGTCTTGTTTGTGTTAGGACGACAAAGTGCGGCGTCGATCGCCAGCGTGTCTGAACACTAAAATTCCTGTGCTCACCCTACTTTTGTTTTTCACACTCGCTAATTAATATTTAAATTAATTTTGTAACATACGTTTAAACATATATTTTTAAAGATCAGCGCAATGGACTGACCCAAACAGTGCATCAGAAACATTTGCTTTGTCCAACAAAACGAGAGGAAACTGTATATTAAATGGAGAAAATAAGTTCACAGAACCCGAATCGTACCGAGTCTCGAACTATTACACAATATATATAGAGAATCAATGCGGGCATGACTGTAAGTATGAGGTAGTTATTTTGTTATTTTTACAATGTTTTTTCCACATGACGCCATGTTTATTTGTTTACCTTCTTACTTTAATATATAATTGATTACAAATGTTTAATTAGGATTGAGGTCAGTTATGGCGTAAGGTCACAAGCATGTGTCAATTTGCACACGCGATATATTGTGGGTTCGATTCTCACTCAAGCAAAACAAAAAAAAATTAATAACATAATTTCTCAATACGCAATGCCTCCGGAATTCGGCGGAAAATGTATGTGCCCATGGTGACTTAGATTACATCGAAACGATTGACGTGATGTACCTTATATAGCCTAAAGCGTATAGATAAATTAACTTTTAAACATATTTTTTTTATAATATATCCAGAAATGATTTTATAAAAAAAATAATTAATACGGTGTTTTCAGATCCTAAGAAAATTGATCGCTGTTCGTATGAAGAATATTACAATCAGACGATAAAGCACGTGGATTTGACAGTCAATAATTATACTAAGGACGAGGTGATCAAATAATATATATATATATATATACATTATTTAAGATTTTTTAAATCAGATGCAGATATAGGCTGGCAGCTCTGACTATAAACGAAATGGTTGTGCGTCCGAAAGTGCGGAACGGGGTGTTTAACTTAACATTAGTCTTCTTCTATAGTTATAAAGGTTGTAAAAATTTAAATGACCTGTCGTACATTTTATTAGAATTGCGACACTATATGTAATATTATAGTAATATAAATATTTGATAATAATAATTAAATAATAATTATAGTTAATATAAAAGGTCTTTCTACACAAAGCTCAAGATCTCCTTTTTCAGCTCCTACATAGAGTGATAGGTAAAGGGAACCTACAGTTAAGATTCCACGTTCCCCACACACCGTTCTATCTTTGAGACATTGCTTGTTGAATTGCGGAACTCAACACCGCTGTTGTTGTACTTGTATTCTATTCCTCATAGTAGGTAGATTTTCTCATAGTAGGTAGAGTCGTGGCCGCCCTGAATTTAGCTGTAAATGGCTGGGCAGATTTAATTGCACGATTTTTCTTACCAAGTGAACAATGCGTTCATAAAATCTAACTTGTCCACGACTAGCTGACCGTACTATTCTTATAAGCTATATGTAGTAAATTGCAACACATCTATTATATGATTTTTTTTGATATTTCCTTTAATAGATAGACACTATAGGTATACTAATTTCGTATTCTAAGCGTTCCATATTCTTAGAACATTTCGTTTGAATGTTAAAAGTGCATAGATTATAATATTTAAAGATCTTCTAAAGGATTTTATTTTATCTATTATATTAACGTTTTATTGAATTGCTCACTATGACGTCACTATATGTGCTTTAATTAATGTAACAAAAATATTATTCGATCAATACTGTATATCTAAATAATTTTACAAGAATGCCGAAGAAGAATATAAATTTGACGGAAAGTTCCCCATTTTCAGGAGTGTATTAACACTAGGTTCCCACTAGCTACCCTGCAGCTGCATAAAAATAATGTTATATATTTTTTAAATAGTGCAAATCGGCATGTGAAACTGAGACAAGGTTCGTATGTCGCGGGTTCACTTGGTCAGTTGGCCGGGCGCGCGGAATCTGTGATCTCCACAGCGAGGACCTCGTCACCACTGGGTCTTGGCTGCTACGGCACGTATCCAGAGCGACTTACTATCGCCGAGTTGTCTGTCTTAATAGTAAGTTTTTTAAAATTTCATACAACAAGACAATGGAAATTGAAATCGAACCTACAACCCACCGTGATTACAGTTCCACGCTTGTAACTCTGCGCCTCTGCCTCTAGCTTTATAGATAATCCTTTCTTTGTTTTTGGTCATGGTAAGCAAAGCGCGGCGTTAAGTTCCGCTCAGTGTTCATCCAAATTGGACAGAAAGTTTTAACACTAGGTTTCTTCTGCCTACATTGCCTGTTATGCGGAAAAAAGTGCGAAATTGCTTTTTAGCATTTTCAAGAAACCAAAATACTTGGAAATCCCCAAAAAAATTTAATTCGTTACAAAGTTTTTGATGTTATTTATAAAACCTGATTATGTATTGTAACGGTTAAAAAATCATCTATTAGGTATTAGCAATTTTATCACATAAGGAAAACGATATATTTAGATTTTAAAAAGTTTAGATTAATTAAGCGTGTTGTTTTAAGGCCAGTCGTGGCGCAGTAGCACAACCATATGCCGTCTGTAAATGCGACAAGTCGAGGCTTCGATTTCCTCTCGAGGAAATGAAATATTTAATATTGTAATTTCCTCGCTTTGATAACGAGGCAAACGTTGAATTCGCCAGTCAACACGGAATGCTTCGGAAGTGTCTTAATATAGAAACGGAGTTTCCAGTAGGTTCCCAGGTTCCCTCTGCCTACTCTACTCTAATATATAAAAAAATATATTACTTATAATATTTCTAACCATGTGAATTTACTAGATCCGGCAAGACAAAGCAAAAAGCAGAATGAAGTGTCACAACATTAGGTTTCGTTTGCCCTGTTTAAGCAGGATATATTACGTACATGCGGGGTTAACTTAATTATATATTTAATTTAAAATAAGATTGGATAATACTAATAATAATATTTTTTTTCCAGTCAGTGTAGAATGTGAAGGTTCCCATTTAGTAGTAACATACAAACCACGTGGTATATTCCGGGGACGGGTGTACGTCCCTGGACGAGGTGATCGTTGTAGCGGCCGAGCTCTGACCCCGACTGCGCCCGTCCGTCTCGCTCTGCCTCTGCTGGGCGATTGTGATGTAAACTTCGCCTACGCTATCTCCAAGGGACCTAATGGAGTCGTGAATAGGTGATTTTTATTTATTTTGTATAATATCTGCTGTAGTGTAGTGAGAGCATATTGTCCAGAACAAGGTGTGCGTTGATTGAGAGACCGAAACCCAATACTTCGCTTGTCGTCGCCATAGAGTAAACCTAAATTGTAAAATTGCTAAATCCGCTTTTTTGTTTTTTGTTATCGTTATATATGTATCTCCTGATAATTTACTTAATATATATTATAATTTACTGTTAGAAGGTTTACACTGTAACCCAACGTTATGGTTTATTAAAAAATAACAAATTTTGTTATCAAAAAATCTGAACAAATCGAATAAATAGAAACTATAGAAAAAAGCCAGTCGGGCGCAGTGGTACAAGGTGTGACTGTAAAACCCACTGGTTGTGGGTTCGATCCCCACTCGAGGAGATGAAATATTTACTTAAAATTATATTTCCATTTCTATACTCAGGTGTCGAGGCAAAGCGCGGCGATGATTTCTACCACTCAACACGCAATGCCTCCAAAATTCGCCAGAAAGTGGGAAACGGAGTGTCTTAACACTAGGTTCCCTCTGCCTATCCTGCCGTGTGTGGGATACAGCGTGAAGCTAATTTAATTAAATTTAATATAGAAAAAAAGCTTTAATAAACAAATATTTCTTACTTAAACAGGACAATGGCATACGTGATGCTGATGGTTCAGAACAATCCAATAATTCAGACGGCGGGTGACCGCTGGGTGCGCGTGGGCTGCTCCCCCGGGGCCGGCGCGAGAGGTTATACTAAAGTTGACGCGACTGTTGCTGTACAGGACACTATGTATGATATGATCTTTTTTGTTTTACGGTGTATCCCGGATATAACAGAATAGACAAGGGAACCTAGTGTTTAGACGCTCCGCCCATACAAAAAGTGTTGGGTGTTTTTTAAGTGATCTATTGCCACTATACCCCCCACGCTTTTTTACATATTTTTTATTAAAATAAAAAATTTATGTTAATTCCACCATTAAAAAGTGTGTGCCAAAGTCTATTTGAATAAAGAATATTTAGAACTTTGAGTTGTTAATAACTTATAATATTTTTTATCAAAGACGACCATCTTTGGTAAGTGAATCTCAAGAGCAGAGACAGGAACACGGGCCCAGCGCTATATTTAGCAGTAGTACAACACCGCTCACTATGTACGTGGTCCGAGCAAACGAAGAGTCGGGAACAGATGCCGTCTCTTTGGGGGAGCTCCTTGAACTTAGAATTGAAACTACAGGTAGTTATTAAATTTATTTTTACTCAAAACCGATTAGATATTTCACAGTAGTCCGTAGTCATGGTCGGAAGGTCGGGTTTCCTAAAAAATTGAATACTAAATATACACAATTAGGCCAGACGTTGCGCAGGGGCACACTGTAAAGGAAATGAAATATATAATATTTTCATTTCCTCGCTCTGGTAACGAGGCAAAACGCGGCGTTGAGTTCTACCACTCAACATGGAATGCCTCCAAAAGTGGGGAACGGAAGTATTTTATTGGGCTCTATTCCCAATATTTTGAAACTAGGTTCCCAGGTTCTCTCTACCTACCTTGTTAAGTATACTGCATACAGCGTAAAGTTAATAAAAATACATTTAACTCGATTTAATAATTTCATTTAAATGCATAAATAAAAACAATATGATGATATTTACAGATGAATCTGAAATTGAAGCGTATCATTTGGTAGCATCTTCAAGGCTTGGAGACAGTTCCATTTTGCTATTGGACAGCAGAGGTTGTCCTACGGGCCAGGTATTAAAATAAACATTATTACAAAAACTAAAATGATGTTGGGTTCAATACCCACCCACTAGGAAAATTAATTATTTTCATTTCCTCGACGTCAACAAACAATTTCTCAAAAATTACATTATGTATTTCATCAGAGTGAAGAAATAACAAATAATTCACCATTATGGGAATCGAACCCAAAACAGTCGCGATTACAGTCACAAGCTGTGTCGCTGCGCCACAACGGTGTCTATGACGAAACAAATTAATAAACTATTTCAATATTTATTTAGAAAACGTATAAAAATTTTAACGTAGCGTGACTCGAACCCGACCTTCCTGGAAACCGACCAGGCGCCCTAAACCATACGTTCTCATCAAGCTACGTCGAAATTTTTATACGCTTGTTACAACTTATTTATATAGCTGGCATCTCTGTAGGGAGATTTTTACACCGTTTCGCTACCCGAAGATAATTATATATATTAAACTAAGAATTATATATAAACATTTTCTAAATAAGTATTTTTCTTTCCTTGATATGGAATAAACTTTAAAAATTTTAAAAATAAATTACTTCATGTGTGTTTTATACCCAAATTATTAGAAATATAAGTTTTCCATACTAAATTTATTATATTTTCAGGTTGATTTTCCATCATTTACTAGATCGCGCTTTGGAGGAACGCAAAGGCTGTCGGCCCGCTTTAGGGCGTTCCGTTTCCCGATGTCCCAAATTGTGCGATTCGCGATAATGGTTAGGTTTTGTGAAAGCAAATGTCCGCCGGTAAATATGACTAACATATATTTTTTAATTTAGATTTAGACTTATTTTTTTATATATTTAATTAAATAAAATTGAGTAAATTGAGTAGTTATTTTTATTTTTTGATAATAATAGTTTTATTCTTCCCCGCATATAGCAGAGTAGGCAGAGGGAACCTAGTGTTAAGACACTTTGTTTTATTCTGTCTGCATCACCTGAATTCAGAGGCGTTGGATTGAGTGGCGGTACTTACTCAACACCGCGCTTTTGCCTTAACGCAAGTGGAAAGAACTGAAAATATTAATAAATAAAAATTAATTCCCCAGAGTGGGAGTCGAGCTCACAATCTTCGCATTACACGCTTGTGCCTCTGAGCCACAGCGGCCTTAAATCAGACTAGTTCAACACAAGAAATATAAGCTACTATAATTTTTTTTATTATAATTTGGAAAAAAAAACAATATCTGATATTCGGTACTACGTCGTAATATTAATTTGTTTCAGTTGAATTGTAGGAGAATGGACCAATTGAGAAACATAAGAGATGCTAATGACACATACCAGGCAACAGATTCGGAATTTGCAGCGAATGTTAAACAGGAGGTTTGCGAAATTTTAAATTTTAGTTTATAAAAATTGTATGACGCCGTAGTGGTGCAGGCATTCGACTGTAACCGCTATAGTTGTGGGTTCCATTTGCACTCGGGCGATTGAAATGTGTAATATTTTAATTTCCTTTGGTGACGAGGCAATGCGTGGCGTTAAGCTTGACCACTCAACACGCAATGCCTCAGAATTTATGAGAAATGGAGCCCCTTAACACTAGGTTCCCAGGTTCCCTATGCAAGCTTGGACGCAAAAAATATTGTAAATTAAATCTTAAATAATTACATTACAGTTAAAAATCATACCGGTGCAATGGGACGTCTGATTGTAATCGTAATTATTGTGGGTTCGATTCCGACTTGGAAGAATGTACTGATTGCCTGTGGGATAAGACGTGAAGCTATTAAAACAAATGTAATGTTATAGGTGTCCTGGGCTCCACAGGTAGTGGCTCAGGGTGGAAGGGCAGTGTGTGCGGGAGGCACCGGTCAAGTTCCGTTGGAATTGGAAATGGTGGTCGGCTCGCGAGATATTCTATCCTCTGATACTCTAGTACGGGCTGATCATCGCTCTGCGCTACGTAAGATTATTACATTCTCCTTCTTTTTAAAGTGAAAAACGCAATTTTTCAATCTATTCGTAAAAATATGACGGTTACATTTAAAATAAATATATTTATAGCTTATATATTTATATAAATAAATAAATCTTAAAAGAAAACATTTCGTAACCCAAATGTATGATGAAGAGATTCTCGTAGGCGATGCTTAGGTATCGCGTGGCTTAGGCCACTGACCATTTCAGCTAGAAACAATGCTATCATAAAGTATTTTGTAAATTAAATCTAAAATATTGTCCAATACATACCTGGATATTACTTTCAACTTTATATTACTTTATTTGTCTTAAGCCACTAGTACTACCACTTAGTACTATATACATATGTCTTAGTTATACTTATTTAGAAAAAACAATGACTTCACGAAATCATCGATAAGCATTAGTCCCATACACTGGTGGATATACAGTAGATACATATCATATCATGGTTGATCTGACTAATAACATAAATAATTGGACATTTGATGAAATGGTCATTTCTTCAATATCACCACAATATATAAATAAATTTTTATTGATCCTTTTTAATTTTCTTATGTAAATTCTGCTTATAGCTGAAGATATCCACGTCAGTGACACACCTTTGGTGTGCGTACATGAGCTGTTGTTGGTGGCGCTGGTGCTCGCGTGGCTAGCAGTGCAAGTGCTCCTATTGTTAGGGTGCTGTGTATTGGTAAAGAGGTAAAGAATAAAATATATTAACTATTAACTACTAATATATTATTCATATGTAGAGTCATCGTGGCGCAGGAGGACGGTGTCTGATGCTTAATGCTAGGGATAGTAGAGTAGGAGGGGGATGTAGATTCGATCCCCGTTTGGCGGATATACGCAAAGCGCAGGATTAACTTCCTTCACTCATTGCACAAAGGCTCGAAAATACAGTTAAAAGTGGATAACGAAATATCATAATACATATAATTACGCCGCTTAGAGGTTTCCCATGCCTACCCAGCAATAGTGCGAAAAAAGCATGCAGTTAAAATTAAAGTTTTAAATTTTTGTTGCAGGTATAGAAATTTAGCCGAAATGAGTATGCAGAAGGACTATCACTCTTTCGACAATATAGGCTTCGAGACCAGCTCCACTCATCGGCGCGTGCACTGGCCGGACCAAAATATAGATATCATACACACTTAGCTAACACAGTATTGTCTACATTTAAATAAAACCAAAGATAATGATTATCATAATTTTTTAGCTCACGCTTCACGCTGTGTTCTGCACATAGTAGAGTTGGCACAGGGAATCTGAGAAGACACTTCCGTTACCCACTGTCCGCTGAATTCTGGAAATTCAAATATTACATTTTTAATTTCCTCGAATGGGAATCGAACCCACAATCTTATGCGTTTACGCACGTTTTGCACCTGCGCCAAGACTGGTTTCAATTAATTACACTAAATTATAATTAATTAAACCAAATGTAGATGATATTGTGTATATACTGTAATTATTTATTATCTGTTGTATAAAGAATGCGAAATAAATACATACGATTTTATTTGTTTTTCTTTCCTATTGTTATTATTTTTTATCCTTGTTGTCATTATTTTTGTTGTGTATATGCTTCATATTATGTTTTTTAAGATGAAGAGAACCAAGTCAATGGTAAGCTTGATATGAGCTTTTGATTACATGTCGATCATAAAACACAATTAAATTTTATTATTATTTTATTGAAGGTAGGTACAAAAAATCTTCACATAGTATCCCGCACACAGCAGCTTAGGCAGAGGGAACCTAGTGTTAAGACACTCCGTTCCCCATTTTACGTCGATTCTTGGAGACATTGCGTGTTGACTGCATATAAGAAAGGTTTTAAATATTTATCATTGTTGTTTTAATTTAAAAACACTAATGTCAGAATTAATTTGCCAAAATGTGCTCTCCTAAAAGAAGAATATATATTAAGTTCTACTATTGAACCAACGTCATATTATATTTTAAAAATTATCTATGTTAAAAAAATAAACAAGTATAAAAAACTTAATTTTTTTAATACTTACGTATTCTATATTTTATTATTATTTTTTTTCTGCTAATTATGAATATAAAGTCATATTCAAGTTTCTTTTTTAAATCTAAAAAAACGCTTCGAGAAATAAAATATAATAATTATAAAAACATATTGTTTATTTCATTCATTAGTAGGTATTTAACATATATGCGTAATATAATTTTATACGTTTCTATTATTTCACATGAGTATAAATAAATTAGCGATGTATTACTTACTATAAGCCGAAATATACATATATATTATAATGGTTTAATTGAGTAATTTAATTTATTATTGAGTAGTGTTGCCAGTTGAATACAATAGGGGTGGCGCAGGCGCAGGTGGGGGAGCGGTGCCTGGTTGCCGGCCGCCTCGAGGCGCGGTTTGCCGCACACTTTGTCGGTTAGACGCTGCATTGTAATGGTAACCTTCAAATTTGTCGCCGCCACCGGTCTGCGATGGGTATGTCGCCGTGCCCATGTACATTATCTTTAAAATATAAAATATTATTATGTCAATATACATTTTTTTCGGTTGTAGGGCCGGCAAAGGGGCATTAATTAGTATTAGGACATTTTCCAACCTCTGCACATTATAGACAGTATCGTAAGCAGAGAGAATTCTCCACTTTTTGCCTGCATGTGTGTTGAGTACCGAAGCTCATCACCGCGCTTTATCTTATCAGAGCAAACGAGCAGGTTATAAAATATATAGGTATATTTTTAACATTTATTAAAGTGTAACTCCACACGACCCTTGTGAAACCGTCCAAACAAACAGTTCAAATTTTTATACGTTATTAAGTATTTTATAGGTATATATACTTCCTTACTTGAGGCCGGCCGTGGCGCAGTGGCACGAAGTGTGACTGTAAAACCGACTGGTTGTGGGTTCGATCCCCACTCGAGGAGATGAAATATTTACTTAAATTTATATTTCCATTTCTTCGCTCTGGTGTCAAGGCAAAGCGCGGCGTTGAATTCTGCCACTCAACACGCAAGGCCTTCAAAATCGGCAGAAAGTGGGGAACGGAGTGTCTTAACACTAGGTTCCCTCTGCCTACTCTGCTGTGTGCGGGATATAGCGTGAAGCTAATTTAATTTTAATTTTTATACTTCCTTAAGAAAGTAGAGAATATGGTGATGTATTTTTTGCATCTAAATATTAATAAATGCAACTTACTTGTGGCCGATAACCGTCAGGACCGGCTTCGTATTCTACGAGTTGTGTTCTACCATCAGGCAGAAGTACGTGGTAAGAGCCTTGAGCACGGTCGTCCTTACGCTTTTCATTATGCCCAAAATCTAAGGAAACTGCATTATCTTGAACGTCATACGTAAATTCATAATTGGCTGGGAGCTAAGAAAAAAGAATAAAATAAAAATTTACCCTATCTGTACCTACGTATAATTTAAAAAGTTGTTATATGTATACATACAGTGGGTTCAACAATTGGTTTTTTGATATTTCCATTTGCTGGTTTCGGTGGTAGATATTCTTGGGCTGCAGCAAAAGATTTCAATGAAATCCAAGCTAAAGCTGCCATCTGGAATAAAAATAAAAATAGACAAAAATCTAGATTATATGTATTTATAAATAACAATAGTTAAAACAAAAGTTTTTTGTTAAAAGACTCACGCAAAATATTTTCCACATTTCGGGAGTGTTCTGCTACAGTAAACGAAAAGTTATGGGGTAAGCTTGCAATTGTCGAAGTATATAAATGGCCAACTTGCGGTCGCAAGAGCGCTGTCCATGTTATTTTCATTATAATGCCGCACGACTTACGAAAAATTTCGAAATAAAAGTAACTATAATTATTAGCATTAGGCCTCACAACAACTTAGGTGCGAATCATCCCAAAGTTTTTTTAAATTATTCTATTTTTTATTTATTATGTATAAAATAAAATACTAAAACATTAAATATTTTGTTTTAACTCGACGAAATGTTTATTTTTATACAATACTTTTCTAATAAATAATGAAAAATATTAATAAGAACCAGGAGTAGGTCGAGCAGGAAGGATTCACAACAAGCGGCGAGATTATTGTAAGGAGGAAGGTATGTATGGTACTCAGAGAATAAATGATTGCTTTTTTATTTATATATACGTAGAATTCCATACCAAATGTCTGTTGACGTGTTCTTGAGGAAATTCTTGAGGAATTCGTGTTGAGTAGTGGAACTCTACGCTGCAATTATATCCTATCCTATCTTATAAAAATAGAGCTAGCATAATCAACTTAGTTAAAAAAATTTAACATCGACTAAAGAACTCTTGTATTTAAAAAAAATAATTTAAAAAATACCTCGTTTGTAATTTTTTATATGTTTCGATATTATTTATTTGTATTATGCATGGTCGGTAAAATTTCCAAAAAAATATATTTTATCTCTTGTGAAAAAAGTCTTCCACCTCCTCTTGTGGAGTTCCTCCGTTACATATTTTTCTTATATTAGGTGTACGTGCCCTTTTATTAGCTGCCCTGGAGTTAGCGGCTGTGCAGATTTTAGGATTTTTCTTATTTTTGATTATTTTCTTCCCGAGTGATCAATGCGCAGGGTGGGCTTACTTTAGGACGGCCACGACTGGTCGACCGTATCGTAATAGATTAGTAACAGATAAACCATTTAAGCCATTAATATGTATAAGCTAATAAATCATTAAAAGCTTAGCGATAAAAATATAGATAGAGGCCAGTCGTGGAGCGTGCCGCAAACGTACGTAAGTACGTATGTGTAAACCCATCTGGTTGAAGGTTCGATCCACCGCTCGAGGGGATGAAATATTTATATAAATTTATATTTTATAGAGGCCGGTCGTAGCGCAGCGGCACAAAGTGTGACTGTAAACCGACTGGTTGTGGGTTCGATCCCCACTCGAGGAGATGAAATATTTACTTAAATTTATATTTCTATTTCTTCGCTCTGGTGTCGAGGCAAAAGCGCGGCGTTGAGTTCTGCCACTTAACACGCAATGCCTCCAGAATTCAGCAGAAAGTGGGGAATGGAGTGCCTTTCACTACGTTCCCTCTGCCTACCCTGCAGTGTGCGGGATACAGCGTGAAGCTGATTTATTTTTTAAATTTATATTTCCATTTCTTCACTCTGGTGTCGAGGCAAAGCGCGGCGTTAGTTCTGCTACTCCAGAATTCGACAGAAAGTGGGGATCGGAGTGTCTTAATACTAGGTTCCCTTTGCCTACTGCTGTGTGCGGGATACAGCGTGAAGCTGATAAAAATATAAATTATAGTGATTGATAAGGTTAATAGCATATATATTTTAAAACTTACTTGATGTTATATCGGTACGCAGAATATATCAAAACTTATACAAAGCTTCGATGCCATAGATCGTGCTCGTGCTGTAATCATCGAGTGACTTCGATACATCGATACTCGTATATATTCTTATTCACATCACTATTTTTGACATTGACAGAGACAGTTAGTGTGTGTAACAGACTCACGTGTGTAAATGCTATCATTTATAATAAAAAATATTAATTAAAGTGTTATTTTAAAGCAGTTTAAATATTAAATTTCGTTTCTATATTCATATACGTATCAGTTGTTAAAGTGAAAAGATAAACTTACATCATGGTAACATATTTATTTTTATTCTTACATTTTGACCATAAAGTGGCATGTATGTTTAAGATTTATAACAAATTACATTGTATGTTACAGGGTAAACAACGTAAAACGAGAAAAATAGTAGAAAAGAGATTTGCGCAAATGAAAAAAGTAATAAATCCCAATGACAATAGAATAAAAGCTAAATTACGATCAGAGCCAATAAAGAAGAAGAAAATTGATCCGCATGAGGTTAAAATCAGAGAAGTCCCACAAGCTAGTTCTGCTCTATTTTTTCAATATAACACTCAACTTGGACCTCCATACCACATATTAATAGATACAAACTTTATTAATTTCTCAATTAAGAATAAATTAGATATAGTGCAAAATATGATGGACTGTTTGTATGCTAAATGTATTCCATACGTGACAGATTGTGTTTTAGGTGAATTAGAGAAACTTGGAAGAAAATACAGAGTAGCTTTGAGGATAATAAAGGATCCCAGGGTTGAAAGGCTTGCTTGTTTACATAAAGGAACATATGCTGATGATTGTATCGTACAAAGAGTGACACAACACAAATGTTACATAGTTGCAACTAACGATAGAGATTTGAAAAGAAGGATAAGGAAAATTCCGGGTGTGCCAATTATGTATGTAGCCGAACACAAATATACTATTGAGAGGATGCCAGATGCTTATGGAGCACCAAAAGGGGCTATATAAAGTAGTCATTCATAATTTTATTGTATCTTTATTTAATAATATAGTAATATTTTTTTAAATTGTATTTACTTTTTTTATTACCACAAAATAATTATTTGAAAGATATATATTTTAGGTTTTATTTGTGAGTTTGATCACCATTGAGAAAGAAACAATATTCAACCAAAAATTCATTAACATTGTGCCATTTGAACCCTAATAACTCTATGTCACATGTATGGAGAACACAGAATTAAAGAAGAAAGCTGAATAAGTAAATTTTTGACACAAATTAAAATCTTTCACTAGTGACTCATCTGTTTCAAAAAAAGGGGTGATATTCATATGGTTTGAATATGTTGTTCTTATATATAAATAATATTATTCTTTACCATTCCCACATTTTCCTTGAGAAAAAATAATTAAAATAAAACAATTAATATAAATTTATTCACAATACATATTTATTAGTTAAACTTGTACTACAATGCTTATTTAAAAATAATATATATTATATTGTTGTATTGAGTGCACTTGGAGAACCAACTACATCAATGATCTCCCCAATAGGCTTTGCTTCCATATCAGAAGTAGTGTTACATAAAGATGGAGGAATATGCAGGGTCTGAAACAAAAAAAAATCAATTTTATTTTAAATGAAATTATAAATATAAAAACAATGAAGCGTAAATTAGCGGAATACAAAGTATGAAAAAGCGACAAATAATTGCTATTTAATTACAGTACGGTAGACAAGTTGTGGCAGCCCTGAAGTTAACTGTAAATTAATGCTCAATTTTTTTATCTTTCATTATTTTATGTCCGCGTGCACAATGCGAAACAGTTTAAAAAAATCTAATATCTTCGTGGCCACAATTCGTCGACCGTACAGTATTTAACAATTTGTTTGTAAATTTGATCTGTTAGAAAGTAGTAACAAATCTTTTAAAATTAATAAATGTTAAAAACAAATAATTGTACCTTTCCAGGGTTAAGCGCCTCATATTGATGTCTTAAGGCTTGAAGTTCAAATTCGTAGGATGCCAAAGCATTCTTAAGATCCAATGCCAATGCCAGATCTGATCGTATTTCATTAAAATGCTTGCAAATGGCTTCAGTTGGTGTTGGGGTTATGTCTGTTAAAATAAAATAAATAATATAATATAGACTTCGTAGTGCAAGGGCACGGGCGTGCGACTATAAACGTCGCGACTACTCTGGGTTCAAGTTTCTTACTCAGAGTGATAAATTTAGTTTTATTTCCTTGCTCTAATAACGAGGTTAAGCGCAGTGTGTTTTTGCCGGATACAGCTTTAGGCTTAAATAAAAAAAATCAATGAAAGTCAGCTTAAGTTAAGCTTAAGTAAAAAACAAAAGACTTTTTTAAAATCTTATAAAAAATTTAATGTAGCACAACACATAATTCAAAAAAAATATTTTTCTTTCTTAGTGTGGATTAACACTTTAAAAATGGCAAATATATATATAAAAAAAAATCAAATATATTTTGAACAATTGTATAATATAATAATTAAGTGTAATTATATAAAAATCGAGGCCGGTCGTGGCGCAGCGACACGAAGTGTGACTGTAAAACCGACTGGTTGTGGGTTCGCTCCCCACACGAGGAGATGAAATATTTACTTAAATTATATTTCCATTTCTTCGCTCTGGTGTCGAGGCGGGGCGTTGAGTTCTGCCACTCAACACGCAATGCCTCCAGAATTCGGCAGAAAGCGGGGAACGGAGTGTCTTAACACTAGGTTCCCTCTGCCTACCCTGCTGTGTGCGGGATACAGCGTGAAGCTGATTTAATTTGATTTTTTTTTATATACAAATATATATTTACCAATATTCATAACACGCAATTCCTGTTCGATAGCTTTAGTTTTCCTTTGTCCCACACCGGGCGGTAGCTTCATACGTTGCGACCTCAGCCACACTCCCGTCCCTCGGGCTTCGGGGAACTTAATACCGGACCACTCTACTGTCTGTTCATAATATATACATTAAATTATTTTGTTATTTTAAAAACAATTTACTTTTTTTATAATTCACGCTGAATTTCACATATAGAAATGTAAACCGAGGGAACCTAGTGTAAGTCACTGTTCTCCGTACATCGCTCATATGCTAAACACGTAGGCGACATTGCACGTTAAGGAGCGAAATCCGTCACGCTTTGCTTGCTTTGCCATGTCTTCCATGCACAGACAGTGATCATTTACTATTTTATTATATGTATAGAATATTCTTTAACAAAATCAGCAATATTCGAGAATGATCTGTTTTTGAAACCAAATGGATTAATAATAAAAATGAATACAATTACACTTACAACAGTCTCAACAGTCCGTATGGGCCTTTGTTGAGATGCAATCTTTTTCTTGTGCAATTTCCTATCATGTCGTCTTGCTATATTTGAAGCTGCACTCGGTGTAGAGACAATTTCGTTGACGACATTCTGTTGGGAATTTGAAACCCCATTGCCGCTGTCCGCTCGAGATATAAGTTTTTGTAAATCTTGTGTTTTTCTTTCTCGTTCCCTTTTCCTTGCTTCTATTTTCTTTAACTCGGCTAGTAGCATTTGTTCTTCATCGATCTATGTAAAATATTTTTTAAAATTTATCAGAAAATGTACACTTTTTTTGCTTCATGTTGTCTCACATACATTAAACGAACATTAGGCCCGTATTTATAAACCGCTCTCAAGTCTGACATCGGTCTTGAGAAGCCATTTTTATTCATAGATATGTAATGTTAGTTTTTTCTTTGTGTTGAGCTGCGGAACTCAACGCTGCGCTCTGTCTTGTTATCATAAAGAGAAAGGTACTAATAGTCAGCGGCTTTGCTGTTGAGCCACGACATCCCATAATAATTATTTATATTATATAATTAATATTTTATTGTCGTACAGTACGATAGACGAATCGTGGACGCGATGATAGAACTCACAACAATCGTATTTTCAGTCACATATATCATTATATACCTGTTCTTGTGTTCTGTCAAATAAACGTTTAAGTTGTTCCTTTCTTTTTCTCTCATGTTCGGCGTCATAGTGATACACTCTCTTCTCACCATTGACCATTGTCACCGAGTTTGACCAAGGATTTGTTTTAACCTAGAACAATTATCAAACAAAATCAAAATCAGCTTCACACTGTATCCCGCACACAGCAGAGTAAGCGGAGGGAATCTAGTGTTAATGGGAAATGGAGTATCCATTTCCCATTTTCAACTGAATTCTGGAGGCATTGTGTGTTGAGTGGCGGAACTCAACGCCATGCTTGGCCTCGTGATGATCATGAACCACAAGCCACTACCATTCATCCATTCACAGAATAGACCATAGTCAGTGAAACATTTCTTATAATAGAACAAGATGTCTCAGAATATATTGAAAAAGTTGAAGCGAGAGAAGAGGCAATAGCTTAAAGAATGATATATTGATAAAAGGTGCAAAACAATTCACCTGAACACTCATATGCATATTTAATTTAATTCTAAGATCAGGTATGATTGGCTAAATTCAGACATAATATTCATAGCAAAATTAGTTGAATAATTGAGAGAGCAAACGCTTGAACAAGCAATTAGCACTAGTATTTTAAGGCAGAGTCGGGCATACTTTAATTTCAACTAACAGGTAAATATAAAAATAAAACAATTTTGTTGTGCAGAAATAACAATTAACAATGAATTAATTATTAATTGTTTAAACAAACAAATGATCAGTTATTATTTTTTTGTCAATTGAAATAAAAAAAATACCCAATTCTGGATTAAGTTAAATTTAAGTAATTTAAGTTCAATTCAAATTTAAAGGGTACCCCCCTTTAAATTTGAATTGAATTTTAATGTACAAGTACTATTTTCAATGTACCATATAGAAATAAATTGATTATCTTCTATAAACTACTTACTTTACTCAAAGTAGCACAAATACTATAATATCTTTCTTTCAAGTCCTCAACACTCCTGTCTCTGAATGCTGCACGGTCCCATCTATCATGTATTACTATAAATCGAAGATCAAATCTTTGGCATAAATCAATTAAGTGATCAGTTTCCGCTTGACTCCAGTCTTCGGACTTTAAAAACTGGTTGTACTCTGATTCTGAATATGATGGGATTGATACTTGCTGTGAAATTAAATATGTAATGTTTATATTAATATTTATGAAAATTTGGTTAGTCATTATCATGCAATGGGGCAATATTCAACTGTAAACATGATGGTTGTGGTTTCCATTTGAATTCAGAAGCTAATTTCAGCTGCTTTGCCAAGACAAAGCTTTGCATTAATTTATGTCACTAACCACACAACTTCTGTTATTCTGTGGAAGAAGTGTTTTTCACTTTCTTGTCTTGATTTGATTAGTTTCTCTATACTTAATGCAGTAAAATAATATTTACACATAATTTACCTTATTGAACTGTGCAAATGGGTATTCTTTTGTATCATCAGATGCTCTTTTCCAATGATGAAATACAGCATTATCTTTGCGGGCAGGGTTTGTAAACGGTGCCCACACCCATTTCCTAGCTTTTCTCATGCCAAGTTTAGCCTTAGTTTGTTTATAGGCTTTACCTAAGAAGTATAAACAAAAAAAGATTTATTTAATGTGACTTTTGTTACATATTATCCATATAAAATCAGATGTTCATAAAGTATTTTACCAGTATCTGTAGGTAGCAATGGAGGTAAGTCCTTGTTATCATTGTATAATAGAGCAAACACCTCGCGATGCATTCCTTCAGGACGACGGACAGCTTTTGCAGTAGCATATTTCTTTTTTATCTTATCACCATGTATTATACTATCCCTGGTTATCTCTGAAGCTCCAGGCTGTTCAATATCTAATATGTCCAAAATATCTGCCATTTTTACAATACGTTTTGTATAGTCATTTACTGAAGGGCTTACTATACTTCTTTGTCTTATTCTTTATTTTCCTATAGTATCTTTCTTTAACTTTTCTGAAACTTAGATATACCCGAATATTATATTTTCTTAATGCGATCAATTACAACTCACAAAACCTTGTTGACAGATCGAGAATTATTATTTATTTTATGTCCCACATTCGGTGCTGCCAGTAACAATAATGAAAATTTCATAGATTATATATATTAAAAATAATTTCATTAAAAATATTTTAATTTAAAAAATACATACTTTATTTATATGCATAGAAAATAAAAAGTAATAAAGTAATATTAAATAGAGTCAAAACGCATTTAATTCCAAAAATCACCAACATACATAACATCTGAAAACCCAAAAGGTTTGTAACGATGTTAAAGGTGTTCTTTACATTACACAATTAGAATTTCCAATAAAGTTCAATACTATCATTCACAAAATATATTTTTTAACACTGTTTTGATATTTTCTTTATAATTACATAACATTTTTAGTATTACATACTATTTTTCATAATTTTGAAGTGTTATTTCTTAACTTAGGAAAGAAAAAATTTTTACATAGCGTGTTGAGTGTTGGAATTCAACATGTTTCTCTAACTTTTCTCCTTGATGTTAGAGTAAAGAAATGAAAACATTAATAAATAATAATCATTTTTTCGAGTAAGGACCAAACTCACAACCGTCGCGTTACAGTCTTACTCTTGTACCCCTGCGCGACGACGATCTCATTTATTTCATCTTGATTATAATTATATATTAAAAATATTTCGTCGTTCCTGCCCCGAAGTAAGGTTTTCTGGATCTGGGTTTAAATTTTTGCTTATTGTGCACTCGGGAGTAAAATAATGAACAGTAAGTAAAAATCCAAAAAATCAATTAATTCTTGGAAACCGTCCAAATATTAAGATTTACACGTTTCCAAATATTTTCATTTCCATAGGTGCGAATAACATAATAAAATAAATTGAAATACTTTATAAGTATATTTTTTAATGTTGAATTATTTCCAGTTACAACTTTTAATGTTTTCAAATGTTAATAAATAACTAAACACACTTAAGTAGAATAAAATAAAAACAGTCAATAAAATTTAATTTATTCACAAAAATATATATTATTTCGACTACATTTCTATGTTACGCAGTTATACGCTTAAACACTCGTTGTACCGCAACGGAATTGTCCACAGGCGCCTGTAATATAATAATATTATTTAAGTAACTAATTATAATCAAAGAATTCATATATTACAGTAAATCTTAACTTTTATAGTATAAATATTTTTATAATACATGAAAAATAAATAATCACTGAGTTGAGAGTTATAAAACATTGTGATACTTTTATATTTATAAATGTTTAACTTATTTCTATTTTACTTATATAGCTTCTAATTATTTGCAATACTATAATTAAAAAAAACTCGGTTAAGGGCGAATTGGTCGTCCACTGAGGCTTCCGTACCAATTGCTTGATGCACTATGCACTCATTTTGTATGAAATGAACTACAAATAAAATAAAATTTATATTTTTATTCTGTGAAATACCTATATATTTTCACTTTCGAGGAGGTATTGTAAGTTCTCACTTCGTGCCAAATAAGGGTGGACCCTACGTTTATGAAATTTAACACGAAGTACTCTATAGAATTTTATACAAAATGCAGCAAAATCGATGCATAAATACTCGTATCTCATACTTCGATTGCGTTAATTTAGAAGCTTAATTTTTTTATGTGCCTCAAGAGACCGTAGAATAATTATTTGATATATGCACGCGTTCTTGAGATATATGACCTTGACAGACGGACCAACGGACAACAAAGTTATCCTATAATAATAATAATATAAATAATAGTTTTGTTTTAACCTTTTGAATTACTGAACCCTAAAAAAACTATGTTATAGTTCGCGGAGTACTCTTTACGAAGCGCAAAACTTTAAATATTTGTTATTTGCACTACGCTAAGTCAAAAAAAATTATACCTAGCGTAGTAGTCAAAGAGAACGAAGCTTGCAACTTTCTATGCTCAATCTCTTTCACCTCATCCACTTTCATCGCTCATGGTTTTCTATGGATTTTCAGTGATTCGGCAAATATTTGAGTATTTGTGATTTTTTGGTAAAAATCACTGAAAATTGGTTATCTATAGACAACCGTTGATTTGTCGAACGCGTTACATCTGTATATATGTTTTATATATCTTACCGATTGGCCCGCTGCGTTTATGTAATAAAACCGTAATTGTTCCGATTCCCTGAAGTAACCTTCGACTAAACTGTTGACAACAAGGGTTTCCCTCGGCGCGTTTAAAAACTGAGACTGGCCGGACCATTCCAAATTATTAATCCATTCGAGTTGACCTGTCATATATTATTAAAATAAATTAACTAATGAAAATTATCTAAGCTAAATTCAAATTCCATTTGCAAGAATGTTTTTAGGCCAGTCGTGGCGCGAGGGTACAGGTGTGTGATTGTAAACGCGACAGATTGTGGGTTCGATTCACTCTCTGGGAAATTAAATATTTGATATTTTTGTTTCCTCGCTCTGGTAACGAGACAAAACGAGGTGTTCAGTTCTGCTACTCAACACGCAATGCCCCAGAAATCGGCGAAAAATGGGACACGGATGTGTCTTTGAGGGAGCGGAGTGTTCCCACACTAGGTTCCCAGGTTCCCTCTGCCTACTCTGCTATGTTCAGGGTACAGCGTGAAGCTAAAGAATAGAGTATATATTATATAGCTATACTTACCAGGAGTATTAGAGACTGCATCTAGGTTACCGTTATAAATATTTACAGTAAGATTTGTGTTTCGAAGTATATTCTCGACTGTGGACAAGGATGATAAAAAATTCATTGTGTACCGTCCACTAACTTTAAAACACTAAATATATTATTGTATATTAATAACGTTCTTGGGTAATTTATAGAAAAATGATCGGATTGTACAAGAAATATAAGTTTTCATCCGTTTATTAAAACCAGAGATTTTTTAATGCTATTTAACTGAATAGAAGTTTCGTTTCTATTAATATATTTTTACATACCTTTGTTTACATTTGACACCATGTAGGAGGATATAAACGTTCGAATAGCATTTTCGCGTTGATAGTCAAATATGACATCGTCTCCAATACCGAGAGCAGGCGCCACCACAGTGTTCATAAAATTACTGACATCGGATTTTACTGTATTTCGAAGGTATTTTTCGTCTCTAGAATAAACTAGTCATTTTTATGTTTAAAATTTCGTCTTTAATACTGTAAACGACTGTAAACGCGATTGGTTAGGTTCGATTTGCCGTCGACGAAATGAAATATTTATCATTTTCATTTCTTCACTCTGGTAACGAGGCAAAGTGCGGCGTTGAATTCCGCCGGATCAACACCCAATACCTCCAGAATTCGGGGGAAAATGGAGAACGGAGTGTGAAAAAGGTGTAATTTTTTTAGTTTCTTTATTTAAAGATTAAAAGAAGTATTTTAAAAAAATATTCTATTAATTAACATTCTAAATAAGATCAAGAATATTCAATTAATAAATTCTTTATATATTTCTTATACAACATCAAATACTACCGAAAATTAAACTTTTAAAGAAAAAAAGATTCGCTTTATTGGCAAATATAAATGAAAAAAATAAATAATTAATTAAGTATACCTCCATTAACGTCTTTAGTTAATTTTTGAACAATATTATCCAAGTTAACGGCCACTGCGCCGGCTTCATTGTTTACAAAATGTCTTAAAGAATTGAACTGATTGTACGCTTCAATAAAATCTTCTCTTTCTACTAGGGAGGTTGTCAAGCTTGAAAAGTTTTCAATAACAGTCCTTCCTTTTCCGTCTATGTAACCCAGTTCTTCCAAATAAAAACCCAGCTTAGTCAAAGTTAAAGCTGGTGAAATAATAGGGTTCCCCAGGACAATACCTTTAAGATTATCCGATACTTCGCCGTTCTGTAAGGAATTTAAATATATATATTTTTTTTGTTTTAGAACATTTCTTTGTATAGAACCTGATTTTACTCACATCATAATATATAATAACCTAACCCTGCAAAAATCACAGAACTTGAGGTCGTATTTATGGGTTTGATTCGTTCTGGTATTAAGGCAAAGCGTGGCGTTGAGATCTTCCACTCAACACGCAATAATTGGCGGAAAGTGAAGAACGGAGTGTTTTAACATTAGGTTCCTTTTGTTTACGATGTTTTGTGCGGGATACAGCGTGAAGCTAAAAACAGTAATGTAACAATGCAAACAAGCGCATTTTTTGGGTTCCATTTGGGATTTGTCATGTTTGTCCTATCACTGACCACTTTATTCTAAAACTGTTAGGATTACGAAGTTGTTTAACTATAAAATATTTTTTTAAAAAGTGTTGGAGTACGTAGGTTACTTTTAAAATTACTTTTAAGTTTCTAAAGCCCTTTTATTTTTATAATAACATTTTCGACGAAAATTTTGGAATAACAATTAATTTAAAAAAACTAAATATAACTTTTTCATTTTATACAAGCACTATGAAAAAATTAGATAATTTTTGCTAGTGGACCATTATAGTGATTTTGCCTCAATACGTACGTGATATGTGCATAATATATAATACATATACTTGCTACTACTACGGAACCCTTTATTAAGAGTTGCTAAAATAACAAAAATTTTTGCTTGACTAAATTTAATAGTTATTTTAACAATTTACTATATTCAGCTTCACGCTATATCCCACAACAGGGTAGGCAGAGGGAACCTAGTGTTAAGACACTCCGTTCCCCGCTTTCTGCCGAATTCTGGAGGCATTGCGTGTTGAGTGGCAGAACTCAACGCCGCGCTTTGCCTCGACACCAGAGCGAAGGAAATGAAAATATAAATTTGAGTACATATTTCATTTCTTCGAGTGGGAGTTCCACAATTACTATATTAATTAATTAATTTACGATATAAATTATTAATAATACCCACTTCATGTATTTTAAGAGCTAAATGGATAGCGATTTGAGCACCATCTGCTTGACTGCAGATATAAAGAGGAGACTGCTTATACTCTTCGTTGATATCGTAAAATGATTGTATTGTCCTTAATAAATGCTCGACTGAAAATAGTTTGAGAAAATTAGTATTGAGAAATTATAATTGAGGCAGCGGTGGCTCAGTGGCACAAGCCTGTGAATGTAAACGCGACAATTGTGGATTCGATTCCCATTCGGAGGAATGAATTATTATTATGATTTGTTTATATTTTCTCGTAACAATAGAAAGCGCGCAGTTGGGTTCCGCCACTCAACACCCAATGCCTCGATAATTCAGAGGAAAATGGTGATGAGTGTGTCTTTACACTAGGTCCCCTCTGCCTACCCTGCAAATGCGGGGTACAGCGTAAAGATGAAAAAAATATAATTAAATACGTATATATAAGAAACATATATATTACAATATTAATAGCAATACAAATAAGATAAAATTAAAGTATATTTTATATAACAATTTAAAATATTAACATTTTCACACATATTTTATTAATAAATGTAAAACTTAGAGATAAAAGTGAGCCTTTCATTTTACTGTAATAATGTGTTAATATTATGCAGTGTAATTACCATTTTCATCTAAATTAGGAAATTGGTTGTCTTCGAGATTTCTTTTACTGAAACCTGTTCCAATTGGAGCATCAACAAAAAGCAGATTGTAATCATTTATCTGAAAAAAAAAATAGTAACGTTTTTAGGTCACTCTTATTGTAATTAAGCAAAATTAGAATTACACAAAAAAATGACGTTTATAAACCGAAAATAAAAAAAATACACACCCAAGAATCTTGTCGTCTAGTTAAGTTAATGTTATAAGGGCCAAACATTTCAAAGTTTGCATAGAAGCTGGACGATAAGCCAGTAACGCCGTTTACCCAAAGAACTATTGGACGCGAGCTCCTGGACGAGGATAGGGTTGGGTAGAACCACCAGAACATATCGTTGCCATTCATCCTTGTGTATGCCGACGTATACTCCAGATCACCAATGCCGTTGCCTGTTAATCCTGACAAATGGTATATAATTATAGCCTTTTAATATGAGAAGACTTAGCAGAAGGTACACCGTGCTTTACGTAACCAAAATTTACAACGTTCCTACTAAAGCCGCCTTTAAAATTCGTTGTTAAGATTAAATAATACTAATTGACTTCGAGTGCGAATCGAACCCACAACCTTTCGTGTGGCCGCAAAAAAAAACAAATTGTTTGTGTAACATTTTAAATTTCGAGGCGTACATTAGAATGCTTGGTACTAATATTCTTATTAAGATTAACGTCGGGAGAGAGCTTAATTAAAAAGCGTTTATGTTTTTTGATGACATTCTCTGTAAAGTATGTTGGTCAAATGTATTTTGCTCTCGTGATCACAAAATTTTATTATTATAATAATTAATTACTTACGTTAATGTAACATAATGATACAAATACAAATAAATTACTAGAAATAAATGAAATACTATAATGATACAAATAAAAATAAACGAATGTATTAATTTTTAGCTCTACGCAGAGTATTACTTTTAGCTTTTTTTTTTTTATGGAAAAGACACGGCAAACGAGCGTGCGGGTCACCTGATGGTAAGTGACTACCGCCGCCCACGACCCCGTGCAACCCCAGAGGAGCTACAGGTGCGTTGCCGACCTTTACGATGGGTTGGGCGCCGGGTCCCGGCATTACCTGATGCGAAACGCAGTGGCATAAAGCCACTACTTCACGCCGGTTTTAAATGCCGGGGGTGGTAATGATCCGGTCGAGTCTGCCCATGCGTGTTGCCATTGCTGACGACGTGACTCTACCACACGTAGCTCTACGTAGAGCTGTATAATTTCAGTACATTTTTTATGCTCGAAGAATAATTGGCTTTGAAACCGTTGGTAGTATGTTTGATTTTCTTTTGACGCCAATGCGACTTTCGTGTAATATTTCTATAAGTGTGGCATTTAGCAAAATGTAAAAACATATTATTAAAGAAATAACTTTATTATAATACATCGTACTTACTTATCGTAGTATAAAGATCGTCTACACGAACAAACCACCATATCAGCACACCCAAAGAAACACCTAAAATTATACTTATAATTGCTAAGATTATTATTTTAGATTTCGACATTTTTTTTCTATTTAGTAAATACTTCACAATTCTTTTCGCACTGAACTTCTAGTATCAATATTTTAACTGTGTCATTCAATAGGGATATCTTATCAATTGTAAACAATAAAGAATAAGATTAAGCTTTCGTAACTGATAGTACCTATTATGAAGCGAAATACCGCATATTTTGTTATATATATATATATATATATATATATATATATATATATATATATATATATATATATATATATATATCTGTATTCTTTTCTTATCTTTAGCTTCACGCTGTACACTCGTACAACGTTTCTAATATGTTTACATTTTTTTATTAAATAAATCAGCTTCACGCTGCATCCCGCACACAGCAGGGAAGGCAGAAGGAACCTAGTGATGACACTAATAAAAATTTATATTTCATTTCCTCGAGTGGGGATCGAACCCACCACCAGTCGATTTTTCAGCTACACTTTGTGCCCCTGCGTTACGACTGGCCTCCTTTTTTTATTAGTAACTTATGAAGTGAGCCAACAAAAAAATATAAATTTTGGTTTTCTTATAATGTCTAGGTAGAGAAAACAGTAATCGTATTAAAATTATTTATAATCATGCATATATAAGGAAATTTTAACCCAAGTTTAAAAAAAGAATTGCACAGTGATAAGAGAAAACTAAGGGATTACAATTATCTACTAGTATATTATATTAATGACCGTTTTATAGTAGATAAAATAATATAAATTATCAACATTCGGGTGTCATAGTATTAGCCTATCGTTATCATCTTTATTTAAGTTTACAACCATTACGATAGATAAATATACCTTTAGTATTACGATCAGGGGAAATGTTAGGTTTTTTTAAGCTTCACGCTTTATCCCGTACGATTCACGCTTTCCGGCTGAACTTTGCGTGTTGACGTTATATAAATCAATGCGCGCTTTCTCATACCTGAGCGAAGAAATAAGGGTAATTTACTCCCCCGAGTGAAAATGAGACTCACAAACAGTACAGACATTTCTATGTATTTTGACGATTCAGAACTTATAAAGACTTAATGGAATAAAAAAAATTGATTTCAAGTGAGAAGCTATAACACTGTATCACGATGGCCGCCACATTTTAATTTGTAGAAGGCTGAGAGTTTAAAATATATTCTTTAGATAGATACTAATAGCAACAACATTATATAATTCATTAAATATTTTCATTGTTGCATCAAGTGTGATGTTTGGTCCATGGCTCAACCTAATCTAATACAAAATATTTTCAAATAAGCGGAAAATTCATAAAGAAAATGAGTTATCATATGGCGTTGTCTGTGTGTTTCGCCAAATGTAAAAAATTAAGAACAAATAGCCTTTTTAAAAGTTTTTAGGCCGTTAGGTTCCGAGGCCGTCAGGCACAAGGGTGTGACTGTAACGCGACGCGACGCGACGTGGGCTAAATCCCCACACGAGGAAATTAAATATTTATTGACATTTATATTTTCACTTCTTCGCTCTGGTGTCGAGACAAAGCGCGGTGTTGAGTTGCGCCATTCAATACGCAATGGTTCAAGAATTCAGCAGAAAGTGAGGAAAAGGATGTCTTAACACTAGGCTCTCTCAGCCTACCCTGTTGTGTGCGGGAAAAAAACACCGAAGCTGATTTTTTTTATTTTTATTTGACTATATATTAGTGTATGTGAAATCTTACTAACTACTTCAGCTCAATGTGACCACTTTCCAGGGTCTGATTGAACTAAAATTTGAATTAATTCTTCAGTTCTGATAACAATAAAATAATATAATAATGAGGCCAGTCGTGGCGCAGTGGCACAAGGTGTGACTGTAAAATCGACTGGTTCGATCCCCACTTGAGGAGGTAAAATATTTACTTAAATTATATTTCCATTTCTTCGCTCTGGTGTCAAGGCAAAAACGCGGCGTTAAGTTCTGCCACTCAGCAGGCAATGCCTCCAAAATTCGGCAGAAACTGGGGAACGGAGCGTCTTAACACTAGGTTCCCTCTGCCTACCCTGCCGTGTGCGGGATACAGCATGAAGCTAATTTAATTTTAATTTTTAATATAATAATAATCAATATCGTTGTTAATTTATAATGGCCACCGCAACACAATGGCGGATTAAAAATTTTTGCACCATCCTCCTGATATGGGTATCAAATGAAAGCGCTTGATTTGTAAACTATAATATACCATAAAAAAATTAGGAGTTTGCCCTAAAAAAGTCTTTTATTAATATATTATTACAAGCTTTTATTTACTTTTACCTGTTCCGATATTTGTGTGAAGTCAAATCTTGCCAGTTAAATTTTCCTAAATAACATTTCTGACATCAGATGACAATCCAAAATTATTATGACATGAAGCTGATCGAAACGACACAATGCAATCGAGCTTGGACTTTTTTGATTTGATTGACGAGTACTTTGATTTGAAAATGGAGCTGGAAGGTGATATAATGTAATTAATTTAACTCAATTTTGAAATATCTTCAACTTATTTCAAGCTTAAATTTCTTATACACGTTTAGTTTATAGTTTATAATAATAAATGGTGATTGTGTGACGACATTCTAGTGGATCATAGATCATAGTCAAATGGATTGAAGCAAAGGCTTATTTTATGAAAGTTTTCTTACTTTGAAATTTATGATTTTTGTTTTAGTTCAGTTTTTTAGCTCCCGACGCAAAAGGAGGGGTACTATAAGATTGACGTATATGTGTGTATGTCTGTGACACTATAGCACCTGAATATATATACCAATATACCAATATATATATACAAATTTGAGTGCCTTTTAAAATCAAAAACCTTGTTCACTGCGATGGTTTTTAGCTATGAAAATTTATAAAAATCTGATTAGTAGTTTAAGAATTACAAGTATTTTGCTAAAATTTGCCAAAAAATCTCATCAAAAATACCACTACCTCATAGTGGTATTGTTGATTGGGAGTTTTTAATTTTTTTGTGTTATAAGAAACTACACGACTTTTAACATATATTAACATTTTTTCATCTACTAATCTAGTATAGTAGTAGCCATGTTTCCTATTGTACAATTGAGACATACTTCCTCATCAACTACACAATAACTAATAAATTAAGGTCAATTTTTTACATTACATTCGCCATCTTTCCTGTTAACTAAAAGTGAGTTTATATCCGTGTATGAAGATTATTTTCTTGTACAACAATTAACAAGGCAAAGTACTATTAACTTTTTGCGACTTCCTGTTAACTGTTACATTAGAAGCATGCATATTATTGACTTAAATGAGAAAAAATATATATAAATATCGAACTTTCTTTATGGTTATTTAGAAAAGAAAAATACTTATTTTCTTATTTCCTAAGTGTGGAATAACACTTTAAAAATGTTTAAAAATCCTTTATGGTGTTTGTAAATGTATTTATTAAATAAAATATAATAATAGAGTTAGAAAGCAATTTATCCGAATGAAGTCATGTCACGAAGGAAAGCTCTGCTCCCTGCCGGATTGTCCCTCGGTACCTATAAAATAGGAAATCAAATTTTTAAATACAACGTAATAAGTTAAAATATAGGTACTAACACCTACTGTTTCGAAAAGAGTGGTAGAAGCTAATGCTTCCGTTTTATTATAAGCAACCACTCCGGCCAGTTGAGTGGCAGAACTTCTTTTATATGACAAATATGAAAAAAGCAGTACCCTCAAAGGGATTTTTATCTTGTAGAATTTTGGAATTGCAACTATATTTAAAAAAAATAAAACTTACACTATGTCCGGCTTTGTTAATCCAGAAAAACCTAAAATTTCCATAAGACTTAAAATAGCCTTCAAGTCTGTCTTCCTCCCATATGGGTTGTCGTGGAGCATTTTTATATCCTTCAGCACCCGGCCACTGAAGTCGGTCGACCCAAAGAATTTGGCCTAAAATATAATTTGAATTAGAGGCATTTTAATTACTAAAATAAAAACACCTTTTATATAGACTATATAAATTATATGGAGGAAGAGAATATACTGTATATATAATATACATATTTTACAGACGGATTGTCCGATTATTTTTCTTTACAATTTAAATTTCGTTATTTATTATAATTATATGCATAAACTTCACCCTATTATTCAGATTTACAATATGATTTCAAAGTTATATAAAAAATAATTATATAATGTATGTACCACTGTAAGCACTTACCAGGCGTATCGCAAATGAGATCGAGATTACCATTATACTTAGTAAGGATAATGTCCGTTTCATTTAGAAGTCTCTCGACTGAAAAAAAAGTTACAGTAAGTAAGTGTCAAAGTCAGTCAGAAAGTAAATCTAATAGTTTGAGACCATCGTGGCCCAGTAAATATGACGTTATGGGTTCGATTCCCATTCCTTCTGGTAAGAAGATAAAAGCGCAGGGTGGAGGTCTGCCACTCAACAATCATTAATAATTATTTTCTTCACGCTGTATCCGTATCGCACATAGCAGGGTAGGCAGAGAGAATCTGGAAATTTAGTGTTAAGACACTCCGTTCCCCATTAAGACGATCTATTCCCCACTTTACGCCAAATTCTTGAAGCATTACGTGTTGCGTGTCGGAACTAAGGCGCGAGTTAAGCCGCTATTTTTTCAATCAACACAAATTTCTCGAAATTATACTTTACACCAAATAAAACAAAAAGTTAAAAAAAGTAAACATGAGATATATCTAGGGGACGAGGTTTGACAAGTGAAGAATGTCCTTCATCAGAACAAGCTGCCAGTACCCCGCCATCGTTATCAGAAGACCAACAAGACACCCAGAGTAGAAAGATATTTCTTTACAATGTGCAGGCGTATACAAAGTAGACTGTGACTGTAGCTTATTGGTCAAACAAAGAGAAGCATCTGTATTATGGTGAAGGAACACGTCTCCAATACTAACAATGGACATGTGTTGAAGTCAATTGTATGTGACCATACTGTGGATAAACCCAGACATTACATCAGGTTTGATAAGCCCCAAATCCTCGCCCCAAAGTCTCAAACCCACCATACCAGAGGGCAAGATCAGCTCATTCAGCAAGAATCCAGGACAGTACGCGAGGTAATCAAATCGTTGGCGGTAGTTTGATATAATGATTATGTTAATTGACAGACGAATGCCGCCTCAGACTACCCGTGACCACGGACTATTGCAAAGTGCAGCAGTGTTCGAAACGTTGGGTTTCCAAATATGTATAATATTAAATGTAAGCGATTAATCAGACATGATCTTCTCTCAATCAGACATCATCTCTGTATAGATCATGAGGTTTTGAAATATATTTTTTAATCAAAATCTTTATACTTAAATAAATATTTCACGCAGATTGCATTTTAAGTAATGGTTTTAGCATAAAGACATTGCCATTTTATGAAAGTATGTATGTATGTATAGTATTATAATACGTATGCTACGAGATTGGCTTCTCTTAGTGATAGTGATCTAGATTCGATGCTGTACGGTTTATGTTAACTAAAAATAACTGCTTATTCTCATATTATACATACTGCTTTTAGTGACAGGCTTCATGAAATCCTCTCTTAAATAATCGAAAACAGTTTCCGAAAGAGAGCTCCACGTGATGTTTTCAGGGATGTTCAGCCATTCTTTCACTTTAGTATTCATTAGGATGTCGAGATCCCACTGCTGTCCCTCGGGCGTGGAGTAGGGTCGGTCGCGAATCATCATATTTCGAGATATTTCTATGGAAAGGTTACATTTTATGCATATATAACTAGGTGACAAAGAATTTTTACGTAAAGTCTAAATATTTATATATTATAATATATATATATATATATATATATATATATATATATATATATATATATATATATGTATATATATATATATATATATATATATATGTAGATATATATATATATATAATCTATATATATATAATATATATATATATATAATATCTATATATATATATATATATATATATTATATATATATATATTCAAAACAGCGGCGCAAAGTGTAACTATAAAACCGACTGGTTGTGGGTTCGATCCCCACTAGAGGAGATGAAATATTTACTTAAATTTATATTTCCATTCCTTTGCTCTGGTGTCAAGGCAAAGCGCGGCGTTGAGTTCTGCCACTCAACACGCAATGCCTAAACAATTCGGCAGAAAGTGGGGAACAGAGTGTCATTACACTATATTCCCTCTGCCTATAGTGTAATGACACTCTGTTCCCCACTTTCTGTTTGTTTGTTTGTTTGCTTAAACGCTAAGATCTCTGGATCTACTGGTCGGATTTACTTTGTTTTTGTTTTGTATGAAAGCTGGATTCTTCAGAAGTGCTATAGGCTATATAACATAACATTACACATATATTCTAAATATATTAAAATACTTTCTAATTTGACATGCAAATTATTCTGCCATGTTAATAACAACCGACCGTAGCTAAGCAATGGTTTCCAAAGTTTGTTGTTTTAGGTTAAGTTAATCGTCACCCAAAATGAACTTGCTTGCTTGATATTCATCCTTATATACATAAATATAATAGTCACTTTTAGCATTTTATCTCGATTGAAATTATAGTTTACTGTATAACATTCTAATAAATAATTAAGGAGATGTCACTGATTCGAAATGACCTAGCCTTTGAGCGGCATGGTATGGCCGACGCGAATGGGCAGAAATTTTCATACATTTTCGAACTATTGTTAATTTGCTGTTTATAATTAATTTAAACTACACTTTGGTTCTCTTCTTCTTTCTTGGTGTGGTGTAAAGTTTGGTTCTACGCGACATTGTCCCGCTACTTTTTATTTAATGTTTATCTATACTATTGAAATACATTTATATTGAAACACATTTATATTGAAAACTTACGATCGAAAGTTATTTCATCATCAAATTTAATAAAGATAATTGTCGGCTTTTAACTATACTAATATAATAAAGTGGAAGAGTTTGTTTGTTTGCTTAAACGCTTAGATCTCTGGATCTACTGGTTCGATTTACTTATTTTAGGTTTTGTTTGAAAGCTACGTTTTTCCCGAAGTGCTATGTAATATTATGGTGTACGTATTAGTAAGCCTTTAATAACGAAATAACTATAATAATGAACGCCATTGAATTGCTTTAAGCGCGTGCGCTGCAAATATAGTGAAATATATGTCAGTACATTGTATGGAAGAAATGTTCCATTTTATTAGTTCTCAAAAAAAAACCGTATATTTATCTCTTATAAATAAGTCACAATAAGATATTTTGTGATAAAAAAATAATTTAAAATTGCAAGGTGACATTTCAACGTTTTTTATTTGATAAAGATATTGAAACTTACGAGCGAAAGTTATTCCATCATCAAGAATTTTTTATGAAGAAATGCCTTTGTCTTTTATAGCATGTAATTTGAACGTATAATTTTTGGGAAAATATAAATTTTAAATAATTCAACGCTCCGTTTATGGCCGCAAGTATAGGCTGAGTCCAGCGGGGGACGCCCTTGCCGCCTATTTCGTCCTCGCAAACAGCCATATTAGTGCTTGCAGTTTTTCAAAATGATTGAATGTATAAATTATATTAATAATATAATTTATATTGATTATCTTATGGAAAATGTTGGATAATAAAACAATTATAAGTGATATGCGAGCGAAGTCGCGAATGGGCCGCTAGTTGTATTATATATGGTGTATATACTCGTATATTAATAAGCATATACAAAGATACAGTATTTGCAGATTGTTATATAAGGTATTTCAAATTTAAAAATTCATGCATAAATATGAAAATGTAAACGTTATAAAATATATACTTTATTTTTTAGCGTCACATTGTATTCCACACAAAGCAAAGTATACAGAGGGAAGCTAGTGTTAAGAAACTCCGTTTACCCATTTTTGGTTGAATTCTTGAGGCATTGCTCATTAGGTGGTGGAACTAAACACTGCGCTTTGCCTTGACACCAGAGCGAAGAAAAGAAAATATTATATATTTAATTTCCTCGAATGAAATCGAACCCAAAACCTGCGCTTACAGTCACACTTTGTGTCCCTGAAAACATATCTACAAAACTTATATATAATTTATAAAAAAAACTTCTCACTCACCGTAAGCACTTCGCAGCGTGTCGGGCAAATTTACCTGCATTTTGGTCAAAATATTGTAAAAATCGACACTTGTTGTAGCTCTAAACACAGCTTGTTGAGTTGCCGACCACTGCATTGTAGAATTAACGTACAGCTCTTCATTGAATAACCGTTCAGCTTCTCGAGCATTTCTTTGTATATCCTCATATCCAGCTTCATCTACAAGACCAGCCGCAAAAAGCAACGGCCCCCAAGTAAGTGTAGCGTCGACGGGTGATATCCATGCGTTACCCATAGCAATTCCTTGTAATTTTGAACTAATACTACCGGCAGTTTCTGCCTATGTATATATAAGATTAAATTAGTTAGTAATATTAATTTATTTGACAAAATGATAACTAAAAGTGTGACTTGCGTCGATTGTTGTAACTTTAATTAACATAATGTTGACGAAGGTATTATTAGGCTCAAAATTATCTAGTGTGAAGGCCAGGTGAGGCGTAGGGGCACAAGCGTGATACCATAATAGTGGGTTCGATTTGACGAAGTGCGTCGTCCGCCACTCAACACTCAATGCTTCCAGAATTCGGCCGAAATTAGGAAATGGAAGCGTATTAATGGGAACGGAGTTATTTATCACCAGGTTCCCAGGTTCCCTCTAGTCGACTCTTCATATTAACTGTATATAAAAATAATATAATACTATTATATTACCAATGTTAGTTATGTATCTACATTAATGTCATACTGCTTATTTTCTATTGGAAACGAATATACTAAAACCTAGTCACTAATAGAAAACCTCTAAAATAAGAATACAAAGTAAACACCTAGCAATATGATTCTCGTACTAGTTAATTATTTAACTATTTAAAACATTTGTATGTAGGTACCTCATGCAACCGAATACCCATGTCAATCGCCAAATTCCCGCCGTACGACTGCCCGTAAATGTAAAGTGGTGTTACCTCAAACTCAGGATTAGACTGGTAGAATTTTCGCATTAGTTCGACGAAATCTAAAGCTGTGTAAATAAATGAACATCGTTAATTGTATTGGATTAAATATTTAAATATTTAATGTTTATGTTTCCCCGTTCCGGTAACGAGGCAATGTGGGACGTTGTGTTCCGCCACTCATCATGCAACGACTCTAGAATTCAACGAAGGTCCGAATGGAGTGTCCCATTAGGTGTGAGCAATGTGAACATTAGGTTCCCAGGTTCCCTCTGCATACACTGCCATGTGCAGGAAAACGTGAAGTGAAGCTAAAAATATGTTTATATAACGTATCACATTCTGATTTTGTTGCATTATGGCACTGGTTCAATGGATGTGTTTGAGCATATATTATAGTTTGAGGAAATATTATATTAAGGATATGTTATAGTATAGTTAGTCAAATATTTAATTAATAATATGTATATTTTGCCTTATTTTTTATAAAATATATGATTTACCCTTATAAAACGTAATTAGACTAATGAATAATAATTATATAATAAAAAAGTTAAATATTATTACCTATCCGATCGTTTGTAGTCGTTAAGTAACTTGGATCGTCTACGTAGCTAAAGCCTGTCCCAACAGGATTATCCACAAAGAGTACATTAAAGTTTTTCACCTGTAAGTAAAACTGATCTTGTATTTTTTTGTTAACTTTACTAATTTATTCAATAAGAATATATTATGCTGAATTTTATTGTTAATTAGGTAAAAGGAAGTACCAATAAGAAAAAAATCGGTTAAGTGCGAGTTGGACTCGCCCATCGAGTGCTCCGTATCATTTTCAGGATTGGATTTACCGTCTGCCAAATTTCATGATTGTGGGTATATGCATTTATTTAAAAGTGGGGAGTCTCAACACTAGGTTCACTCTGCCTACTCTGCTGTGTGCGGGGTGCTGATATTTGTAAGATTTAACTTCGTGCCTAATTTTGTAACAGTAGGTTCACGGGGGTACCCTGTAGGCTTTAATTATGTGGCAAATTTTATACTTAGCAGATAAAAAGATGAATAAATACTCGTATCTTTTGATTGCGTTGGCTAAGAGGTTTGATTTTCTCTATGCTCCAAGGAACCTAGACATTTGATATTTCAGCTTGATACTTCCACGCGATCTCGAGCTAAAAGATCTGGACAGACGGGCAACAAAGTGATCCTATAAAGGTTCTGTGTCTTCTTTTGAGATACAGAACCTTAAACATACATACTTCAACCATACAAAAGACGTTTGATACTTCTTTGGGTACAGATTCCAAATTTCACTTTTTTCGTTATCTAAGTAATCTAAACATTATCTGCGTTGACATACATATAACGACTCACCCAGGAATGATTCCTCTCTTGCAACGATAGATCGAGAGGGCCTAGTATTTCAAAATTGCCTATGCCAGTGGACGAGCCCCCGGGACCGCCTTGCAGCCAGACTATCAAAGGCCTCTCGGTATAACTTGCCACATTTGCCGTTGTATAAAATAGCCAGTAAAACATATGAGCTCCGTCTCGGACAGTGACATATTCGGATTTTTGTTTATAGTTTTCCAATTGAGCTGAAAAAAAAGTACAGAGAGATAGATGTTACAATTTTTCGCAATTATATTTTTTTTTTGTTGATTTTGTATAATAACTAAATGTTGTCCTAGTGTGAATACATGTCTCAAGACTACGTTCCCGTTAAGACACTGTCTGCCGAATTCTGGGGGCATTGCTTGTTGAGTGGTGAAACTCAACGCCGCGCTTTGCCTCTACACCAGAGCGAAGAAATGGAAATATAAATTTAAGTAAATATTTCATTTCCGCAAGTGGATATCGAACCCACAACCTGTCATATCTACCCGACGCACAAGCTTGTGCTCCTGCACCACCACTGAAAAATTAAATATTTAGTACATACCATTTGCACAATGTCCAGTGAATATAGAAAATAGAAATAAGTAGAATATCATAATCGTTATATCTTTCTTATATGTTTAGTAAACTGAAGACCGAATAACAATGAGGTATCAATGCACGTGTTCCGCCGCTGATATGACTATAGATATCAAACCGTTTTCGATTTTATTGCTATCTTTATGGAGATCTATAATACTTTTAATATCATTGGTAATATATATTTGATTATAGTTTTTATAAAATACATTTATTCTAGTAAATCCACTATTTGATTATTCTTTTTCGAGCTAGCTCATTGTTACATACTTAATTAGATAACGTATAAAAATTTTGAACGCCTCCTGGAAACCGACCTGGTCGGTTTTTTTCCTAAGTGTGGAATCAATAATACGGAATAAAACCAATGATATGTACTATATTAATATACTATATGTATTTATCGTATAGTTGGGAGAAAGAGGATGTTTGAGCCATCGAATTTATCTGGGTGCTTATATGGCGTCTAGAAATTGTCCATAAATGATATATATAAAATTAAAGCTTGTTTTAGTACAGTGTATTTTGCCCTAAATAACCTTTAGGACGTCTGGCAAGAGTAAAGGCCCACGTAAATGGTCAAGTAATAAATATACATTTTTTATATAAATCTTAACAACATATTTAAATACGAGCGTTTCTACTTTAACGTAAGTGAGTGTGTACCTTAAGTTGGCGCTAACTCTGAAAAGGCTCCTGTTTCAAGTTAGTAAGTACACGTACCGTCTTAACTACATATTTGACTATTAATCCTCAAAATTTCAGCTTTGTTAATATGATGTAGGTCTGGGGGCCCTGGGATCTCAGTCTAATAAGATACATACCTACTACCTAGCTGTTATTGTTTTTTATTTTTAATTATTATACATAATTATATCTTTATTTTCGTTCTTCAACTATAAGTGAAAGCTTCTTTTGATTTGTCTCAGTAAATTAATCATTTTCTTCGAAATGCTCACACAAAAAGGTAACCAGACGTAAACATGCTGAAAATTTCAGCGAATTTATATTTTATCTTATTTACTTTCAATATAACTTTTTACAAAATACCTTTTCTACTTTATCAGTTTTTTGAATATAATAACAAAATGGCTACTTTTAAACTTTAACTAAATAAACAAGAGATTTTTAATAGCCTATCACAACATCGTGACGGGCTAAGAACATATCTAATTTTCAATTGCGCGAATTATGAGGACACATAGGAGGATGTCCTTTGTATACTACTTTGTTATATACGAATATGCATATCCATTCGACATGTGAAAATCACGTGTTGTATATTGGTTAGTAATTGTTTTTTAGCTGGCTCTTTATGTAGCATAGTAGGATTAACGTAGATAACCTAGTGTCAAGACACTCCACTCTCCACGCTGTCTAGCCTATCACTTGTCACGTAGGCAGATGAGAATGATGTTCCCTGGTTCTAACCAGGGAACATCATTCTCATTAAGACATTTCCGTTGTCATTAACACGATTCGGTTCCTTAATTTCCGCCGAATTCCGGAGTGTGTGGAGTGGTAGAACTCAACGCACCACTCGCCTCGTTACCAAAGCGAAGAAATGAAATATTTTATTCCCCTAAGTGGGAATTGAACCCGAATCGGTAGAAACCAAACCACTTTACAGTCACTCGCCTCTACTATCCATTTTCCCCTTCCTGCTAGAATCAAAGATATTTTGTTGGAGTGTGGGAATTCAACATCGTGCTTCTTATTATCAGAATAAGAAAATTAGCTTCACTGCATACGCATGGATGTACGTGATATAATAATTATTTATTAATACTAGACGACCCGTTGTCGCGCAAAAAAAATAATAATATTAGAGGTGAGATTGGTTGTGGGTTCGATCCCCACTCGAGGAAATGAAATATTTAATTACATTTATATTTTTATTTCTTCGCTCTGGTGTCGAGAATAAGAGTGTTTTCAACACGTAATGCCTCCAAAATTCGGCAGAAAGTGGGCAACGAAGACACTTCTTAACGCGAGGTTCCCTCTGCTTCCCCCTGCTGTGTTCAGGTTACAGCGTGAAGCTGTTTTTATAGCACTTTATAAATATTAAAGTGTATATTGTGTAATGTATAATAGTGTGTGTTACACTTGTTTCAGATATTTTATAAAAAAAAATAATTAAAAAAAATCTGGCTCAACTCTTAGAGACACTGGACTTTTGAGAACAAATATAATGCTCAACTTAAGCCTCGCGAACTCTAACTATATTTACTTCTGTATTCTTAATATGTTAAGTTATCATGTCACAAAATATATTATCAAACTTTAAGAAGCTAGTGGAGAACGAAATGTCTAGACAATCGATTTTTCTTTGTCTATCCTACTATAATAGATATGTAATAAAAAAAAATCATCTTCACGCTGTATCCTGCACACAGCAGGGTAGGCAGAGGGAACCTAGCGTTAAGACCAGGGTGTCTTCCCCACTTTCTGTCGAATTCTGGAGGACAGTGGCAGGACTCAACGCCGCGCCTTGCCTCGACACCAGAGTGAAGAAATGGAAATATAAATTTAAGTAAATATTTCAGCTCCTTAAGTGGGGATCGAGCCCACACCCCGCGTCCCCCCCACCCGTAGTTTTTATAGTCACACTTTGTGCCTCTGCGCAACGACTGGCCTCTAATAGATACATAAGCTAAAAAAAAGGTTTTCACGGCTCCTTACCTCTTGAGATTGGGTGGTATCCAGATATGATATGAAATTAATATCAATATTAAGCATTCAGGTCCCTTAAAGCACAGAAATAAAATCAAGCTTCTAAGTTACCTCAAACAAAAGATATGAGCTAAATGCTCATATCATCGTTTTGCATCATGCATCGTTTTTGCTGCATATTGTATGGAATTCGCCGTGTAACAAAAACGGCACTTCCTGTGGACTTAGTTACAAAATTTGGCACAAATTGAGAACTTAGCAAATAGAGGAAAAAAATCTGAAAACTTATATTTGTAGTTTATTTCATATAAAATGTTAAAAGTTTAGTTTGTCAATTTTTATAATTTGTATTTCCCGTTGACCTACAATCTTGAAATTGGTACGTATCCTTCGGTGTGTGAGTCAGTCTCGCACTTGACTACTGTTTTTTTTATATATTTTCATTCAAGGAGGAATCCTTAAACAGTTACTAAATAATACTATTTGGTTGCCACAAATATCCTAATCTTGAGCAAAACGAAGTGGCGTCCATGCTGCGAGTATAATGTCAAATGTTCAGAGATAATAGGTATAATAAACTCTTTATCTGGCTCGTGAGGACTATACAGGATGGAATCATTTGCGTTCCTTTTACGGGATCAGCATATAGGATAAAATATTTCAAACCCATACCTAAAAAAAAAAATCAAGATTCGGATTTTATTCGGATTCGGATATAAGACGGATTTTTCATTTCACGACTTTTATCCAATAACCCATCCCATCTGCCAATTCCATTCTCAAAAAACATACCAGAACGAGAAGCTCTCGCTCTATTTACGCAATTACCAATTTTCTATAATAAATATTAAACTACGTTTAGGTACAGACACCTACGACTCGATTTCGTGAATGAGGCGTGTGCGGCATTATCGCTTTGATAGGTTTGTGTCTGTGTGTGTCCTTCTTAACAAATGGCGTTTTATTTTAAAATGATAATTTTGTTCAAAAAATTACTTTTAGATTTTGCCAAAATTTCTCTTGTTTTAATTGTATTGGGCTTTTATAGAGTAGTTAAAACTGTGGTTTCATTTAAAGTTGTGATGACACAAACACACTGTATACTTAGACATAAGTGCTTCTTCTACGATTTTGTCACCTGACCGAGATTACGATCGCTTTGAAAGGTTGATATTTTATTTTGTTTTTTTTTATTTTTATAGATAACTTTTCAGAATTTCATCTTCTGTGATTCAATTGATATACAGAAAATATTATTTGTATTTATATAAATAAATACTATTACAAAACTGAACGAAAATTGTGTCAATAAAAGTTATAAAAGTTAATTAGGCAATTTAGGAAATAATTTGAAATTAATGCAATATATTATTTTAAAATTATACGTATTTAATTATAAAGTACTAAGAAAATATATCATTATTAAAAGATTACTTAACAGATCAAATCAGTACTTTTAATATAAAATAAAAAAATACGTTTAACGGCATAAATATGAATTTTCTAGCATGGCAAGGATCGCAAAGACCACGCAGACGAAGTTACAGGGGGCAATTAGTGCAAAATAAATTTGAGTAACTTGAAGTAAGTCTTGTACTTTTACAATGTGTTTTGATGGTTCAGCGAAATTCAGCTCAGCCTTCTTAATATTTTAAAGACAGCAAACCATTATTCATCATTAGCACGGATTATTACGTGAATTCTTATACATTATCTGCAAATTTAGACACGTTAATATTAATTACATATATTACTATATACACCACAATAAAAAGCTATTCTAAGGTTCATTTAAGAACTTATTTAGCCTCTGAGCATTTTATTAATTATTGGTGATTTTTTAGAATATTTTTTGTTAGCTTCACGTTATCTGAATCTAGTGTAAGTGTAAGACACTCTGTTCGCATTAAGACATTTCTGTTCTCCACTTTCCGTCGAATTCTTGTGGCATTGCGTGTTGAGTGGCGGAAATAAGTAAGCGAGGAAATGGATTAAAAAATTAGTAATTTTTAAATAATTTATATATAATAAACATGAAATTAAAATCAGAATTCTATAATAATATGAATTGATTCTTAATAAATAAATAATAATATTAATTAATTAATATTAACAATAATATTAATTAATTAATATTTATTTTAAAAGTTATGTGATGGGAAAAAGATTAGAAGCTTATTAATTATAATAATATTATTATTATATTAAGTCACTTAGTGAGCTGTGAGCGGGATACAGCGTGAAGCTGATTTATTTATTTATTTGCTTAGTTTTAAAATTAAAAATTATATATTTTTCATAACCCAATGCTTCCCAACCCAAAGCATTTAATAAATTATAACCAATTACATTATCTACGACGGAAATTTATAAAATTATCATTTTAGTTCAATTCTATACAATAAGAAATTCCAAAATGTATAAACAATTAATAAAAGCCGGTTTTTAACACATTTTGTAAATTAAATGTATGTAGTTAATGCGTTTTTCATTATTCAATCAACCTTGATCTATACTTTGAAGTTTTGAAGAATTATATTACAATGTGTAAGGCAAACGTTTTTAATGATAATTTGAATCGGCAAACCTTTTTTTCTGTTAGCGTTTAGATGCTAAATTATAATATTTGCAGACTTTGTTACTTAATAGGCCTTTTTTATCACACTATTATAACGATCTCACATGACTAGTTGAAATAGTAGGTAAAAGAATTCACATTTTTATATAGTAACTCGAAGGTACTCGAACCTCGATTGAAGACACTATAGGTCGTTCTGTGTAAACGGTTTCCAATGCAGTTGATGTCGGCGGTCAAGAGACATCGGTCTCGCGGTTGCTCTAGTTATTTTTATTTCCGACTTCCCGTATTATCTTGAATCATTATATTTATATTTTTTTATAGTTTCTATTTGACAGTGTTGTTTGTGATTTATATATTGTATTCGAACAATGACGAAGATTTCGCCAGCATTTGTAAAACAGGTACTGTTTATTTTGTTTATATTGTTATTTTATGTTGTTACATATTGTTTACAATTACAGTATTGTTGTTGAAATGTTTGAACGTGTTTTGGAAACTGTTTGTAAAAGAAATATTGTATTGTTTGAATACTGTGAAAATTTGTGCAGCGCTAAATAATAGTAAATAATATTGAAAATACTAAGATACCTTAATAATTTGTTATTTAGAAAACAAAGAAATAACTATTCATGAGGGCTTCGCGGAGGAGGAGGTGCAGGGACACAAGCGTGCGACCGTAACGCGATGGTTGTGGGTTTGATTCGTGGGAATGAATGAAAACCCCGGGAGGATATACGAATATCCCCCCGAGCTATAATAATAGACTAAGATCGCAGGGCCCCCCGATGGTTTAAAGTTAGAGAAAAATAGGTTTTACTAGCAAATTTTCATTTTAAATATATTATTTACGGACTATTTCCAGACCCCTTATAAACACCCAGACCAATCCGATACAGACTAGACCAGACCGATCCGATCGGGCTCATACATCCTCCCAGATAGAGATATACCTTTGTTTGGTGCTACTTCTAAAAGTGGGGCCTCCAAATTCAAATTAGAATGTAGTGCTTAGTAATAGTCCGCAAAATTTGTTAAAATTACGTAGAACTGGCGACCCTGGGATCTTGGGCTATAAGTCAAATAATTTTGATCATAACTCAATACCTTAGAAAAGAATATTTTCACAAATGTTCTTTAAGATTACAATTATTATAAAAATTGGATGCATTAAAATGTATCTATAAATACTTCACGATAATGTAATTACTGTACAATTATCTGTTACTTATTAAAACCAGTTTCATTTATACTATATAGTATAAGTTAAGACTTATGTCTTGATCAGGAGGAAGTCATTGGTTGTAAATTTCTTTCTAAAATGTTTTTAAAAATAATAATTGAGGCCAGTCGGCACAAGCGTGGTTTTCCCACAAAATGACTGACTCGAGGAAAGGAAATATTTAAAATATTTATTTATTCGTTCTGTTATCGAGGTAAAAGAGCAGCGTTGAGTTCCGCCATTTGTTGAGTAAATTATTATCGAAATTAGGCTCCCTCTGCCTATTCTGTTACATGCGGGGTACAGTGTGACATTGAAAAAAAACAAATACAATAATCGAAGCATCATTTAGCATAGCAAAAGATTCAATGCAATATAAGAATCAATACAATATACGGGGGTTTTGTATTTTTTTAAATACAAATATATCATATATGAAACGTATTTACGCATATTTTTAAAATTTTATACATTATCACACTTTATTCAAGCTACGAAATGAAAGAACAAAACTATACGAAATATACTTTAAATATTTTCCAGGTAAATTAATCTTACTAGGTATGTTTACAGATACGAAGTACATTTTGATATTTTCGAGGGGCAGTGGAGCAGAAATGATAATCGTTGATTCGATCCCACTTCGGGGGAATCAAATGATTTCATTTGAGCACATTTTGAGTCTTTTTCTCTTAGAGTTCCACCATTAGTAAAAGGTTTGTCTTAAATTTGGTCGGAATGCAGAAAACCATGTGTCTTAATTACATTAGATATCTGCTATCCCGCTGTATTTGAACAAGCCTGAGCAAGCCTGAGCAAGCTTAGTGGTCAGAGCGCTAGGTCGGTCGGTCCAGGAAGCACAGGTTCGAGTCCTGCTACGTTCAAATTTTTATACGTTTTCTAAATAAGTATTTAACAAGCCTTAAGTTGAGCAGAAACAATTTTTGTCTTTTTTCAGTTTTGACATGAAAATTATTTATTCGCTTATAGAATTTTTATAATATTCTATCAAGATATGCCTGAGTTATGTGTTAATAAGCGAGATTTTTCCTATTATCAGGTTTCATAACCTCAATTCTGTTGATTTTACATTACGAATTACAATTTGCGATACTGAAGACTGAATGATTGCTTATTTATCGTACAAATAAGCACATAAGATATTTTTTTTACTGCATAGTAAAGTATTTAATCATAACATTGTCGCTTTTATTTTAAATATCCAATAGTTTATAATAAATGAATATTTAATTTTACTATAGATTTAGTCTTGTCATAAATATTATTACTAAGAAAAACATTTTTCTTTTATTGTACGTAACATTTATTAGTATTAAAGTGGTTAACTAGTTTAGGTTGTGGAAAGTAAGGCCAATGGTGTAATCTTTTATAGGTTGCAAGTTCTAAGTATTTTTTTAAAAAACGTACAGAATTTTTCGAATTTCGTGCACAACATCACTAGGCCAATTTACGTTGTATGGAGAAAACACGAAAGAGTTTATAATGTAAAAGAAGCGACAAAGTTCAAGTTTTGATGTGAATCACATGATCTCTCTCTCCGCTCTAAGAATACCTTATCTCTAAAAACTCCTTGCCACTCCTCTTCCTTTTACACAAATTCTTTTGCAGTTAAATCCGTACGCTTGTGGAACTCTCTTCCAATAACAGTCAGACAAGCTAAAACCTTAATGACATTTAAAAAAAGACTTAAGGAATATTACATGACACTAGAATCCTAAGTATAATTAACTATTGCAATTATTTTTTTTTTTTACATACATAATGTGTATAAATTTGTATATATGTATTTATGTATAAATGTATGTATGTATGTATGTATGTATGTATGTATGTATGTATGTATCAATATGTGTAGGTTTAATCTAAGTGTATGTATTGTTGCATTTATATGTTAATTTATATATTATTAATTGATAATATACTCAGTGCACCTCTTCCCATTTAACTCATTATCTCCTCTACCACAAGGTTGCCTGGAAGAGATTGCTCATTTAGCAATAAGGCCGCTTATTGTCATCATATCGATAATTATGAACATCGTCTTATTGTAAATATTGGTGTACAATAAAGAGTATTTTACTTTTTACTTAATACGATAATTAAAAGAGATCCGGTTAAAATCCTATCGACACCTACAACAAAATAATAAATATATAAACATATACATGGGGTGAGTAATACATACATGTTAGCTTATAATTTAATATTATTATGACTATCATATTTACACAAAAAAATACATAAAGACTAAACACAAACATTAACAAGCAATTGATATTAAGGGGACGAAGAACTTTAGGAGGAAATATATCAAATAACGAATTAACTTACAGATAAGAAAACACAATGAACAATGATATAAAAATATCAGATTAGTAATATTCTGTTTATTTTTAATTGTAACAGTACTTATGGCCAGATTATTATGATTCGATTCGATATTATTTATTATTCGATTTCTCCGTCATTTGTGTTCACATTTTTTTAATTTGAAAGGGCGCGCTCGAAGAGCTTCATGGTATGCTCATAATTTTAATGCCCCTATAACTACCTCAATCTTGAACAGTGCCCCTTCACTTGTAAATAGGGATACTGAAGCTAAGCCGCCACTGGTGGGGCATCTTTCCAGTGTTCAAGATATGGTTAAAAAGTTTCAGTAAGCATGAGCACACCAAGAGAGCCCAGCGATTTCCGCTTTTGATCGGAATGTCGTCAGGTCCAACCGCTTTTCCGTTCTTCTTGTATCGAAGGCAATTACGATTTTCGTCAAAAGCAATCGGCGCAATAAGTCCGAGGTTAGGCGATGGGTCGTGGTGTAGACTGCATGGGTGCTGAGTTTTCACCACCTCCTGGAAGTAGCTTCTCCAACTCTCCTGTACGAAGGCATGACTACAGAGCAGCGTGCTTTGGGAATCTCTGACGCAAAGACATTTTGCGAAATCTTGCGTCGCTTTATCCAAAGCATCCTGAGCAGTCTCGGTGTTAGTCGAAAGAGTACTTTACACTTCTGCCTGGAAGTCGGTCTGCATGGGTCCATTCAGCAACCTCCACTTGATCCGAGGCTTACATTTCTCGGTTACTTTCCACTTTAGAGTGACGTTGAAGTCCATGACAAGAAGATGATATTAGGTCGTCAGTCTTTTGCCTGGAATGACTTTACAGCTAGTTACCCTTTTTATGCCACCGTCTCGTCAATAAGTAGTCAATTTGAGTTGAGTTCGACCCGCTCGTATACGTGATAAGGTGCTAAGGATTTTTTTGGAAGAACGTATTCAAGACAGCCAGACTTATAATTACCAAAAGAAATCGTTCATAACTGAATATATCAATCTGTTGAAAAATGCAGCATAATGTCATAACACTAGGTTCCCTCAGCCTACTCTGCTGTGTGCTGAATACAGCTTGAAGCTGTATATTTATATAATAGTCAAAGACGTTTCATGTCCAACACTGGATACACTAATACTGTACAACCATTAAATGCAATTAGCTTCTGAAATTTCAGAGTCCTCTGATTGATAATGAAGCCCATATATTAAATGTACAACTTAATCAAGTGACTGATGTAACAGCTAATCATGTAATTTCAAGTTACAGGAAGTATTTAAGTTTGAAGGAAATCTACAATAATGACTGTTTTCAAATCATTATTATTGTTTCATTCTGTTTTGTTATGGTGTTTTTAAAAACATTCAGTTGCCTTCAATATTGTTTTTTATAAAAATTGTCCTTAATTTTTAGACGAGTTCTTTTGCTAAAAAGAGGAGGTCCTATAATTGATATTTTTTTTCTATGTCTAATATCCATCGATGGTTTTTTTGAACTGCTTTAGAAAAAAACCTTCAACGTATCGTCCCATTTGCCAAGTCAGTATCTGATAATGAAATCCCAAAGAAATCTAGGGAGGTTAATTAGAATAATTAGATATTTACTCCTTGTAGCCATTATTTATCATGCTATGCCATCATCTATCATTGTTGGTGATGATATGAGACGCAATTCTTTTAATATTATAAAAGTTTTATAGGGCTCGTAATATATTATAAAGTAAGATAATGATGGAAGGCACAATTCCTGCCTTTGTTCTTTCCAACTTTAACTTGTATATTATGTAGCTAGTGGGTCCCGCGCGGATTCGCCCGCTTTGATTATTTTAGTAATTAGGTAGGTACTGCTGTGCACTTTATAAATTGTAATTTTCTTTTTTGGTATTTTATTTGATTTTACTCGCAAAAATTGTTGTATTCAATAGAAAAAATCATATTTTCGCGTATAAAAAATTATAGATAGGCGTACGACAAATGGATTTGTAAATTCTTATACTGCGAGAATTTCGGGATGAAAAGTATATGTTTCCTCATAGCCTCTTTCATTTGACAGTAAAAATCAATTTCAATGTTCAACTTAAACAGCCCAGATAAACAGAAAGTCAGAAAAAAATATTGTTTATTTTTGTTTTATTATCATCTAAATGCTATATGCATTTGAAAAAAGAATGGTTATTTTGAAATCACAGACACTTCACTTTAATTTATATGTATAAAGTATAGACGTATAGATAGATTGGTTTGGTGTATTTAGGGAAAATTGATAAGGTATTTTAGTAAGGTCTTTATATTTATAAATATAAATAATTAATTAACTTTTTGAGATTTTAATAGATTTTGGTGGTAAAAATGGTCTAAATACGACCATTTTAAACGACCATATAATAAAATGTTCATTTATTTCATACCTATGAAGGTACGCGCGCACGGCAAATGCGATTTTTTCCACGTAAATCTCTAACTCGCGGGGGTTCCGGGATGAAAAGTAGTCTATATATTGCTCCATAATCCAGACATACAGAAAAACATTTAAAAATATTTGTTGGTGTTGTTAGTATAGTGTTAATAATTATATTTATTTAAAAAACAAGTTTCTTTAAAAAATCATAGGCAGACAATTGAATTTATATGTATATATTAACTCAGCTTCACGCATACAGCAGAGTAGGCAAAGTGAACCTAGTGTCCACTTTCTACCGAATTTTTCGAGGCATTGAGTGGCGGAACTGAACTCAACGGGCTTTTTGCCTTAGTGCCAGAGCTCAGAAATAAAAATATTAAGGTATAATAAAAATGAAAATATTCGTAATAAATGTATATATGTATAGATAAATATTGAGGCCAGTCGTGGTGCAGTGGCACACTGAAGTGTGACTGTAAAACCGCCTGGTTGTGGGTTCGATCCTCACTCGAGGAGATAAAATATTTACTTAAATTTATATTGGTGTGTAAATAACTATTATTTACATTTATAGTTTAATGTGTTATTATATATTTCAATATTGTAATTTATTTATTTATCATTTATACACATACATAAAATCATACATACATTTAATAGGATTTATATATTTTATAGTATTCGTATTTAGTATATTTATATGAAAGCGCTCGCTGCCGTTGACCGAACCGGTAAGGCGTCCTAATATTTACGCCTACCCCCTTGTCGACGGCATATTTTACACATATCAGTCGATGCTTGCCACTCGATGCGCTTTCCATACGTTCCAATGTTTTCTTTATTATTTTCATCCAAATCAGTATTTATTTTGTTCTCTTTTATATATATATTTGTGGCTGACTTTTGTATAAACTGTGTCGTGAATAATTATTTGTGTTTAAGCTATATGTACTTTAAAGTGGTGTTGAATATATAAGTGTCAACCGTAAGTGAACTTTTATTCATCTCCTAACACTACAGGTTATTGCGGCAGAATTCTTCTAGGCAACCCTAGTGTAATCTATTCTACTATTATGTATCATTCTTAAATCTAAGTTTCATTAGAAAAACAGATCCCTGCAGATTTAAGTAATGGGATCTCGACCTAATGGTTCTGGGTTTGTTTCCCGCTTTTTAAGACAAAGTGCGGCGTTGAGTCGTAGCACTCACCGTGTCTTATCTTAAATTCGGGCATAGGTACATTATGCATATTTTGCTATATGCGAGTCATAATGTACTATGAAGTTGAAAAGAAAACTTCTATAAAAATCTGCCAAGTTGCATTCGAATAAAATTCTAATTAACCAGCATGTTTTATGTGATACTGAACAAGAAATTATACATTTCAAAAAGATAACGAGGAAAATATATTATAATCATTAAAAATGTATAGTAAAATGATAAAATAAAAAGAACTTTATTAAATAATAAAAAATGTCAGTTTATATAATATCTTATTAATAATTGCGATTCAATAGTACGATTAATGGAATATAATTCTGTGGACCATTTTTAATTAAGTCATTAGCTTGTGCTAATGTACATGCGATAACTAATATTATGATTATAAAAAGTTCTTTGATTTTCACGACTATTACTCATGTTAAATGAACACATTTTAACCGGATTAATCGCGTATATATGGTATTATACATTTTTGGAAACCCGACATTTCGTACCAAATATATGCGATTTTTATATAAGAATAACATATAGTCTACTATTATGTATAGAGTTTATAGAATTTGGCTACTATATAATAATAAATAAGCGGTCGAAGCTGCTTTTAGTTTGTTAATTGATAAATAAATATCTGTAAAATGCAGGTAGTTAATGTACTCACTGCACAAACGTTTGCCGTGTAATATTTTTTACACGGTGAGTATGGTATGGTAGACCAAGGAAAATTTTATGGAGAATCCTTTCACAGTGGATTATCTGATGACATGCGAGCTACAATCGTGTTCGCTGCGAATGGTACATTACACACCATATCGTAGGATATGTGGATAATCTATAAGGGACTTAGATCGCTGGATATATGATGGTAAATTATTCCACGGTTACTAATATACCTTTAACTTCTTATTTTTTTTGATTTGGAGATTGAGATGAACCCAAGTATCAGATCAAAGAAAGTGTCAATCAACGAGGAGGGGGTTTTTTTTGTATATGGGGATACCATATCGGTCTGTATAGTTACTTACTATGTATATCTAGTTACGTCTAAATAATTAAGTCTACTATGTAAATCTAGTTCTAATGCGAAGACTTTGTGGACACACAAGTTTGTTCATGTTTTTGCCTTATCAGTCAAATCACTAGATAGTAGTAGTAAATGCTGATACTAGTACTATCAATAGATAGTACTAGTATTGGATTAGTCAATACCAGTAAGAACAAGTGGTTAATTTTTTTTTTTGTATTGATCAGAAGATTTTGCCGTCCTTTTAGAGAAAGCCAGGTGCAAAATATTAAACCACTACTAGCAAATGTTAAACCACTAATACTTTTTTTATTATTAAGCAATGTAGACAAAGGGAGCTTAGTGTTAATATAAGCTCTACGATTTGCTCGATATAAATATTGTTTAAAGATTCTTAATTCGTTTTATAGCTTCTGAGATGGCTTAGATTATGATTGATGATTACACTTATATTTGTAACATAAAATACAACAGTGAATAAATCGGGTAAGGGATTTAATATTCGGTGGAGTAGTATGCATACGTACCAGTGTTGCCAGCCGTACCGATTTTAGCGGAACGTCCCGACTTTTAGCGCCAAATTAAAAGGAAACGGGAAGCTATAGTATTTTTTTTCATTTGTGACTTTTCGACATTATAAAGGATCCATATTAATAAGGTATTTCTGGCTAACCAAGAATTATAAAATTTGGTAGCTGGCATCTGCAGATAGTACTAGTTTAGGAAAAAAAACTGAAAACTATAAATTTGTGGTTAAATCCTAAAAAATAATAACCTTAAATAAATAGGTGGTAAAAATTGTTATTAAAGCCGCTAGTTCAAGCTAAGTATCAGATGAAAGGGCTCTGGCTAAGCTAAGCTTGAATGCTATCAGATGAAAGGGCTCTGGCTAAGCTAAGCTTGAATTTTAGAAAAAGGTCTAAACCTCTAATTTTTGTACGGGACCCACGGTGGGCGAGCTAGACTCGCGCTTGTCCGGTTTTTAAATATCTTTCATCAAAATCTGCTTTTATCGCCAAATTGATTTGTCTATACAAATATTGTTATTGTTTTATATGATGTATCTACATAAAACACGAAAATAGGATGAAATATGAATTTCGTTACAGTTTTTATATGAAATAGAAACATTTTAGGAATTCAATATTTGTAGTACAAACTACTCGTACATGTAAACCTTTTAAAGAATTGCTAATATTTTTTTTTTGTTTCGAATAAAAACTTTTATATAGAACAGTATACATGTATTTAGATGCTATTTATATATATATAATATATATATATATATATATATAATATATATATATATAATATATATATATATATATATATAAATATATATATATAATAAATATATATATAATATATATATATATATAATATATATATATATATATATATATAATATATATATATATAATATATATATATATAATATATATATATATATATAATATATATATATATATAATATATATATATATATATATATATATAATATATATATATATAATATATATATATATAATATATATATATATAATATATATATATATAATATATATATATATATATAATATATATATATATATATAATATATATATATATAATATATATATATATATAATATATATATATATAATATATATATATATAATATATATATATATATATATATATAATATATATATATATATATATATATATATATATATATATATATATATATATATATATATATATATATATATATATATATATATATATATATATATATAATTTATTTATTTCCTCATCAGTGTCCACTGTTTTAAACTACATAAATTATAGTACAAGTATGAAGATACGATAACAAATAAGAGTATAGATAATAAACATACCACCACAAACATAATATAGCAAATTAAACAAGAATATTACAATTGAAATGACATAACAGGGAAAACAAACAAAAGGAAAATAAAAGTGCAACGAAGGACAATTTAGTATGATATGATAAATATGATGGCAAGACAAGACAGACTTAAATTCGACAAGTCACATCCGGTCTATAGCTTTCGTTAATAAACTAAATAGAAATACTTATCATTATCATTAAAATAGGGGCCAGTCGTTGTCAATCCACACTGCTGGCGCAGGGGCATAAGGTGTGATTGTAAACGCGACTGGTTGGGGCATCGATCTCCAGTCGAGGAAATGAAATATTTATTTAAATTTATTTTTCCATTATTTCGTTCTGGTGTCTTGGCTAAGGACGGCGTTGAGTTCCACCACTCAACACGCAATGCCTCTAAAGTTCAGTGGAAAGTGGGGAAGCGTCTTAACACTCTAGGCTCAAAGATACAGCGTGAAACTGGTTTTTTTTATCATTAAAAATATAAAAATCTTCACGCTGTATCCCGCACACAGCAAGACGTGAAGATTTTATTTTATTTACCAGATTGCGTCACAGGGACACTATTACGAATCGAATCGAATGTGTATTTACTATTGGTTTTTAAGCTGTATATTTAACTGCATTAAAAAGCAGTAATGCAGTTAGCATTAAAAAGAGACAATAAACAATGAACAATTTACCTATTTCCGCAAAAATATGTATATCCTTAATAAAGTGTTCCGCGTACAATTGGTGCTATCATAAAGAGACAATGATCGAAATGTCTTCCCTTTAACTATAGTCTAAATTCACAAGAGTACATACCATACCATTTGAGTCATTGAACTACTTTATTGATTAATTAGTCAATAGTTTAATAGTTATTATTATTGTAATAAAAATCCCTTTCCTCGAACGGGAACTGAACCTACAATCTGTCGCGCTTAAATATAACATACAAGTCCGGTACCCGTCAATAGTCAGTCCGACATCGCGTGTTAGGTGGCGGAAACCAACAATGGACTTTATCCAATCAACCAATTGTTATCCAGATCATCATTACAAATTGAATGAAAGAATTCAATTATTGTTTTCAAATTTAAGCTATTATTTATTAGTTTTTGATAGTTTTGAATATCTAATGTATACAATGGTAAATATTAAGTAATATAAAGATGGCTGCAGAATTCCCCTTTATAGTAGGTATGTATAACCTATTTCATTAAGGATAATTAAAAATAAATGTATATACTAATTTATTTATATATTGTAAAACAGGTTTCAATTTATCATATCGACTCATGGGATGTTGTCGTATTTTGATTTTTGAAGGCACAAGCATGTGACTGTAAGAGTGACAAATTGTGGGTTTGATTCCCACTCGCTCTGGTAAAAAGGCAAAACGCCACGTTGAGTTTAGCCACTCAACACGCGGGGAACGCAAGTATTTTAACGGGAACGGAGTGTCTTAACACTAGGTCCTCTTTGCCGCAAGCAAACCCTGCAAGGTGCGGGATACAGCGTGAACCTTAAAAATTATAAATAGGCATATGCCTATACGCTGTATCCCGCACCGCCCGTGCGGATTTCGCTGTATACAGTATATACTGTATACAGCGAAATCCGACTAAAGCAGTATTTGCCTTTTGTTGTTGAAATCACGACCTCGGTGCTTCACTGATTATACAATCACGCAATATCACTTAAGGCAGTCTTCCTTCAATGGGTTTATTACCGTTTTTAATATAAGAAAAAAAATCTTCTCTATAGATAAATCCTAGAGAACTTGAAATTGTTCGTGTAGGTTATTGTTATAGCGTTATTGAGTACTGGAATGTAATAATTAATGGTAATTTTGGAAAATGGCAGTAAAATAAAAGTTGAAAAATTATATGAAACATCTTGTTTTTCTATTAATTCGTAATTTAAAATTCATCATTACTAACTAAAGAGTTGAGGCCGTCGTGTCGCAAGGGCACAAGCGTGTGACTGTTACGTGGCGGCTGTGAGTTGGATTCCGATTCGGGGAAATGATTTATTATTTGTTAATATTTTCATTTCTCTATGCGAAAGCGGGTAGCGTAGTGTTTACCCAAATTACAGTGGAGGCCTGATATTGATGGATTCGCGAATAGACTTAGCTCTGCAGCTTTCACAGTCAAAAAAAAAATAGATTTTTTACTGATTTGGAAACGGCTCGACTTGTTTACATCAGCTAATTCGAATTCGTCATCCTTTATTGAGGCAATATGTACGCTTTTACAATAGGATGCCAGAAAACGTCAGAGAAAGAAAAATCCCTGACGTTTTCTGGGATAACGATTTAAAAAAAATGTGAAAAAAAACGTTTGTGTTTTAAAATTTTGTAAGTGAATTGCTCACTAGAGTATGTTTCAAGGATATTATTGTCACAAATAATTAAATATGTATTTGTATAAAATTTATTTAAAAAAAACCCTGTTGAGTTGCTTGCGCCGGTTTTTCTTAGGTTTTTTTATGGAAAAGACATGGCAAACGAGCGTGCGGGTCACCTGATGGTAAGTGATTACCGCCGCCCACGACTCCGTGCAACCCTAGAGGAGCTACAGGTGCGTTGCCGGCCTTTAAGCTGGGTTGGGCGCCGGGGCCCGGCATTACCTGATGCGAAACACAGTGGCATAAAGCCACTACTTGACGCCGGTTTTAAATGTTGGGGGTGGTAATAAGCCGGTCGAGTCTGCCCATGCGTGTTGCCATTGCTGGCGACGTGACTCTACCACACGTACTTTAGTCGCCTCTTACGACACAACCAGTACCAGGATGATTCTATTCTAGGCCAGGATTATACGGCATAAAACTTTAGTGAACTGGTGGTAAATTGGTTGACGTTCAAAAAATGAAACCTGTGTCTTCTTATTTTGAATAGTTATTTGACGTTGACTTTAATATATAACAACAAATTAATATACTCGAAAAACAAGATGCTTCATATAATTTGAAATGAAAACATTAATGTTAAAAAAATATTTCATTTCCTCAAGTCAGGATCGAACCCACAACCAGTGTATTTGAATGACTGGCTTCGATTCTTATATAATTTATTTTATATAACATCGTGCATGGATAGCATTTTATTTTTGACAAAATTTTAAGACTTTTAGAAGAGGCTAGGCTAGGCACAACCTATGATGGTCATTAATTTGATTCTCGTTTAGGGGGATATAATGATGATATTTAATTTATTTATGCTGCCTAGGTTCTATCACGAAGAAAAAGTGGGAATGAAGTTGAGATACAATACACATAAGTAGTAATTACTTATTACGATTTGTCTTACCCTTCTTTGTTATTATAGTTATTTAATCAAATTAAATAATTAATTTGTGATTTAAAGTTAAAAACAGATTTACAGAAAAACTAGTAACAATGTTTTGAGATTTTAAGTGTATATATAATACAATTATAAATAAAGTATACAAATAATTGGGCTTTAATAAAAAATGATATCCTTGATGGTGTTCTTAGGAAATAATAATTTGACAAGGTAGATTTTTTTTAAATATTAAGCATATTTTGGCCTGACACATATTAAGAATACGAGCTTGGGCCATACAATTGTCCAATATGGGGATCCGGATAATAAAATCTAAATATAAAAAGATTGAGGATGCTGGTGCGTGGGTTTCCTCTGCGATATCCTGTGACACGTAACGGCCGGTACTTAACTCTAAATTGTTTCAGTTATGGCTGACCTTCGGCGCCTCGCTGGCTTTCCTTATCATCGGTCTTGTCAGAGGATATTCTGCTTCCGCTATTCCTTCAATAGAAAGTCTGGATTCTTTCTTAATACAGAATAGTGAGCAGAAGTCGTGGATCGGTAAGTACAATTTACATATAGATACCGATAATATAAGACGTATCGAGTTTTTTAGATCGAGCGATTTTTACATATTTTATTTATCATTTTGTTTTTTAGTTTCACGCTGAATCCCGCATATGTAGCCACTTTCCGTCGAATTTTCGATACATTGCGTATTGAGTGGTGGGACTTAACGCTGCGCTTTGTCTTGTTACCAGAGCAAGAAAATTAACATAAAATAATTCATTCCCCCGAGAAAGATTCAAACCACCAAATGGCCGTCTTGAAACTAAATATATAATATGTTATATAATATGGTATACCCGTATATTTAACGAAAGTTGAATAACTTTCGTTAAAGATTAAAATTTAGCATAAATTCGATTCTCAGCTTCTATTCGAAGTCTCCTTAAACGTATGTAATGTTCTAGTTGTATAATATTTAGTTACAAATGGTTGTCTGCAACTTCGTTTGGGTAGACTTTGTAACTTCTATTTAATACCCGTTAAAATTAAGAATTATAATCAAATTTACTTCATGCTGTATCCCGCACACAGCAGATTAAGCAATGGGAACCTATTTTTAATACACTCCGTTCCACATTTTTCGCCGAATTTATTGAGGCATTGCGTGATGCCCTGCGTGATCGAGTTGATTCTCGTGGCCTGGCTTTTGTCTTCTTGCCAAAGCGAAGAAATGAAAATATTAATAATGATAGTTTAGCCCTCCGAGTCAGGATCGAAACCACAACCGTCGCGTTGCAGTCACACCCTTTTGCCCCTGCCACGACGGCCTTAAATTGAAATTTAAATAAAAAAATCTGAATCGTTTAGATATCTTACTAAGTAACAATACTTGTTCAGTATTGTTTTACATTATTTTTAATGATTTAATAAACATTTTTGTAATTGAATTACAAACTATTTTTTTCCCGATTATTTGTTAATGTCTCTGATGTTACACAGGTGCGATACCACCATTAGGTGCTTTCTTGGGTAGTATGTGTTCTGGACCTCTTATGCAGCGCGCAGGTAGAAAACGAACTCTACAACTGACTGCACCGCTCTGGGCAGCCAGCTGGCTGTTACTTGGTTTCGCACCCAATTTTGCACTCATTCTTCTGGGTAGGATAACATCGGGGCTATGTGTCGGCTTCGTCTTAGCTCCAGCACAAGTATATGTAAGTTTACGTTAATATTTTTAAATTACCCATCTTAGGTGGCATAGTCGGCAGAGGGAACCTAGTGTAGTGTATAAAACACAAATCCTCAAGACATAATCGATACTTTGCCTGTTTACCATAAGTGGGAAAGGAAATTATTAAATAATTTAATACCCTGAGTGAGAATCGAACCCGCCGTCGTTTACAGTTTACGCAAACCTTGTGCAACAGCGTCGCAACGGCCTTATTAAATTACTCATATATAATTATAGTAAATATATAATATATATTTTACTATCTTACTCAGATATCTCTAATAATCATAACGTAATCGCGAGTAAAGCGAGCGAGGATTATGTCAACAATATAATAATACCTTTTGTAACTTAATATGCTTTAAATAATATTCTATAAAATATGTCCGTTATTAACTGAATGATTGTTAGATTACGAACCGTCGAAATACACAACGCCGACACACCAAGTAAATTTGGTGTTTAGGTTCCGTTGAAAATATTGATGAGCTCTAAGACAGTAGTAGAAATTCACAAAATTTCTACGGGAACGGAAAATAAAGAAATTTTATATTCTAGTTCCAAGTCGTGAGATACGAGTCACGTGTGTGAAAATGATTATAATTTTTGTTGATCAACAGAGTCAAGAGTCATGGTATAATTGCTCACTTATTGTGATCTACAATAGCATTAGACGCAGTTTAGTGATATACTTATCTCACATAAAATGTTTGCCTTGAGTGACTTGGTCCGACATAAATAAATAGCAGTTATTAAATATAGGGGGGTAAATAAATAAAATAATGATGGCTGCCACGGGTGTGACTGTAGACGAGATTTCGTGATTGAAATTAAATTTTCCATTCTTTCTATCTGGTAACGAGGCAAAGCCCGGCGTTAAGTTCCTCCGATCAACACGCCCTGAGTGATGGAAGGAGTGGGGAACGAAGTGTCTTAACACTATGTTCGCTCTGCCTACCTTCTTATATACGGGATTTAAACCACGGTGCAGCGTATTTATATTTCAGCTTCACGCTGTATCTTGTACATAGCGGGGTTGACAGTGTGAACCTAGTGTTAAAACACTCCGTTGTCTACTTTCCGCCGAGGCATTGAATGATGAATGGCGGAACTCAACGCCGGGCTTTTGCCTTGGTACCAGAGCGCAGAAATAAATATTTAATGAATTAATCGAACCCACAACCCTCGCTTTACAGTCACATCTTCGTGCCCTGCGCCACGACGGACTCAATATCCTATATATTAATTTATTGCAGGTTAGGGCCTACCTAACTCTCTTTACTTTATGTTTATTTAGCCAAGATGTTCTTACGTTACTAAGTAATGAGCACGCAGACAAACCAAATCAGACGAAAACAAAATATGTTTCGTATCTTAATAGATTCGGCGGAAAGTGGGGATCGGAGTGTCCTAACACTCTCTACCCAGCCACATGCGGGATACAGTGAGAGCTGAAAAAATATCCTAACAGTAAAATACTATCACATTGGTTGTAACCTATTGTCCAATACAAAGAATTAGTTTAATATTTCTGTTAGTGTTGTCCGTAGATATGTACATAAGTACTTATTGTGAAGTAAATGAGAATGCCATGTTAGAGGCATATTGTCTATGTTCAGAGGAGTCTATAATCTTTAATATAAGCAACGTTTGAGTTAACATAAGCGTATATTCAATATTGAGATAATATAATATATACATTAACATAAGAATATACGTATAAGAGTCTGTTCATTCATAATTATCTTATGAACAATTATGTATGTACATTATATGTTGTTAATTATTACGGTCATTTTACACCTTGCGTCTAACTGAAGTGATTAGTGAAACATTTAAAGATATGTTAATATTACTGTTTTTATTATTATTTGGTTTTAGTTTCACTCTGTCTGGTTTTAGTTTCACTCCGCATATGGCAGGGTAGGTGGGGGGAAATAATAATAAGTAATCTTGTTAAGACACTTCTGTTCTCCACTTGCCGTCGAAATCTGGAGGCATTAAGTGTTAAGCGGCGGAACTCAACGCCGCGTTTCGCCTCGTTACCAGAGCGAGAGACTGGAAATATAAAATATTTCATTTTCTCGAGTGAGAATCGAACTCACAACCTTTGCGTTTTTGTGTTTGTCTGTCTGTCAAGAGCTTTTACGTAATACTCGTAATTCAACTCGATTGAAGATCAATTATTACAGAAACTTTACATAAAGAGCCTGAACATTTATCTAATAATTGGGGACATCGAGATGAAATTCAAACCAAATACTCATATCTTCGGCTCCATGTTTTCCTGTAAAGAATGTATTTCTACATTTACTTAAAAAAAGATATGGCTCTTTATATCGCAAAAAATGCGTAGTTTGATAAAATAAAGAGAATTTTGAAATTTTACATCTACAGGTAGTACTATTTCAGGAAAAAATCTGATAATTATACATTTCCGGTTAAATCCTAAAAAATAATAGCCTTAAAAGGAAGGTAAAATTTTGTTTATACTACTAGTTCAAGTGAGGTATCAGATGAAAGATCTCACAATGAGGCCATCTCACTGAAACCGTAACTGTTGTGGGTTCGATTCCCACTAGGGGCAAATAGTTGTTCTTAAAATAAAAACAATTATACCTGTTAATTCAAGGTAAATTGAGGTGTTGAGTTCTATTTTTCTTACGTTCTTAGTTTTCTTACGTAATTTCCAAAAAACTTTGTGGAATGTGGGCAAGGAATGTGTTAATTCTTAATTCCTGCTGACTAGTCTGGTGTGCAGGAAGAGAGAAAGAAAGATTACGCGGCGGATTACAAACAAAATACTGCAAAAACGATGCATAAATGCTCACATATTTTGATAAGGGAACGTAAAGTTGAATTCAATATTTGATATTAATTTCTCTACACAATCTCGAGATAAAAGATATGAACACAATAAAAAAAAGTATTTATTTTATTAAAATATTTTGTTTTCAGGTAAGCGAGTGCTGTGATCCAGAGATACGGGGTCGTTTGGGCTCTTTGCCCACTTTGTCTATGTCTTTCGGTATCCTAATATCATACATAGGCGGCAACTGGCTTTATTGGAGATATCTAGCCTTTCTTTCAGCCACGTTTTGTGGTAAGAACTTTTGCAGCTTATTAAATATTAATGAAATGAGGCCGTTGTGGCACAGGGTCACAAAGGTTTGACTGTAATGTGAAGGTTGTGAGTTCGATCCCCACTCAGGGGAATAAATTATTATGTGTTAATATTTTTATTTCTTCGCTCTGGCATCAAAGGAAGAGCCCAGCGCTAAGTTTCGCCTCTTAACACGCAATGCCTGGAAAAATTCGGCGGAAAGTGGGGAACGGAGTATCTTATTAGGTTTCCTTTACCTATCCTGCTGAGTGCGGGATATAGTATGAATTGATTTTTTTAAATAATAAACAAACCGACTGTGAAGCAACAGTTGTGGGCTCGATTGTTACTCGAGGAGTGGAATATTTTCATTTTCTTCGCTCTGGTAACATACACATACACATTACACAGACAAAGCGCAGCGCTGAGTTCCAGCAATTAACACGCAATGTATCAAAATTTGGACGGAAAACGGAGTACGGAATGTCCTAACATAATGTTCCCTTTTACCCTTTTGTTTACCCTGCTACATGTTAGATACAGCTTGAAGCTAGAAAAATATTAATTGTTGGGTATTATTTATTAGCCGCAGTATGGTTTTGTTATTCGAAAGAATAAGTGTCTAGCAAAATCAGTTTCTAAGTTCTTGGAAAATGGAGAGCAAAGTGTCTCTACACTACGTTCTCTCTTCTGGAAAAAATGTAAATATGATTATAATATAGCTTGTTTCTGAATCTGTTAATAATAAATATGTTTATAATATAGTTCGTATCATAAAAGTAAACATTTCAGAAAATCATTATTTCTCAATAATAATTGACCACGTTCATATAAAATATTAATGAGTTTCACGGTTACGGTCAGGAAAAATAGCAAACAGAAAGTGGATCGGAGAGAACGAGTTATCCTTTTTCTGTTTATTTTTCCTTTGACACATTGTTGGCTGGGTCATTGTAACCAACGGTGCGCTTTATTTCATAACCACTGCTTACAATTTAGATATTCTTTAGTAACAATCTATAGTTGCATAAATAGAGTGTAAATCATAATAAAAAGTTTTTTTGTTTCACTCTATTTGCAGTACTTAGATGAAGGAGGTAGAACAAGAGGTGATTTAATATTCAAATTTTAATTAAGCTTAATCCATATATGACGTGAGTACGTGTTATCTGTCTCACATAGTATAACCGTTATCAATCATCTTTTTGTATGGAATAGAAAGTGTCTTTAAATTGTTTTAATTGTTTGGTCACAAACTTTGGTTGATGTAGTATTAAGTTAACAATCTCTATAATACAACAAAAAATATAAAATTGAGCAAGACGGTTGGTGGATCAATTCCTACACGGGGAAATGAAATATTTTATATTTTCATTAACTGGCTTTAGTGACGATGCAAAACGTGGCGTTGAGTTTCACCACATAAACTGCGATTCCTCAAGTATTCTTTGTTTTTATATTAAATATTTTATATTTGTACGCATTTGACCGCATCAAGCCTGATGAGCGTTGATACGATCTACGCTTACCTAGTAAGTATTCGTTGACTCTGTTTTAGAAGACCCCAACATATTGTAAGTCATAGGATATACAGATGCCGACAATGAGTTCTTATCTCTCGCAATGTAGTTTATCCACACTGTGAGAGATGAGAGAGAGAGAGAGAGAGAGCCTAGTAGCCTCAAAGCGTTTCGTTCGTACGTTAGGAATTTCTACCATGTAAGTATGGCGTGATGCTGTATTCCTACAGGTTCTGTGATAAAAAGGGGCTGGGGGAATTAAGTTATGCAAATCTAGGGTACACTCTCCAAAATGTATACGGCAAAACATAGACAACGATGTAACCCTACGCTCGTGGCTAAGTTGAGTTGAGTATCAACAAGTCTTTGAATAGCCTTCTGGCTCGTCTCTCAACTGACTCTAAAAGAAGACGAGAAGTCTGTACTCCGATCTGATTCCAATCTGCTTCTCCGTAAGAAACAGCAAATGAGGTGTCTCGTGATGGTAGTGGACTGGTATGAGATTCGAGTGCAACCCTCGAATATTGGCGAGTTGCTATTTAAGAAAGAGGGAGTGCAGCCGCTGTGAACCCGTGCATCGGATCGCGCTACCCTCCATGATTAGTCTTCACCTGACAACATGCTGAAACACGACTAAGCCGTTTCGGAAAGTGGGGAACGAAGTATCTTATTAGGTTCCCTTTACCTACCCTGCTGTGTGCGGGATACAGCGTGAAGCTGATTGTACTTTTTATGTATCTCGTATTAATTTCACAATATCCAGCCACTCTGGTAATAGTTACTTAGGTATATGTACATATTATTATAAATCAAATATATAGATAACTATTTAACCTGTAGATAGATTTAATTTATTTTATTTTTGCATATTTTGTTTCTGTATAATATTACTTTAGATACTTTTTTGATATTTATTATTTAAAAAAAAACTTTACGAAAAGCAACAAGTTCAAGTGAACTATAGATGAAATATTTATAGGATTGACGCACGCGCCGATATATTAAAGTGTAAATATACATATGTACTTACGTCAACTACAATATATCTGATTGTCTTACAATTAGAATTCGTTAGTCGCCACGGAATATCTCAAACAAATAATATAATTAGGTATTATTTAGAAATTTTGTATAAAAATAATATTTAGCCGAATTGGACGCCACGCCTACGTATACAACTTCGGTAATGTAGCCTGATTACCGACGAATGACGTAATTTCACATTTATTTGAAAGTATACGTAAAACATCGATACGTAAAAAATGTTACAGCCAATTTTACAAAATAGTTTTATATGAAAAAGTGTTATGTTTAGCATTTTTTATAGTTTCACGCATGTAGCAGTTAAGGCAGAGAGAATGTACTGAAAACATTCCATTTTCCACTCTTGTTCAAATTCAAGACATTGCTTGTTAAGTAGTGGAAGTTAATGTCGCAAATATGGGCTAAATGGAAAAAAAATCATTCCTTCATCTAACCCCACACTAATTGTAATTAATTATATGGAATAATGTGGCGTTGAATTTTGCCACTCACCATGCAATATCTCCAGATTTCGGCGTAACGTGGGGAGCGGAGAGTTTTAATACTAGTTTGCCTCTTTCTACTTTGCTAAGAAAGAATAAAAAAGATTCTGTTTACAGCGGCCTTGTTCGTTGTTCTTTTGCCGTTACCTGAATCACCTGTATGGTTGAAGGCAAAAGGCCTCGACAATACATCTGCTGTTAAGTGGCTGCATCTCTCTCAACACGCTATCGCTGGTATTCAAGAAGATAAGCCAGAGTAAGTTTGTTATTAAGTTAAATAAGTAAAACACATATGATACAACAATCACTTATAATTTCACGTGAAAAACTCTTCTATTACTGAGATGAATGTCTGTTCCACTTTCACCAAGAAACTACGGAACGAATTTAGATGAAACCTTAATAATGTTTATACATCAGAGTAACAAAGATGCTACAATGTAAGTGAAGTTTTTGTATAATTTGGGTTATATAATAACAATGACTTTGAGCGGGCGACCTTAAATATTGCCTTTAAATAGTTCGTTCGTCGTTGTTTAGTGGGATATCGTCTGACGGTAAATGCGTGTATAGTGGATTTATACGTTTTCGAAGGAATGGTTATATTTAGTTCATATTAATTTCGCAACTCTCATCTTCGGCAAAAAGTGGCGAAAAATAAAAATCACAGTGACTGAACTCTAGATTTCCTGTCTTTATGTCTTTAAAAAAAGATGTGAGGAAAAGCGTGAAGATACAAAGAAGACTATTTTTAGATATCTCTAATTTTATATATTTTTTGTACGTGGCAGGGTAGACAGAGGGAACCTGGGGACCTAGTGTCTACTTACAATGCTTGGTTTCCATTAAGAAACTTTCATTCCCCAATTTCTATTAAATTCTGGAGGCATTGCGTGTTGCGCGGCCAATCTCAACGCCACGCTTTGCCTCGTTACCAGAGTCAGTAAGTAAAAATATTAAATATTCATTACCCCGAGTGAAAATAAAACTTTTCTGCGCCTTCTGCAGTTTAAAGCGGGAGTCTAAAAGAGATGAAGTGTCTGACTCCTTTCGCCTCTGTTCTGTTCTTGTAATGATGTTCCAAGTGTACCAGTTGGGCATTAAACACTTGATATGCTCTTAAAAGGCGGAATAACGTTTGTTGAGGACGCAAATTAAAAAAAAAATGTTTAAGTATCAATTTGACATATTTTTTCATAAACTTTAGTCAATACAGAAATATTTAATATACTTACTAAGTAATTGACAATGGTTACTTTTGCATTATTTTGGTTAAATAATTGGCAAAGGGTTTACGTTATCTTTAGTAGGTCTTATTTATTAACTTTCTACTAAGAAAGGTTAATGCTTAAAAGGAAAATTCTAGTTAGTTTTATGATTCTTGAATTATTTATCGTTGTAAGAAACATGATAACGTTTAAGAAGATCGGATAAGCTTATGAACGCTACGAACAAGGCAAAACATAATTTCTAATAATTTAAAGTTAAGAATAAAGTTGAAGTTAGTAGATATTATGTATCTATAGCAAAATTATTATTTATTTTATATAATAACAAAACTTCATTAATATCATAAATGATCAAATTGTATAAAATGTACACGATACGAGTTTTTAGTAAAATAGGACCTTCATTTTTTTGACAATAGCATTAATAAAATATTACAGTCAGCGTGTCTGAACTTAAACAGCTGTAAAGCGAGCTCTGTCCTCTTTGGACATCCACCAAGTCGATGCCATTGATCCCATTTGATCGTATACAACGTAGAGCCGTTCGAATCGTTGCGGGCGCAATGGTCTGTGCAGGTCTTGACACATTGGCTTTGCGTGGAGATGTATCCTCGCTGTGCGTACCTTCAAAAAGCGCGTCTATCTCCACATTAAGGGCCAACACCTGACAGAAATATTTAATTCTACTATGCTTTAACTAAATTGGGTCAATTATTTTGGTTGAGACACAAGATTTAATTTTAAATTAACTTTCTCAATTAAATATGTTTGCTTTCATCAGCCACAAAAATTATAATTGACTAACTTTATCACACCAATGGTCAATGGAAACAAATAAGAGTTGTGCCACCAAGAGTTGTGACCTCAGTTACTGTAAGTTACCTTAAAACTATGAAGGTGAAGTAATATTATAATCGACAGTTCTCATTAATAAATTGACTATTCAACACAATAAGAATTTAAATTGGCGCGTTCAACCAAACAAATACTTTCACTTTATAAAATTAGTATAAATTTGTTGCATCTGGAATAATTTCAATAATTTCAATCTTTCAGAAACAATGAAAAAATTGAAGAACCAAAATCTCTTTTTACACGTGAAGTGTTTTTTTCGTCGGTCGTCATAAAGCCCTTGATAGTAGGCTTTGCACTATTGTTCTTTCAACAATTCAGCGGTATCGATGCTGTGATATTTTTCACGGTAGAGATATTTCAAAGTGCTGGTAAGTTAAAAATCTTGTATATAAATATTACAACTCACATTTACAATGTTGTTAGTTCAGGTCCTAGGGGTGATAAACACAGTACATCTTAAAGTAAGGTGTGAGGAAATAAAAAGACTCTTTACTCTGACTATATTTTATTAGTAACTATTATATACTTTTAATTTTATGCTTAGACTTAGATTAAACTTAATGTGAAGAAAATTCGTTCCTTGAAGCAATTTTTGGAGACCTTGCTTGCTTTTTGAGACCAGTTCTGATATTCAGAACTCAACGCTGCACTCTGTCTTTTTATCAAAGAGAGGAAATGAACATAGTAAATTCACTCGAATTGGATCGAACCCGCACCGTCTGGTTTATAGACAAATGCTGTGTAAGATTCCCACGAGTATCTTAATAAATCTAATACAATATCGTTAACTAGCTCAAAAATAAATTTACATTGAAAAATATTCTAAATTCTCGTTAAAACAATAAGTAAATATTAGGTCTTAGATCTTTAATATACTTAATTATTTAATATACCTATTACATAAGGACATTGTAATGAATATTCATCAAAAGACTATATATATGCAAAGTATGAATGGATGTGGGACAATTTGAATTGCTGAGGTCGTTACAGTAAGTATATTGTAGGTACATCCTCACACTTGATACAAAAGCGTCATTACCTCAATTTAATGCTAAGTTATTAAGATCTTTTGTAAAATAGCGTAGATTTATGTTATATAATTTATAATTGTGATTTATAATTTTATGAAAATATTATTATTTGTCTTTGTAAGTGTCTAATTGTACGTGTAATTCGATTTTAAAATTATATTACAAGATAGTAGGTAGTTTTCTAGTTTATACTAAAATAAAAGATAGTTATTGCGTAGGGGCACAAGCATGCGTGATTATTTGCCTTTGATTTATTTAACTTTTTCTAGGATCCACATTAGATGCGATGACAGCCACAATTATTGTGGGGGCAGTGCAAATGTTCAGCAATGGCGTTAGCACGATGCTTGTTGACCGCGCCGGAAGAAGACCCCTTCTTCTATTGTCTGCGGTCACCATGTGTTTTTCTATGTTAGGAATGGGCGCTGCTTTCTATTTCAAATTTGAACAAGAATCTATTCTTGGGTAAGATTATTGTTATAATACACGAACTCCAAGCAAATATTCATGATAGACATCGAGTGTATGAAATATTATTATACGAGTATATTACACTACTAGCTCTTACTGCCAGCTCCGCTCGCTTGATGAGAAATAACTAAGAGTTGAGTAAGACAGAAGTCATGACAGAGTCTAAGAACTAGAAAACTGACGGCAAGTCGATAAATGACACAAATTTAAAATTCAAACAGAAAAAAAAATCAATCCAAACCCTAAAATAGCTTCTGAGATGAGTGCGCTTGATAATATCTACATAGATATAGGTCTTATGGGTACGCGCTCGCTGACACTCGCAAATATTACAATTCGCAATGAGACGAACACTCTGTTCTCGAGACTTCTTCTAAAATATCATTCACCCGGACGGACGGGCTTAAACTTTAACCATTTACGCGTACGCTCTTTATTAAGTTCTCCCGTTTTTTAACATTTTTTATTTTACCTTTACTCCTATAGTTTTGGTTATTGCCTATCGCTTTCTCGATAAATGTGCTATAAATCTTAACACAAGTTTTTCAAATTGAGCCAGTAATTCCTGAGATTATCCTGTTCAAGCAGAATACTTGTTCACTTTAAAATATTAGGACAGATTACTTTTTTTACTTTTTTTTTATCCCACAAATGAAGTTGAAGAAGGAAAAAAAATTAAATTATTGAGTATCACAGCCTAATCAAAATCTAATATTTAAAAAATAATCCAAAACAATCTCATCATTTTTTTTTATTAAATATGCATGCCTAAGAGTATTTTTTACTTAAGTGAATTATTATTCTTTTTAAATATGAACGTGACGAGTGCATTGTGGTTTGTGTTAGCTTAACAATTATGTACAAATCACGTGTCGGAATACCTACACATAATTGTACATGTACAGTAATTGTTGGTATATACTGTATACCTTGTATATGTATAATAAAATAGCCATCCCATTCACACCGTTATCTAGTACCGGCTAGTACCGTGGCCAGGAATAGTACGAATACCGGGAAATGGGGGCCTCGTTTTGTGGTCGTGGCTCATCAATGGGGAAATTACCTTAGTCACCACAGTCGCTTGGCTTGCAAAAATCTTTTCGCTAATGGCGCTGATGCCCAACATCAGGATTGGAATTTTAGATTTTGTGTGGTTATATCGCCACAGTTTAGTTCGCCAGTGCCTTGTCTGTTATTTAGCAGGTTGTATCACGTGCAGGTGAAGTTGACAGGTAGGTTCTGAGATGGTTTAGTTAACCTACCTTACACTGTCTTTTTTTGGTTGGCGCTTAATGAGGGACTATGTTCAGCAGTAAACGGCGGTAGAAATATCAGTGAAAAAATCTCTATTTATATTCAGATTAATTCTGTTCTTGTTAAACATAGCGCAGCTAACACCGTTGATCTGACGGTCGACTAATTACATATTTAAAAAAGACTGGTCAAGTGCCAGTTGGACTAGCCCACCGAGGGTTCCGTATCATTTACAGTTGTTTTCATTTGTACATTATAGAAGTTGAGAAACTTTTCACTACAAATATAAGCTTGTAGTATTTTTTAAATTTTTTCGATTTATTTGTACTGTAAATTCTCATAACTATAGGTCTACGGGAAATACTCTACACATTTGAATTGAATATGCAGCAAATACGATGCATTTAATACTCGTATAATTTGTATCGATTGACTTAGATTTGATACGCAGACTTACAACAAAGTTGTTTTTTTTCCCTTTTGATGTATCCTGGAAATGAGATTACATATATTTATTTACGATAATTTTTATATAATTTTATATAAAAAAAATACTTTTTATTGTATTATTGTCATTGCACAGTTTCTTATTAACTTTAATTATACACTTTAAACGGTACATTGAGAAAGCAACTAACAAAATAGTCCTAACGATATAGTCACGTTTCTAAAGTAACAATGGCGACTACTGAGGCCTCCAAAGTTATTTACACGTTTTATACTCAAGCACTTGTTAAGTTCGCGTTCCTTTAATGTAAATTTTATACGTGTATATGTTTATTGTTTGACCCTTGTCCGTAAAGAGGCAGTTATAGTTCGCGATCTAGATGTTACTCCAGATCAATAGTTAAAGCTAAGTTTTCATGTTGATAATGTAGTTGGCAATATATTTAAAAAAATAGTTTTTGTACTAATAAAATTGCAAAGAATTTATCTAGCTTCTCGAAATATCCCGACCATAGCTGGATATGCAAAGGGATTCTGGTAACTTACGAGACATTTCTTTCCCATTAAAACTCTTCCGTTCCCCACTTTTCCACCACACCAAAATCTGAAGGCATTGCGTGCGTTTCCATTAAAATATTTCTGTTTCCCACTTTTCCGCAAAATTCTCAAAAATTAAGGAAGCTTGAAACTCAAATAGCTCTTTTTAATGCTCTAGTTCATACTTTCGTAGTAGTCTTTAATACTGCAGTGTAGTATGGAATCCACATTACAATATTTAATAAAAAACATGTACAAAAGAAGCTTCTCTGAAACATCAGTGCAATCTAAGCAAATCAATAATTATTTATACTTATAGACTGAAATTTTTCATCATTTCACTGCTCAATGGAAGACATATTCTTGATTATTTTTATTTAAATTGGTGAATGGATTTATTGATTGTCCATAATTTTTAACATTACCAAGCGCAGGAAGAGGCCCAAGCATGGGAGTGTAAACCTAAGACTACATAATTGATTAAAAGCTGAAGAAAATATAAGCTCAAAAAGTTTAATGTGCTTTAATGATACTCGCCTTAACTTTTATACTTCTAAATATTCCCTATATTTAGATTATGTGTTCATTAGACGCTAATGGATGATTTTGTTAATAAAGTATACTGGGAGTTGATAAGGGTTGAAACGAAGACTAACTTAATATATTTTTATTAGTTGCATCCACTACCAAATCATAAATTAAGCTAATAATTAGATTTTTGATTTTCGTGAATATTACATATTTTAAAGTAAATACATTTTTGGAAACACGACGTTTCGAATACTTTTTAGTGGTCCGTGGTCACGTCTAATCGATTTGTTTTATTCGGATTATCCAATCCATGCGACCACGGACTCGAGCCCGGGACCATCACGGACCTGGGACCTCAGACTATTGCAACGACTCCGAAATGCCGGGTTTTCAAAAATGTATAATACTAATTATACCCAATTTATCCGGTAAGTAGTGTCATTTAAGATTCATATGTTTTTTTTCTTTACAGATATTTACCGATTGCAAGCTTAGTCGTGTTCATGCTGGGCTTCTCTTTAGGTTTCGGTGGACTGCCGTTCCTATTGCTTGGAGAACTGTTTCCTGCCCACTATCGTTCGCAATTGTCGGCAATGGCCAGCGCCGTTAATTTACTATCTATGTTTACAGTCATCAAGTCTTACCATGCTTTAGAGGTAAATAAGTTTTTTTTACATTTATAACATTATTTTAAATAATGTAACGGACGGAGTATCGGACTGGGACCGCCCCGTTGACCACGCGCTCGGTCGCTTCCGGTGTCATCTAGTTTCTATTAAAAACAACCGTATTAATGATGGTGTACATGACCACATTACCAAAATTGTCTGTCGCGTTGACATAATAATAAACTCTATAGAATATGATGTTCCTTGATATGTATGTTTCATTTTAATAGGATAGCTGATGATGTACCTACTGTTAATTATTATTTATACATATATAAACAGGCCAGTCGTATATTTTATTATATAAATTTATATTTCCATTTCTTCGCTCTGGTGTCGAGGCAAAAGCGCGGCGTTGAGTTCCGCCACTCAGCACGCAATGCCTCCAGAATTCGGCGGAAAGTGGGAAGCGGACTCTCTTAACACCTTCCTTCTGTCTACCTGGAAGTTACCCTGAAGAAGTAAAGCTTAAAAATAAATATATGTACAATTAATGGAATTGAAATACAAAACCTAGCGATATCAGATTAAAATATATAATAAGTGCTTATTTGTAAATAGATTTATCTATTTTTGTTTTCAGGGTATGTCGTTATAACGATGAATATATATAATATTATTTTGTTTTCGCAGCATGTGCTGACATCGTCTGGGACATTTTGGATGTACGCTTGTTTTTGTGCTGTAGCATTCTTCTTTGTTTTATTTATGGTACCCGAGACAAAAGGAAAATCACTAACTGAAATAGAGGAACATTTCAGAGGAAAGAAAAATCGTAACGAAATGGATTTAAAATCAGTTCAAACAAAATTTTGATTAACAAAATATGAAATGTGATATACAGTGAGCTTATTTTATTTAATAGAAATCATATTAGCTATTTATACGTAAAAAATGTATTTAAATTGAATACTATGTTAGTTGATATGACCATGCATTTAGTTAGCATACCCTGTCTTCTTTTGGATACAAAAGTGATTACTATACAATCTAGGGAAATATGTGTATATATATCAATTTGTTCCTGTTAAATATTTAGAGCAAATTGTCATATTGTTATAAACGCGTTGAATAGGCGCTCTGGATAGTCATAATATATAAGTAAAAGCGACAGGTAGTAAGTTCATCCCCGCTCGAGGAAATATAAATGAAATATTTAATATTTTCATTGTCGCTCTGGTGTTGAGGCAAAGCGCGGCGTTGAGTTCCGTTACTCAATTGGCAATGCCTCCAGAATTCAGCGGAAAATAGGAGTGTCTTAATATTACATTCCCCCTAACTATCCCTGATTTGTGCGAGATACAGCGTGAAACTTAAATAAAAGAATATATTATATTTAAAACCGAAAGCGATCCAATGATCGCTTTCGGTTTCGGTCAATAGGAAAAAAATAGATCCAAACCAGTCGTAGTTATTATAAAACAGTAAACGAAATTTCTGTATATCTTCTGAAAACGCTCATTGTGACATTGCTTTGTGTATAACGATTTCTACACGAAATTCTTTGTGTTGTAATGTAGATCATATTTTATTTTATTTTATTTTCGTGTATATTTATGCTACACTAACGTTTTTCGTCTGTGCCTTCGTCTGTTCTTGTTATCTTGATGTTTTATGTTTCCTTGCTGTTTTTAAATCATTGTTATATGTATCGAGGCCAGTCGTGGCGCAGCGCCACATTTCCATTTCTTCTCGCTGGTGTCGAGGCTAAGCAGGCGTTAAGCCACTCAACACGCAATGCCTCCAGAATTTGCAGAAAGTGGAAAAGGGAGTGTCTTAACACTAGGTTCCCTCTACCTACCCTGCTGAGTGCGGGATTGGTTATAAGTATTATCCACTCCGTGGTTTTAGCCTTAATTTGAAGGGCTGACTAGTTTAGGTCATTATATAAATATTTTACAGAGCTACTTTTGCCCAATGATCGCAATATTATATTATCAAACACATATTTAGACAAATATTAAAGAGTTTAATTACCTTATATCTGTGATAGCCAAACGTTAATGTAATTTTCGGACAATATGTTCATTATAGTATAGAATAGTTTAATTTGACATATAAAGTTTTAAATTATACTGTTATTTACAAGTGTTTTTAGTTTTAAGCAGTAGTCGATTTGTTAACTTTAGAAAATATATTATTGTTACATATTTATATCATGTTGTTTTATTATTGTATATAAACTAATATAATAAAGCTGAATAGCTTTTTTTGTCTGTTTGTTTGCCCGCTCTGATCTCTGGAAAAATTATTTATGTACATCCTAGTCATAATATTGATGGACGAGACTGAAGGACAGGTTACGTTAAAGTTTTAGAATTATTTAAAATATTAATATTTCTGAAATTTGCTGGATTATTTTGCTTGAATATAACGGGTGGCTTATTGGAATAATATAGTAAAGTCGAAAACACAACAAGGTTTTGAGCAATCATTTGTATAAAATTGTTATACAAATTGCAAATAAGTACGTCGAAATATATTATGAGGCCAGTCGTGGCGCAGCGGTACGAAATGTGACTGTAAAACCGACTGGTTGTAGGTTCGATCCCCACTCGAGGAGATGAAATAATTACTTAAATTTATATTTTCATTTCTTCGCTCTGGAGAGAGCTAAGCGTGGCGTTGAGTTCTGCCACTCAACAAGCAATGCCTGGAGGCATTAGGCAGAAAGTTGACAACAGAGTGTCTTAAGACTACGTTCCCTTTGCCTATCCTGCTAAATCCTGCTAAAAAATAAATAATTAAATTATGTTTTAAATCCATTTTTTTAATAGCAAGGCAGAATCAACAGACAATCATATATGAAATATATACCTACGTAAAATTTTTATTTATTTATTTATTTATTTTATTTATTTTTATATTGGGAAACAAACAGCGCTTACAATACTTAAAGCTAGTACATATCTACATTACATTAGCCAATAAAGTTTCCACTTATACATCAGACATGGAGTGAACAAAAAAAAAAAGAAAAAGAACATAATACATATGTAAAAGAAAATTACAATATATACATGTATACACCCCACATACGCACACACGCATACATACACACACACATATGTGCACACATGCACGCACGCGTGCATGCGTACACGTGTGCATGCATGCGCGCATGCCCATATATATATATACATATACGCATACACACATATACACAAATACACATGCATATATAAAGAAGATAAACAAGCTGCTTATTATAATTAAGTTTAACTTACTGGACTGAATATATATATTTTTTAAATTGTACAAAAGAAAAGAAAAGAAAAGGTTAAGATTTTCATTTCAGGTGAATTTTGTCAATAATTCTGCGTGAAAATTGTTTAAAATTGTTATGAAATATATCTATATCGCTAAAACAGTTATTGTATGCCCTACAAGACCTAAGTAAAAAACAATTTTTGGCATAATTAGTTTTTCGAGCAGAAATGTAGAAGGTATCTCTAGATCGGGCACTAAAAGTTGGACATTTTATGTGAATATTACTTAGCAGATAGTTAGAATCTATAAGGTTGTGTAAGAGTTTGTACAAAAAAATTTGATCTCTATATCCTCTTCGTTTTTTTAATGATAAAATATTTAGATTCTGAGCATCGTGCAATTTAAATTTGTATAATTTGTATATGAGTTATACAAAAGATAAAATGTACGTATGTTCTTAAAATCACATCCCTGTCTAAATATAAATCCAAGCATTTTAAATGCTTTTCCTATAATATTGACAATGTGTTTGTCAAATAAAAGACCGGCATCCAATAATACACCAAGATCCTTAACAACGGAGACTCTTGATATGTTCCTGTTACGAATCAAATAATCGAATAAGATGGGAGATTTCTTTCTACAGAAACTTATTACACAGCATTTGTCAAGATTAAGGAATAATTCATTAGATGTGCAATATTTATCAAAATTGATTAGATCCATCTGTAGTTTTGTACAATCCTCACGTTCTCTTATAATTTTGAAGATTTTTGCATCATCAGCATAAAGTAGTGACTTAGAATGTTGAAAAGATTGTATAATGTCGTTAAGAAAAATGTTAAAAAGAAGAGGCCCAAGATGGGAACCCTGTGGCACACCAGAAGTAATAGGCACAAAGCTAGAAGTAAAGCCCCTCACAGCCACTGCTTGAGTTCTATCACGAAGATAAGATTCCAGCCATCTTAAAAGATCACCATGAATACCAGCTTGTTTAATTTTATCAATTAACAGAGAATGCGAGATTTTGTCGAAAGCCTTCGAGAAGTCAGTATAGATAACATCAACTTGATACCCACAATTCATAGCGTTGAGGACTATATCTATAAATTCACACAGGTTAGTTTCTGTGGAGCGTTTGTTTATAAAACCATGTTGTTGGGGGATTAGTCGGGGACGTATAAGAGGAAATAGATTATCGTAAATAATTTTTTCTAATAATTTGGGAATAACAGAAAGTTTAGATATTCCCCGATAATTTTTTACATTTCGTTTATCACCGCTTTTATGGACTGGGACAATGATAGACCTTTTCCAAATATGAGGTAAAGACCCCGAATGTAAAGATTTTGAGAACAATATGTATAATGGGACGGAAATTTGAGATCTGCATCGTTTTAAAAATATGGGGTGCAATTTATCAGGTCCACTACCTTTAGAATGGTCAAGTTTCAAAAGATATTTTTCTATGATCTCACAAGTAATGATGACATTGTTTACACATAAGTTATACTCCGAGTCAGAATTAGTTTCCCCAACCGTAACTCCAGTATCAAATTCAAAAACAGATTGGAAGTAAGAGTTGAACGTATTGGCGATAGCTTGGCCATCAGAGGAAATTTGATCATTGAAGACTATGCTGTCAGGGATACAATCATTAACTCGCTTTAACTTAACAAAGGACCAAAATTGTTTTGAATTGACACGAATATTACTTTCAACTTTATCAATAAAGAAGACATAGCATTCCAATTCCAAACGTTTTGTCTCATGTCGTAGATGAGAAAATTTATTATAGTCACTACTTCTTCCGTAAATCTTCCATTTTTTATGTACTTTAAGTTTTTTATTTACTAGTTTTATCAAGCGTCTAGAATACCAAGCTGGAAATTTGTTACTGTTGTATACTGTTTTAGTTGGTACAAATTTGTCAACAATGTTATTTATTATAAGATAAAATTTATCAACTGCATCCGTAATGTTGTGAGAAGAGAGTTGTTGAACCCAGTTAATTTTGTTTAACTCAAAGTTAATGGCCTCATAGTCGGCATCATAAAAACGATGTACAATGCGTGGAGGTTCTCTCAATGAATTGTGAACAATACCTTCCTCTACATTTATTAAAAGAGCTGGATGATGATTATCTTCCGGTAGTGATAATGGGTCAGTCCTCTCAACCACACAAGTGGAATTAGATAAAACGAGATCTAATAGCCTATTATTGTTATTAAAGATGGAATTATATTGATTCCATCCAGTAAAAGACATAAATGCGAATAATTGTAAAATAAGATTATTGTCCGAATATATATATTTCTTACAAAATCCTGCGTCCATATCATCTTCTAAGATACCTCCAATAACGTCGTGACGCTAGTAGGACGCAGACCTTTTTGAATTGGGATAGGGATGACATTCGGAGAAATATTATCTATATACGAATATGTTAAGATGTAGACCGTCTACTTTAAAACTGACCTTTACCGTACCGTAACACCGTGATAATAAGATAATCGCAATCACACAAAAATAGCATCGACAAAAATATATATTTATTTTATTGATTTTTAAGTTCATAAGAGCGTAAAAAAATCGATCTATATATCAATTATATTTTATGTAACTGAAAATATTCTTAATTGAATGGTTTTTGATTACGAATATCTAGTTTAAACATTAACTCTCCTTCACTAAGTTTGTCTGCTTAACTGACTTTCTTGTTTCTGACTTTGTCTGTGTATGGCGACAACGTCCCCCCTGTAAAGCGTTTGAGACATTTATGCACTACTTAGTCGATAAATTAGACAAATTTTATTATTTGTTATATATTTTTTGTCATGCAATTTTTAGCTGTATAATAAATTAATTGTGATTACCTGATGTGTTTGTAAGTTCAGTTTTAGAGTAAATAATAATAAATCAAGCTGCAGAAAAAAAAACAGCTTCACGCTGTATCCCGCACACAGCTGGGTAGGCAGAGGGAACGGAGTGTCTTAACATCACTTTCTGTCGAATTCTTTTGAATGAATGAATGTTGAATGGCAGAACTCAACGCCGCGCTTAGCCTCGACACAAGAGCGAAAGAAATGGAAATATAAATTTAAGTAAATATTTCATCTCCTCGAGTGGGGATCGAACCCACAAGGTTTAGAGTAGGAAACCTATAATATAAAGCAATATTACTATTCTCTAGACACCCACTAGCTAACGTTGGTAATAACCTGCCTATATTTGACGTCCTTAGGTGGCCACAAATTTGTACAATATGAATTAGTTGTTTATTTTACACGACAACATTTCCATGTCCGTGTCCTTGGACTATAATATACGTTCTCTAATAAAACGAGATCCGGTTTATAGAATTCAATGGTGAAGACGCGACTAGACTGGAAAAAACTGAATTTGACAGACTAGTCACTATGTCAAAATGTTTTCTTTTTGTTTAAGTTTTTATTTATTTTTATCCTGTAGTGTCTTGTATTAAATATATAGTAATATTATAAAAAAGGAAAGGAAGATTGTTTAAACTTTATGTTTAAACGCTTTTTGATCGCGTTTTGTATGAAAACTACATTCTTCAAATGATCTATGACGTTGTAACTTGTGCAATGACTAGGTTATTAATATATCAATTTTAATCTCGAATGAACAGGTATGTTCCTTATTTTAAATATCAAATTTACATTATATTTGACAAATATGCCAAGTATAATTCACATTTGTCTCGTCCCGGAGGACCTCGTACCGCGACTTAGAAGGTATCTCTATCTATATGTATATCGGAAGTTCGAAGAGTAAATCTGTTTTCAGATTTATGGACCATTTCCATTATGCTATTAGGCAAAAAGAAGACTGTAATGTATGTGTAGTTTTGGTTTTATAAAATCAAATCAGCTTTATACTGTAATAAAGTGTTTTTGATTGATTGATTGACACTTCGTTCGCCACTATCCACCGATTTTTTCGAGGTATAGAATGACGGAACTCAAAGCCGGGCTTTTGTCTTGGTGCCATAGAAAAAAATTAAAATAATAAGAAATAATCATTCAATCCCTTGAGTGGGGATTGAACCCACAACCGTCCCTGCGCCTCTGTAAATTTTAGTAAAAAAAATCATATTAACAGTATTCGTTACATGCAAAAGACATTAAGACGTGGATAAGTCCTAAGATCCTCGTATATAACTGGGTGGACAGACAGACCTAGTGTTTAAATACTGTATTCCTCACATTCCGCTCAATTTTTTGTCGAGTGGTATTATATAAAATATATAAATATATACATGCACAGGTTGTGGGTTCGATGCCCACTCGAGGAAATGAAATATTCAATACTTTATTTTCCTCGTTCTGGTAACAAGGTGAAGATCGGCGAGTTCCACCGTCCAACACGCAATGACTCCAAAATTCAGCTGAAACTGGAAATCGGAACAAAGGGAACGGAGAACGACAACTACAGGTTCCCTATGCCTATCCTGCTATGTGCTTAATACAATGTGAAGTCAAAAAAAGGAATACATTCATAAATTATAGGAATAGGTTGGGATACAATGTCATAAATCTAAAGTTATGAGAAAAGTCAACGTGTTCAGTCGTGTGCGAGGGCGCTAATGAGGGCGAATGCGTTGCGTCACACGTGCACGACTGTTGCGGTGTGATGTAGGGCTGATTGTCTCATACATAAATTATAATAACTTCTTAAAAAGAATTTATATGAACTCCTACATAAGATGTATAACAAATTGGTGTTTTTAATTTATATGTTATAGCCAGGCGTTGAGTTCCGCCAGTCAACATGCAAAACTTGGAAAAATGGGGAACGGTGTGTCTTAACTAGGCTGCTTCTACCTACCCTATTGTATGCGTGATACAGCGTGGAGCTAATTGGTTTTTTAAATAGTTTTTTGCCCTATTATGTCACAGTGAGGTAGTGTTTTACTATAATCGCAAAGGTTATAGGTTTTATTTCACTCGAGAGAATAAATTATTTAATATTTTCATCTTCCTGCTCCCCAGGCAAAATACATGCGGGATTCAGCGTGTCATTAAAAAATAAAATAAAAAGTAGCTCCAATATTATTAATTCTTTTCTGTGTACATAAATATTATTTAAAAGCTTATATTAATGGAGGAAGCTTTTAAATAAATATAGCATTTTGCTAAAAAGCAAAAACAAAAAACATAAAAGTATATAGTAACCCTAGATGGACACAGATCACTCACGAATTGGTTCAGTTCAATACGAACGTACCGTAATGAACTATAGTGCAGAGTAATGAGAAACAATCTGTAATTATTGTAAATGAATACTTTCGTAGTATACGAGTATATTAATTTTTACTATTAATTTAATAAGAAAGAAATATATATAAAATAGTATTATCATTATTATCTAAATATATGTGTAGTATTACTAAAATAAAAACCAAATGTACCCCGCATTTGGCAGAGTAGCCAGAGGGAACCTAGTGCTAATATACATATAATACAATGCGTACTTCAATTTACAATCGAACTCGAAACATTATGTGTTGAGTGCTGCAAATTAACGCTGCACTTTGTCGTATCTTGTCCCACTATTCGACCCGCAACATGCGCGCATCTTAAAAGATATTAAAAATGAGTTCGTATATATACAAATAGTAAACGGTTAACGTTTACAATAAAATGAAATAACAACACATACCATGTTTTTAAATTATTTGGAAAGAGTCTTCGTAATTGCAATAAGTGATATGTATCATCGAATAACAATATCTCACACAAGTTTCCTTCCATTAAGGGCCGTTGCTTAGCCACCCCCCCCCTGCAATAAATGGACTAATTGCTGTTGACCTGGACTGGTCTTGATAGCGTTACCGGGCGGAGAAGGGCGAGAGTAGCTCGTACTTCGTACAGTAGTTTTCAACAATGAGTGGGTTGGAGTAGGAATCTGTGTAGGTTTACGTTGCGTACATACCATGGGCATCCATATGCCATACGGAGGTAATTGTGCGTCTATATCGGTGAGATATATATATATATATATATATATATATATATATATATATATATATATATATATATATATATGTACACGCTTAAACAAAAACTAAAATGTACAAAATAATATTTCAATTAGGTTTAATTTATTTTTAGATTTAATTATTTTTAGGATTTTTTTTTCGTAAATTAGGTATCATTGACAAAGGAATGTTATTACTCACGTTTTTATTGTTTATATATTTTGGACGAAAATGAATATAGTATTACTTGCTATATATATTTAACATTATTTTTTTAAAGATTCCTACTCTAATAGTGAGACTAATAGTAAGAATAAGGTATAATATAATGCTAAATATTTAAACAGTATTCCAGACATTATTTAGTATTTTCTGAGCTCTGGAACACACTTACCTACATACCTACTAAATAATTTTTTTTTAGTGTCACGCTGTATCCCGTACACAGTAGGGTAGTAGTGCTGTTGTCCATTTTTCGCTGCATTCAGGAGAAATTGCGTGTTGAGTGGCGGAACTCAACGTTGCACTTTGCCTTGTTACCAGAACGTGGAAATTAAACTATTAATTATGTCATTTCCTCGAGTGGGAGTATATTAAATTTTATTTTCTTTATACAATCATAAGCCACGACCGGCCTCAATACTTAGGTACGGTTATGAAATACTAATTGCCTTACTATATTTTAGAAAAAAACATCAACAACATTACATCATGCAGCGCTGACAACACAACAATAAATATGTTTAAAATAATGCAGGATCGGATGCACGAATTTTAGTACACGATGCGCGTGCAGGTTTGTATTATCATTTATTTGACGTTCACCGTCTTGATCCTCGCTATATAAGCAGGAGTGTAGAGTTTCAATACTATTCCAGATCTAAATTTGGGAACGTAAACACTTGGTTTGAGGTAAAAGTTAAAATAAAATATCAACTTCTTCAATATGTTTGTGGTATGTATTGTTTTTCTTTATTGAATGTATTATATGGTAATAAGCATACTTAAAAAGGAAAATTATATCAGTTCTATCTTTTTTTTTCAGAACATTCTGTGCTTGGTAGCATTGACACTATCGTTTAGTAAATGTGAACCACCAGTAAACACCTACCTACCTTCTTCATCTGGGTTTGACGGAAGACCGTCGGCTCAGTATGGAACACCAGGACAGAGCCAAGGCCAATTTGGAGGATCTAATCCTTCTGGCCTAGGTTTTGGAAATCTGCCTAGAGGCGGTTATAATCCTTCAGGTATAACCTCCTCACTATCTACTGAATACGGAGTGCCGAATCAATCCTCCTTTGGGCCTCAGAGAGCAGGATCACGAGGACCTCTAGGACGAGGCCAAGAATCTGGTCCTGACTCTCAATATGGAAGTCCTAACCAACAAGGTTCCGGGAATGGTAGATTTGGGGCAACCCGTGGGCGTGGAGTATCACAAGGACCTGATTCTTCTTATGGAACACCCAATGAATTGCAGTCTTCTGGTCGTCCTAGTTTTAACTCTCAAACGGAGTTTTCGAGGGCACCATCTTCAACCTACGGAACCCCTGATTTCGGTAATAATCTTAATATAGACAAAAATTATCGTGAATCAGGGGCAGATATTTCTAACGTAAGTTTTTGTTCAGCTATGATTTCATGGAATTGTTATCATAATTTTTTATTTTTATTTTATACGTAGGTACATTTTATACATTTTAATATGTAACATAATATTAAATTTTTATTTCAGAAACCAGCCAAATATGAATTTAGTTATGAAGTAGATAATCCTGAGACAGGAACCAAGTTTGGTCATTCTGAACAGCGTGATGGAGATGTAGCAACAGGGGAGTATAACGTATTGTTGCCCGATGGCAGAAAACAAGTTGTTGAGTACGAAGCTGATCGAGAGGGTTTTAAGCCCCAGATACGATATGAGGGTTTGTTTATCGTCCGCTAAATTTCAATCTATAAAGTATATAAAAATTTGCACAAACCTTTAAATATGTTAATATTAAATTTTATTTTAGCCTTACGCTATATCCCTGATACGGCAGGGTTGGCAGAGGAAACCTAGTGATAAAACACTCAGTTGCTCTTTTTCCGCCGCCATTGATGAGGTACTGCGTGTTGATTGGCGAAACTCAACACCACGATTTGCCTCGACACCAGAGATAGAGAAATATTTATTCTCCTCGAGTGGGGAACGAACAACAACAGTCTTTTTGAGCTCCTGTGCCTTGACTGGCCTCTTAAAGGCCTCTAGATATTTAAATATATACTTTAATTTCTTAACGAATATAAATGTTCAATAAAATTTTATTTGCCTTTATTCCAGGAGCAGCCAGACGAGGCGGATCAGCCTTTGGACGTGGTAAATGTTTTATAAAATTTACTTTTCTAATTTAATTCCTCTTTAGCTTCACTCTGTATAGCCCATTTAGCTAGGTACGCAGCGGAAACTTAGTATTAAGACACTCTGTCCCCCAACTTTCCACTGAATTTAAAAAATAAATGCGTGACGAGCGGCGGTGCTCAACTTTCTCGTGTTATCAGAACGAGGAAATAAAAATAACTTATTCCCGGGAGTGGAAATACAACCCCGAATAGTCACGTGTTCACACAAATGCTATCCTATCTATCACAAATGCTATAGTAGGGCCATGCCGTAAGGGCCTGGTAGTAATTACCAAATTATGATTTTTAACCTTTGTAAATCTTAAAGGTGGAGGCCCTCAGGGATATCCAGATGCTAGTGCCGGTGCTGGTGCTAACGCTTTCTCAGGCAGCAGTGCTGCTTTTCCACAATTTGGCGGTGGAGAAAATGGGCCACAAAGTGCTAGATATCAACAACCAGATTCAGGATCTTTTGGTTATTCAAGTGGAAGACCCGTTACACAAGAATTTGGCAGAGGAGACCAAGGTTATCCGGGTGACCAAAGAGCGGGAGGTCAAGGTAGTAGTTATCCTGGATCCCAAGCAAATAGAGGCCAAAATGGTAGAATTGGCAATGGAGAGGGTTACCCAAGAGGTAGTCCAAATGGGCCACGTGGTTCTGGTTATTGATAAAATTACCGATATAACAAAATGTATGGAGACATCTGATTAAAAATGGCTTGTAAATAAATTTATACAATGATCACAATTATTTCATTTTCTAAATGCCCTTTGATAAAAAATTAAGAAAGTAATAAAATATGTCAAATTATATATACATTGACGACATCAATCAAATTTTGTCGTTAGAGAAGTTTTAATCACAGTTTAAATTAAGTGAAATCCATTCAATTCAGAGACTTCAGATATGATTGTTTTTGTTTATTGAAATATTTTATTTCAACGAGATTTCAGGGGCTTTATTGCAGCTTTCGCTTAATTAAATATTATAATAAACGTAATCAGCAGTCAATTAATTTGTATGTAAATTTCATCAATCCTAATTAAAAATATTGCTGATTAATAAGAATTTAAACCATTTAATATTAATTACCGTATTTGGCATTGACATGGCTCGTCGTATTATTAAGTTAAATAATTTTACAAGGCAATAATCATAATAAACAGACTAATAATTGATGACAGCCTCACTTTGGTACAACGTGATTGTACGTTTTACTTATTATTATATAGATGATTATAAATAATATTTAAAATACTTAAATACTTATAATTTTTTTTTGCCCTGACTGATAGCCCTGTGTCCCTGCGCCACGATTGGCCTCAAAATATTAATAAATTATAATTTATTTTCCTGAGTGGGAACTGAACTGAACAACAATCGTGTTTAAATTCACATGCTTATGCCACTGCGATACGACTGCCTCATTAAGTAATTTAAGTCTTTTGAAAGTTTATTTGATTTTAATCGCAAAATTTGTTGTATTTAAACAAAATTGTTTAACTATACGGCATTTAGGTAGAGTAAGTACGCGTGCACGGCAAGTGCAGTTTTATCCGCGTCAACTACGATCCTGACATTCAATTTAGAAATCTCGGACTATTTATATCATATCAATTCAATATATAACTATACGGTCCACTCTTTTATTTATTCAACTTAGGATAGGCAGCATTCCCTCCCAAGTAGGCACAGGACACTGCCCCTAACAATATGTGATTTTTTTTATTTATACTAATATTCACGTAGGATATGATTAATCTGCGTGCATATAATAGTAAGCTACAGCAAGATATGACGGAGATGCAAAAACAGGTCAGTCTGTTACGGGCCGATTTGGATCTGGAGAAAAGAGGATTCAGAATGAGTTGGCAAGAAGCATCATAGTCCAGGTCAGCATCAGGTGAGGGCACGTTTAGAGGTTATTTAGAACAGGATTCTACCTGCGAAAACCCTCCATTTTCGTCGAGGTCACAGTCTCCGAGACACACACTTTTGAAAGGCAAGGAAAGAGAAAGAGAAAGAGGAGCCCTGGGGTACAGGAAGACCAAACGCACGAGCTCTGTCATAAGTTCCAAACATAATTCAAAGATATAATTAAGGGATGGAACGTCGTCACCAAAACGGGCAGTAAAAAGAAAAAGGGTTACCGAAGGCCTAACCGAAGGAGAAGGTGGTGCGGCAAAAGTTTGCGCCCAAGCTACTCCAACGATATCAGAAATAGGAGATCTGGATGAAAAAATAATTAATTACTCACGATTAATTTTATTCGTCAGAAATAATAAAGGCTACAGAAAAGATTTTCTTTTATTTATATTTATTATATATAAAATTGTGCTTGGAAAGAATTATGTTAATTCTCCAATATTACTTTGATTTTAAATAGCACAAGTCCTTAGAACACTTGATTTATATAAAAGAGTTAAATTAGTTACATATAACTGTTATCACAATATAATGCAAGATGGAACGATTTTTAATACCTTCTTTGTAATGTTATGTAATTAAAACGAAAAATAAATGCAATTTATAACATTAATTGCAAAATAAAAATTGACGGTATTATAGCACACTGTGTAAGTTTTGACCCTTGGTTACCTGAAATAGAAAAAGTGATATAATAAAACAATAAAATAACACTCACTTGTATCTTATAAACTCCTCCACTTTATTCCATCACCAGTAGTACTTAATCTAGCCTCGATGCTGTCCCGGGAAAGAGTGTCCCCCAATACGATATGTACAGCTTTTATTAATTATCTATTTATTAACTACCCTCCTTTTTGTACAAGACCTAACACTGGTCGATTTTATACCATTATTTATTTATCAACAACCCTCTTTTTTACAAAACCTAACAGTGATAACAATCAAAATGCACTTTAAGCTCTTTCTTTTAGGATAAATGAATAAAATGATTTTGTGTTTTTACGTTTCTGTTGTTAGGAAGAGGGAACCCTAGTGTTAAGACACTACGTTCAGCACTTTTGGTTAAATTTTTAAGACATTAAAAGGGAGTATTCATACTAGCGCCAGTCAGAGTTGGTTCTCAACCCGATCCTAGTCTGTTAAAATATTCTTATATAAAAAATAATGAAAGTATTCATACTATCGTTCCGGTCACTATAGTATGAATTCTCTCTAAGGGCTCATTTTCTTTGGTCATTACAGCACGTATTCAGGGTGCAAGAGATTTCCATTAAAGCATGCCGTAGGGACCGCATGCTGTAATAGTTTTCATTAGTCAATAGGGCCCGTATGTGGGGAAGGTAGATCCGACTTACGATTAATTTCATTGGTTGTTCGGCACGTGCAAATGCCTGCACGGCGTATATACATAGCCTACTTACCTCACAAATGCGTTATGACGACTGGGTTAACGACCAATGAAAATGAGCCCTGTGTGTTGGGTGACGGAATTCAACGCCGCGCTTTTTCCTCCATAGCGAGGAAATGAAAGTAATTTAAATATATAGAATTATTATCACTTATTAAATTGAGATACAACCCACAATCATCATCATCATCATGTTTGTAATGAGATGTCCGAATTCGCTACGATAGCCATAAAATGAAATAATAGTGTATATTTAATTACCGTATAAAATATTTAATAAATAATAATAATGTCGATATGATCCATTTTGAATTATTTTTACATGGAACGATAAATTAATTTATGTACACAACAATTTTACATGGAAAATGACAAATTAGTTTTTCCAGTCAAGTCTATTTAGATCTTAATGTAAATAAAATTTGTTGCTTACTACTTAATTGCCAACATTAACAAAATGTTCTTGAATAAATAAAGTGTATTTGATTAGTTGAATCAAGTTAGTGATATTAATTAATTATTTTTGAAGGCCTCTAGCCTATAAGGCTAACTCAACCCTGCACAGGGTTGAGTTCCGTCACTCAATACGCAATGCCTCAAGAATTTGGCGGAAAGTGGGGAAAGGAAAGTGCTTCAGGTATTAAGCTATCTTTTATGAATACATTCATGGTATGATATCTGTGCCTTCATTTACCTGTGTAGGATCACTTTTTGCGTGAAAGCGTGAAGTTAACATCTCTATTATTCATATAATAACAATTCAATATATCATATATATATTGAATTGTTAAAGAAGGTACATTTAATATAAAGTGAAGACCCGGTTTTAATTGGACAATAGTAAATAATGAATATATTCCGCGAGAACTGATCACGGAATTGTAAAGTAAATGATTGTGTTGTTTATCTTTACTTTGCTTCGACACCAGAGCGAAGAAATGAAACTATTAAATATTAAATTTCTATGAGTGGGGATCGAACCCACAACCTGTCGCGTTTACAGTCACTTGCTTGTGCCTCTGCGCCACGACTGGCCTCAAGCATACATGGCATAAACTTGTAGTCCACTTACTATAACATATACGTATAACATACGGACCTTCTAAGCTATTGTCATTTTGTGATTTTGCTTCAGGTATTAAGCTATCTTTCACGAACACTGATGATGCATATATTTCTGGTATGATATCCTGACGTTCATTTACCATTGTAGGGTCGCTTCTTAGTATATGGTGAACCACTTTATCATGATATAAAGGTGCAAGGGTCACTTGACACTGAAATTGATAAGGATTTGTATTTTAGATATAAGTTTTGAATCACTTTGTTTTTTTTGGATTTAATAAAGAATATAAGTCTAATCGTAAAAAAAATACATATAAGTTTAGAAATTTATATGTGAAACCACCAAACTAGTTAACAAACCATTGTACACGTACACGATTTATCTTTATATACATACATTACTTTCACAATCACGATTTTTATATCAAAGCAAAATGTTGAAAGCATATAAAATATCCACACTGCAATATTTTTGTAACGTTGTTTTTTGTCTTTACATACCTACTTCCTTCCTACTCATTGGGGAAGGCAGAAATAACTTATTGATAAGTTAGTATTCCTTTATTCTCTTTCAGGAATCGAACCAAAAACCACTGCGCTAACATTAAAATAATCCAAACGGCGCCACTGGTGCACAACAATAATTATGAAAATAATGGCTTAATATTTTCTTTAACTTACTTCTATACTTAATACGCCTTCAAGGAAGTGATAAGACGTTAATATAAAATCTAGTTCTAAAGTAGTAACGCGGGCGTCAGGTCGTTCCCTGGACTTCCACTCCCAGGGTCCTCTATGTAAGTTTCTGGTACCGACTGATTATTCACCAACCACTTTAAATGAGCACGCGGCCTTGATCTTGCTGAGGTACAATTAACTCTTAACCGATCTCCCTCTTCATATTCAGTTTGGACTTCAGTCATTCGTGGACTTTTGTTTGGTAGAACTGAAAGGTAAAAAAATTGTCTCGTTGTTCAAAAGTATACTTTTGAATGAATAAATTTCGAAATTATAATAATATCAAATGTATTATTATAGTTTTATTTAATTATAGGTATGTATATTTTTTATATCTTTTTTTTTATTTATATATTAATACGAACAGTTTATTTCAGTTCCAGGATAGTAATTATGAGTTACAGTCTTGTAAATTAAAGTTAAAACTCTTGGCATTATATATTAAAGTTATACGATTGTTTTGGATAGTGGTGGATTGTAATTATACTCAATACTATTTATATGTCTGTAATCGTTCCTAAGATATGATTTGACGGAGCGATCGATAAACGACAATAAATAGAAACTCATATCGTAAAAGTTTTCCAGAGTTTACTATAATAATTCGAGGTGGAAATTATTTCATTTGACCACTTACGATATATTTTAACTTCCTTAGAATCGGACGCAGTGGCGAAGTAGGGCGCCTCGCCTGACACTTCACAGCGATAGCGGCCACCTGAGTCCTTTGTAAGATGTTCTAAAGCTACTACCGTGCTTGACGATCGGGCCACCTATACTCACATGTAATAAATTTGTTATTTTTTTAGTAAGGTATTTAATTAGTAAGGTAACAATGGCAGGAACCTAGTGTATTAGTACTACTATGTTCCCCAATTTCATTCATTTCATGTATTTTTGAGTCATTGCTTGTAGAGTGGCTGAACTCAACGTCGCGCTTTGTTTTTTTGCCAAAGTAAGAGAATAAAAATATTTAATAAATAGTTCCGAGCGAGAATTGAACCCACTACAGTGGCGTTTACAGTCACATTCTATACCACTGCGCATCGACGGCCTCCAGATTTTTTACCTTCATTCTGTATCCCGCATTAGCAAGATAGGCGGAGGGAATCTGGGAAACTGGCGTTAAGACACTCCATTCCCATTAGTTTTTTAAGTTGTCTCCTTTTATAATTTTGTTTATTATAAATAAATAGATATAAATTTAATTTAACGATGGTTTATTATAACTCCTTTAGAAATTGTATATAAAAGCTCGGGCCGGTTTAGTAGATTCGGATCCGCGTCGTGAACATTTGTATTAACTATATGTTAAAAATTTTACACAATAAATTGAAGAAAGTACGTTATGTTTACTGGTAGGTATAACAAATATGAAAGTTTATATTTACATATTTTTTTCAACTTCACACTGTATCCAGCACATAACAGCAAGGGACCGAGGGTATGCAGCGGGAATCTGAGAACTTAGTGTCACGACACTCCATTCCTATCAAGATACTTCCGCTTCCTACTTTCCGCCGAATTCGGGAGGCATTGTGTAGATTGGTGAGTAGCGGCTCTTAACACCGTACTTTGCCTCGTTACTGGAGCGAGGCAATCGATACCACTACTTGTCCCATTTACAGTTTCAGTACACAGATTCTTGTGTATGAACTAGATAGATGGTTTGGAACTAATTAAATAAATTCTGGCAAATCATTTTATGGATTGATTTTGAATTTGAGATTTTTCATAAAATGTTACGTTTGTATATATTATCTATACATATACAGAAACTTCAATTTATATATGTGTGAATGAATAAAATTGAAGTGTCTCTTCAAAATAATTGTGTGTTTTCAAATGCATAATGTAGTTATTTACACGATACTAAAATACAAAGTCTGTATTCCTCGGGTTCAGTTTCGTAGGTTACTTCAACAGAACATATTAATTGATTTTCAGGGGACTTTCAATGGAAGGTAAATTACTTTTTAAGGCAATATAGGCTGAGGGAACCTTGTGTACACTCTCCGTCCCCATTAGGGATTTCCGTTCCCCAATTTCCGTCGAATTCTAGAGGCCATGCGCGCAACTCAATGCTTCATTTTGCGTCATTACCAGACCAAGGAAATTAAAATATAAAGAGAGAAAGAGAGAGAGAGAGAAAGAGAGAGAAAATTGTTAGACTTATTATCAAAAGAATAATTAAAATTCCACAATCTTGCCTACCTTATGAGCAAACTAAATAAATAAAATTATGGCTACAACTAACTTGAATGTGTTTTCATTTACTTACCAATTCTAATTGGGGGTATGGTAATCAATTGATTTATCTTAAAACTTTTTAGGCCTCTGTTCTCTGTGATTTGAGTAATACCGCCTTTATAAACTTTTGGGTTTCATTGCTATTCATCTATTATAAATAACTGAAACTAACTTCGAAGGTCTCGTGTAATACAAAGTTATAGATTTCATTGAATTAAAAAAACACATCATTTTTAAATTATTTTTTTGTTTAGGTTTTTTAAAATATAATAATATTTTAAAAACGGAGAATGAACGGGAACGGAGTATTTTAATACTAGGTTTCTAGATTCCCTATTGCTGTGTACAGTGTCAAATTTTATTTTAATTTATAATTTTACTAGCGGAATGTAGAAAACGAAGTAACTTAACTCTTGGTCTACACTGCTTGCACACTAAATAATAAACATTTTAAATGAAACTATTTACACGGATTAGTGGTGTATATTTAGTATTATACAATTATGGAAACCTGACGCTTAAAACCTGTAAAATCGCGCAAAACGTAGGTCTTATTAAATAATAAATATTTATTTCAATTGCTTAAATTGATAGTTTTTATTTTTAACAAAAGGTGACCTCAAAGGAAACCAATATAGAAATATTTATTTAATATTAAATCTTTTAATATTCTTCGGATAACGATCGCATCTGATTGTTATAAGCGTCACAATGTATAGCAATGACCTGGTTTCAATTTTAGCTACTTCTTAATAAAATATCTACATGTAGCAAATCAGAATACTACGTCAAATAAACGACTCTTATTGCACCTTCATCTGTTGAATTAGTGTTGTTTGTATTTTTCACAGGTTCACGCTATATCCCGCGTATAGAAGGATAAGCAGAGGGAATCTATTGTTAAGATACTTCGTTCCTTACTTTCTATCGGATTTTCAAAACAAAACTCAATGCCCCGTTTTGTCTTATTACCAGAGCGAGGAGATGAAAAATATCATTCCCTCCCAAGGGGGAATCGAAACCACAACCGTCCTGATTACATTCAGACGCTGTGTCGCTGCGTCACGACGGCCTTATATAGGTGCATTTTGGTTTTTCAGCTTGAAGTTATATGTTCTTAACTTACTCTGTGTTAATGAAATACATGTTTCAAATAAAATAGAGCGTGCGAGCCAAGTGCATATTCGTATATTAGTAGTAATAAACAAACGTGTCTGAAATTAAAATATTAAATATTTCATTTCTGGGGTGGAAATCAAACCCACAACCTGTAGCGTTTACAGTCACAAGCTTATGCCCCGCGCCACGAATGACCTCTGTAGTCTACTATAATATAAAAAAATACATATTATAAATGTTCTTGTAGGATTTCCAAAATACTTGTACGAACTTGCCCGGTCATTGTTAAAATTGGTTTGAAAAGCTTAAAACTTATTTACTATGCTCTCGAAGTTACAGTATATTTTGAAGAACTAACTGTTAAGTTTGAGAACTTCATTAAGAGCGTGTTATATTTAAACAGTTTACTAAATACGATGCACTCTCATATTCATGACACAGTCGATGTGAGAAGTATAGTTCAAGAAATGTTATACACGAATTTTAAATAAGGTACGGTACTGCTGTGTAAGTAAAGCGATAGTAAGTCAGGTTTTGTAATAAACTGTTTCTTTTTGAAGTGTGTTAGCTATTTGTAATTTTTTACTTTGTTTTTCTTCCTCAACTTCACGCTGTATCCCGTGTCTAGCAGCCTAGGTAGAGGGAACCTAGTATTAAGATAATCCGTTCTCCATTTTACGCCGAATTCTGGAGGTCTTGCGTGTTGAGTCGTGGAACTCAACAACGCGCTTTGCATCGACACCGGAGCGAGGACAAGAATATATTTTATTGCTTCTAGTGGGAATCAAACCCATGCTTATGATACATAGAAAAAACTGGTAAAGTTTGAGTCATACTCACCCACCTAGAGTTTCTTATTAATTTTAGAACTCCAGGGCAAGTGAAGGACAACTAAGTTTACCAGCGTTATGAAAATGTTCTAAGTTTGTCATAGATTTTATCTGTAATATAATTTACAGTAAATTTCCATTTTTTTTTCTTTTATTTGTATTGTAAATTTTAACTTTATGGGAGAGTTCATAGCGATTTTTGGTTGATTCGGTCCACGGGAAGTGCAAACAGTGAAGGGTAACCAAAACCTAAAGAGTATAGGTTTTGGTTACGCGATAATAATATCAGATTAATCTCAACATGATCTCGAGATGATCTTGATCGATGATGTGATCCTATAAGGGTTCCGTTATTTCCCTTCAAGACAAAAAAATCACTAAAGTATGATTTTGTAGAATATACTAATCAATTTGACATGACATTGACATTATAACGTTATACGAAAAATAAATCATTAAAATTTGATTTCGTAGAGTATGCTAATTAATTTCATAATATTATAAAAACTTTTTTAATTTTATATTTTTGGTTACCGGGTGTTTTTTTTTATGCTTAAGATTTACGTATGTAAGTATTACCTATAAGCGAAAGATACACAATATTGGATATTAAATATTTACGTCTTCTCGTGATTGACCTTCAATAAGTCCCGATGACATGTGATCCAGATGATGTCGGTCCCCTAATGCGACATGGGGATACCAAATTTTGATCAAATTGACAAGTGTCAGTCACCTAAAGATTTATAGTTGAAATTGTCTCGAAAGATATGTTAGGAATATATTGCATTTTTTAAGCTTCATCCTGTATCGCATACGTAGGCAAAGGGAATTTGAGAACATAATGTTACAACACTCCATTCCCATTAAGGCATTTCCGTCACCACTTACCGCCGAATTACGGTGGAATTAAATTGTCTTCTATAGAGGTACCCCCTATGAAAATAATCTTAATATTAACTAATAATCTTAATATACTCTATACGTCCCCGATTGGGAATCGAACCCACTATCATCGCGTTTATATTCAGACTCTGTCACGTTGGTGAAGTATGTTTCTAGGTGTTATGCTACTCACTCAATTATTTTAGTAAAACGTCACAAATATAAATGCTTGCTAAATTGAATCAAAATAAAGACTGTAAATATTTCATAAATAAAAACAAGTAAGTATTTCTTTTATATAAAACTTCCATTCAAATGATAAATGAGAAATTAAAAATATACTCTGCATATATCTTAAAATAAAACTTACATTAACAATTACCCCAGGTGCGGGAAAGTAGCTCGTCTGTTCACTATTTGAAGGTACGTAGCGATAAAACTCTCGATCATCTTTATACCACTTGACTGAATACAAAGGATCATTTTCTAGATCAAACTGACACCCTAACAAAGCTTGGCCTCCTTCTATAGCGTGTCCTGGCACACGGAGCTCTATAATACGAACGCACTCCGCCAAATCTGAAACATAGGATTTATTTTGTATCAAAAGTTGTTTTAGTGAATAAAATTAAACAAAAAATGTTGTTTGTTTCGGTTTTTCTATCTACAAAGAAAGATCAATATGCTGTTCATTCGTCTGATTGTCTGTCCACCAGTATGTACGCCTGACGCCTGAAGATGTGAAAACTTTCAGAAAACAGCCTCATATTTATTACTCGGTGTTGACTTAACCGGTTTCTGATTTTTATTATGCTTAAGTTTTAAGAATGTTTTTATATATTGAAGTAAGTATAATGTTATATAATGAGTTTGATATACGCAACGCTAAGCATGCGTTTGCTTAGTGTTTCCACCACGACAAAAGCACCATATATAATAATATTCTAAAATGCAAAATCCCACATGCCGTATTTTTGGTAAAATCACACACAGCGTAGGTAGTTTCCAAAATATATGGTATTACGTGAGCGTGGGCTAAAATTTTGATATATAATTTTGAATCAACATATTATATCTTTGAGGAACTGAAGAATGGTTGCTCACTTTGCTCATATAAGAAAGAGGCCAGTCGTGGCGCAGGGCCAGGGGCACAATAGTGCGACTGGACTGGATAAACGCGACAGGTTGTGGTTTTGATTCTTACTCCCGGAAATGAAACATGGTAACGAGGCATGCCGCGGCGTTGAATTGTGAGCCACTTGAAACCCATAATATTTAGTATTCGGCGGAAAGAAGAGACCGGAAGTGTCTAATTGGGGACTGAGTTTCTTAACTCTAGGTTCCCAGGTTCCCTCTGCTTATCCTGCTATATACGGGATATAGGGTAAAGCTAAACAAATAATAATAAAGAAACCATATTTTTATGTAAATATCGAGCATTTTAAGAACATGAAGTTTTGCATTTAAAATGTCATATTCCTGAAACACGAGTAGGTATGCAATATTGGTATGAAATCTCGTGGATTTCAAACAAAATGATATAAAGTAAATTACAAATAGTATAAGATACTGATAGCATTGGATCCTCGAGAATACGCTTTCTATATCATTCTTTAATAATGTTTCCATCGAATAAATAAATATGAACATATTTTTTATTACTTACTGTATTATATACCCCAGCAACATATTAAATGTGAATTGAAAGCCAAGTTTAATGTTAAGTAATGTGTGAAAATAATAAGAAGTCTATATATATGGGTGCCGAGTTCTGTGTTTGTCTTGATACAAAATCTTAAAACATGTAATAATTTATTTATAAACTGGACTAGACCTTTGTATATAGGTAATTTTTTTAAGCTGAAGAAGAGTAGAATATACTCGATGAACCACATATGACCACACATACTCGATGTTACGTTGAACGCACTAATCTTAGTAACTACTAGTTCGAGTTGAAAAAAAATATTGGTGCCGAATAGTCTATTCATCGATGAACTTTATAGACTATATTGCATCACGTTCATCGGTTATGTGTTCGATGTAACCCACTGTATTTGTAGTAAAAATAATAATTAATAAACTCATAATTCACTTATGAGTGCAAACGGCATCTGATCGATCAAATCGATCGAAGAATGTGTATATATATATATAGGTATTTCCATTGACCACGAAACTAGTAGGTTAAGGCTAGGTATTTTAAATCCATATTTACCAGTAACTTTCTGAAAAACTTAATTAAGTTTTATATGACGAGCACATTATTGAGCTTTTCGATTAAATTATAATACGTTTAAATTAAATATTTAAATTGATGTTAGCCGTGGCGCAGGAGCGCAAAGTGATTGTAAAATGGACTGGCTGTGGGTTCGATTTCCACTTGGGGAAATTAAATATTTATTTAAATTTATATCTTCATTTCTTCGCTCTGGTATTGAGGCAAAATGCAAGTGGGAAACGGAGTGTCTTAACACTAGGTTAAAAAGCTGATACTTTGTTTTATAACGAGCACATTATTACGTTTTTCGGTAAAATTATAGTATGTTTCAAAGCAATATTAAACTCGTCAGTATAATATCGTTTTAGTAACAATGTCGGCTTTTATAGTTGTTTATCGTAATGTCCGACCCATAAGAGTTTCGCTTAGAAATGTCCTAATTCTCATTCATATTTTCCGTAGTTCTACGTTTTTTATGACCAGTAAAACGTGAGCGAAATAAAAGATGTTAAAAACAAAATTTGAAATGAAAAACTTGAATACTTCACTCTGCGAGGTTTTTAACAAAGGAAATAGAGAATTGACGCGAATTAAAAGTACTATTATTTATAGTTAATCCATTTTATTTCATTGTTTCTATGTACAGTGTCTGAGGAAATCACGCTTAGAATAATTTTAAAAAGTACTTTTTTAAATGTACAAAACAAAATTTTAATTTATTTAAATTAGCTTCACGCTGTATCTCGCACACAGCACGGTAGGCAGAGGAAACCTAGTGTTAAGACACACCGTTCTCCAATTTCCGCCGAGTTCTGGAAGCATTGCGGAACTCAACGCCGCGTTTTGAATCGACATCAGAGCAAAGAATTTAAAATATAAATGTAAATAAATACTTATTTCATTTCCCCGAGTGGTGATCGAACCCACAACCAGTCGCGTTTAAATAGGGTCACACTTTGTCACCCTGCGCCACAACTGGTGTCAAGGCAAAGCGCAGTGTTGAGTTCCGCCACTTAACATTGACATGACTTGACATTGACTGCAGAATTTGGCGAAAAATGGAGAACGGAGTGTCTTAACACTAGGTTCCCTCTGGCTACCCTGCTATGTAATACAGCGTGACTCATAATCTTTCAAACTAACTTACCACGATCATCTGAAACTTTTGTATAAAAGAAAAAAAAACCTAACCGTAAATAATAAAAAAAATGTTGTATGAATTAAATCGAAATACAATTATTTACCTTGTTTCCACAGCACTAACAAAATTACCAGCGTACCGTACATTTTATGTTCGTTCATTATTATTGAAATCAGTTCCGATGCAATCGAACAAATGGATTATCCTCATTTCACTTTTAAACACTGTATTATAAATTTCACGTTAACTATAATAACTTTTATAAGGTTATACACTTTGAGGTTAAAATTTTGTCGTTTGCGAGTCGGTTATATAGTGAAATAGGGCGGCGAATCTGGCGACGTGCTATATTTAAACGGCCGTCGCGTACGCATGCGCCATACTCGTAGCTTTTCGCACAAATTTGTGTTTTTTTGCATAAAATTTATGCGTGTTGATTTATGCAGCTTATCTTAATTTTTGATCGTATTTGCTCATTGAGTGGGTTAATAATACTATTTACTTATAAACAAAAATTATAATCAGCTTTCACGCTATATGTCAGTACACAGGGTAGGCAGAGGAAACCTAGTGTCACACAGCACAAAATACACTCCATTTCCCTATTTTCTGCCAAATTTTGGAGGCATTGGGTGTTGAGCGGCGGGAGTCATTGCCGCGCTTTGCCTCGAAACCAGAGCGAAGAAATGAAAATATTAATTTATATAAATATTTCATTTCCAATTTCTCAATTTGGCTTTTAAAATAATATCATTGTCACAAATAACAAGTCTAAATCTGTACATTATTGATTTTAAACAAAGTATCGCTGAATTTTTTTTCGTTGGTTCTTTTCTGTTCTGAGACAGTAACTCTATTGAACTGGTAGTAGTTTTTTTGACACACACACACAACTTTTTTTTTTAAACAGTGATTGTCGTGTCGTAAGCGCGGCGTTGAGTTCTGCCACTTAACACGCAATGCCTCCAGAATTCGGCACAAAGTGGTGACGGAGTGTCTTAACATTAGGTTCCCTCTGCCTACCCTGCTGGGTGCGGGATACAGCGTGAAGCTGATTTATTTATTTTTTTTAAATATTATCAATTTTTTTCTGCCTTCCTAAAGTGCTTACGTAAACTTCCTTCGGAAAGCTATTTATACAATATCTACATAATAAGAAAAATAATAAAATATAAATAATATATCTTTATAAATAGGATAAATATTATAAATGGAAATATATTTGAAGAATTGTTATTTCCTGTAGAACGACACAAATACGTTATAAAGTTTCTTAGAACGGGACAGTCAATAAGCAAACATGTACTTATTTGAAAATTTCAAAGAAAGGATAAGGTCAATTGTTATTAAAGTGAGGGGGAGCTCGCGGAGTAGGGGTGTGTAATAGAATTAAAACGATAAGTCACAATGAGTCATATTATAATTCCGCCCCCATATTAATTGAGAATTTAAAAACGTCATAATAAAAATGGCGATCGGAATACTAATTAGCTTAGTCATTAATAAAGTATGCGACGAAACTTGTGCGAGTGGTTGGTGCTTTAAAAATGTTATACATGAAATGAATTTAAGGAAGTATAAATTGCATTTAAGGAAGTATAAATAATTCAGAAAAATTATAATAATAACATCGATTAGAATATTGTATTTCAGCGGGAACGTGACTTATAATGAAATTGACTGACTTTTGAATGAAATGATTTTTTTTATTTTTTAGTTTCAGTACAAAACTGTAAGATTTCACATATTTACACAATATTTTATAGTTGTAAGTCCGCAGGAAGTTGGGGGTACATGGGTATAGGTTTTATATGGGGCGTTATACAATACAACAATCTTCTTCAACATCATAGTATCTTCGTTATTGCACCATATTTCAAAAATAATGAAAGCGGCCGCAGTTTGTAATTTCATAAAAATATGGTCAGAATAATGATTTTACTTCGTCAACTGCATAGAGAATAATTGAAAAATTCAGGAAGACACGATCCATTGGACATTCAATTCGGCTTCGTGTTAAGAAACTGTATTTTATATTTAATTTAAATCTAGCCTTATATTTTGGGACATCTTTAAATAGAGTTATGTCTAATATTTAATTTGCATTTAATGTATTTATTTATCAGCTAGTATTATCATATTGATTAATGCTTAGTTTTGAGGCCAGTGGCACATAGTTAAAAGCGTGTGACTGTAAACGCGACGGGTTGTGGATTTGATCCTCGAAGAAGTGTAATATTTAATATTTTGCTTTCTTTGCACTGGTGTCGAAGCAAAGCGCGGTGTTGAGTTTCGCCACTCAAAATGCAATACCTACGGAATTCAGCGGAAAATACTGCGTGAAGCTAGTGAGTCATTATTTATTATTTGCTGAGATTAGCCGTCCTCAAACAAGTGAGAGAAAATATTAAATATTTATTAATTAAATGGTTGTACATAAAGTATTTAACACCGATTGTTTCTTAAATTGTATTAAAAGACAAATTAAAAGAACAGGAAAATCTAAACAAATTGAGATTTATGATGGTTTGTGTAATTTCTTCGTAACCAGTTAAGCAAATTTCATTCCGTTTTGCCATTACATTTCCTCTGCCTTCTTACCTATGCTATATGCGTGATACGGCGTGAAGCTGAAAAAAAAAATTGAAATAGCTTAACAACAAGGTTCGACACTACGCTCGACGTGTTCCCGGCGGAACCTTAAATCAGATTGGGAAGTTAGTTACAAGTCTGTGGACAGACCGAAAGGTGGCACTGTTATGTGACACACTTTGGTAAATGTTTTCCTCAACTAGCTAAAATACGTGTAAATTATATTTTAAAAGTTTTTTTTTTAAATTCTTACTTACACTACAGACTTATGGTCCGTTCCTTTTGTTATTTTTACATTTCTTTTAATGCTTTTTTCTGTACATACTACCTAGAAGTAGACTTATGTTATTACTTGTGCCGTGTGATCCCGGCCTAGAATAAACGACGCTGGCACTGAAAAGGCGACTAAACTACCACACGTACTTTTCCTTTTCAGTACAAAACTGTAAGATTTCACATATTTACACAACATTTTATAGTTGTAAGTCCGCAGGAAGTTAGGGGTACATGGGTGTAGGTTTTATATGGGGCGTTATACAATACAACAATCTTACATTACTAGACAAACCGTGACATTGATTTTCGCCACTCAACCATAAAATGTGAAGCTCAAAAGTCGTTATTCGAAAATTTAAAATGATCACCGGCTTTGTTTAACGTTACTTCTTACTATTTTTAGCTTTTTCCTATATCCCGCACCCGCAGAGGCATAGTATTGACATTTTTTTCCCATTAAGACACTTCCGTTCTGCATTTTCCGCTGAATTCTCGAGGCATTGTGCGTTGAGTAACGGAGCTCAACGCCATGCTTCGACCTCTTACCAGAGGAAATGAAGAAAGGTAGTAGTCGAATTCATACGTCAGGTTTACAGCCGCGCGGTTGTGCCTCTGCGCTCCGACGGTCTCACTGTCATACAATCTTTTGACTATAGTAAAGACTTACTACTATTTTAGGTATATACCCATTGTAATGAAAATACATTTTTATACAAAACTTTCAGACCTCAAATGTCTTTCAGAAAGTCGTAGTAGATGACCCTTGTATTAATTAATATTAATCATCTGCGACAATTTCATATTATTGTTTCATATAAAATGTCCCTTCTCGAGAAATTTTTTTATAGAATAATTATTTTAAATCAATTATACTAACCTGCTAATCTGAAAATGAGTTCTGTCACTCAACACTAGATTCCCTCTGCCTACCCTGCTGTGTGCGGGATACAGCGTGAAGCTGATACTAAAAATAATCTTGTTAAGTTGATCTTGGCCATGGCTGGCCTCAAATGAAAGTATTTATAGGTATACATAGAAAAATTGTCGATAATTTAATAGAGTAAACGCCAACGGCTTTACCAACTTATTGTTTTGCTTTTATTAGAACAAATGTTTCAAAGTAAAATTTTCCCAGTGAACTGTATATACTAGCTTTATTAATATTTTATCAAACACAAATATATCGACGCTCCATTGAAATGTTTTAGTAGTCATCGATCAAGTTTATGTTACTTTAATTATTCAAATGTATTAATATAATTATTTAATAATATTTGATACAAAGAGGATGATCTAAAATGATGTAGTACAATAGCGTCTATCCGTAAGTAATTATCATGATTGTGGGTTCGATTCATACTCGAGGGAATTTTTATATTTAAATTATTCATATTTCTCCGCTTTAGTCGAAAAAGCGTGACCCTTAGTTCCGCCACACAGTGAGCCAAATGAAATTGGGAATATGGGAAACGGAGTGTCTTAATATTATCTATTTTAGGATTTCGGACCCTAAAAGGGAAAAAGGGAGTCCTTGAGAACTTCATTTTCCCTCTGGCAAATCCATTTATTTTGATATTGTGTTGAGGTAACAATCTAGAATTCATAATAAATATTCGATAGATCTACGGACACAAAATCACAAAAAAATCAAACTTCAAAGCAATCAATAGATACGATAACGTATACATTATCATTGCTGCATTTTGAAAGAAATACGGTGCGTACTTAAAATTTATATTAAAACGTATACTTCCCATGCCAAGAAATATTATAATTGCAATAAAAATAAAGGAAAAAATCCAAAAAGTGAACATTTACATACATTTTATAGAAAAAAACACTTTTTTCGAATTTTCTTTATTGTTGTTCAACTGAGGTGGTCTTGACAGCGTCACCGGGCGACCAAAAAATCATTACATACTTATATTTGTAGTTAATTTCATTTAAAATTTGAGTCTACGCCCGCAAACTTTTGGCAAACAAAATATTATTTCGAACTTAGCATAGCGACTGTTTCATATTGGAGGTGTGGATCGCTTAACTTCCAGAACGAGACTGCTGACTGCCGGCGACTGCAGACTACAATGCCGTCCTACAATACGGCTCAGTCCACGTACCGCCATTACTACAACAAGTGACGTCACAGTGCTTACTCCTAATTCCTAAATGTAATCTTTTTTTTTTTTTTTTATGGAAAAGACACGGCAAACGAGAGTGCGGGTCACTTGATGGTAAGTGATTACCGCCGCCCACGGCCCCGTGCAACTCCAGAGGAGCTACAGGGGCGTTGCCGGCCTTTAAGATGGGTTGGGCGCCGGGGCCCGGCATTACCTGATGCGAAACGCAGTGGCATAAAGCCACTACTTCACGCCGGTTTTAAATGCCGGGGGTGGTAATGATCCGGTTGAGTCTGCCTATGCGCGTTGCCATTGCTGGTGACGTGACTCTACCACACAAAATCACAAAATCAAATGAGTATCTCACTAATGATAATGTTCTGCAAAATTGTTACATTCTTTTTGCCACGACGTACTTATTGCTCATAAAGTACTAATATTCATACAGTTGGCTTTACCAGATAGAATTTAATAGAAAAGAAAAAGTAAGTTTAATGACTAGTTCTAAATAAGTTTTACCCGGACAGTTGTTCTGATTGGTTTTGTGAGTAATTCGTTTCGATAATTGAAATTTCGAATATTTTCATCGAAACATTTTATTTCTTTCGTTGAACCTGAAAGGCAATTAAGGTGTAACAGAATAAATTTGCGAAATTACTTTTAAAAATAGTCCATGTTTTTTACTTTCATAACATATACAAATAAATAGCTTTTACCAGTATAGTAGGATGGGCAGGCAGAAGAGCTCAATGTCAAGACACTTCATTCTCCGCTTTTTGCGAAAAAAATACTTTTAAACATCCTACTGCGATAAGCTCTACATATACCTATTATTGTCTCATTTATATGTGTTGTTATATTATCTCATCATTTATTTTGTCTCATTTATAGGTGAAAATGAATAGATAGACAATGTTTCCTCATGGGGTGAAAGGAACTTAGTTCAGTTTAACCCCCTAAAGACACAAGTTTGCGCGTTAACCACAAAAAAAATCCCATTTATCGTATCACCAGTCTTTCAAAATACTCCCCTTACAGCCGCGCCCAGTATCAGTATATTGGGCCTTAATGTTTCAAGTGACTGCCAGTATCGCGATCATCTGGAAAGCAAGGCCAAGTTGGCCTCGACGAAACTGGTGGTCATCAACAGAGCGAGACGCCATTTCACGCCAAAACACCGATTGGCGCTATGTAGGGCCCAGGTTCGGCCTCATATGGAGTACTGTTCTCATCTCTGGGCCGGTGCACCCCAGTATCAGCTTGAACCATTTGATCGCATACAACGGAGATTCATTCGAATCATTGGGGACTCAATGACCTGTGAAAGGCTTGACACTTTGGCTTTGCGTAGAGACGTCTCCTCGCTGTGCGTTCTCTACCGCATTTATCATGGGGAGTGTTCTGAAGAACTGTTTGACCTGTTACCTGCCGCCGAATTTTCTAACCGCACAGTACGTCACAAGTTAAAATATCATCCACACCACCTGGATACGTGGCAATCTACTACTGTGCGGTTTCGTAGGAACTTCCTTCCACGCGCCACGGAACTGTGAAATGGCCTACCCGAGACAGTGTGTCCAGGTCGATACGACATGGATACCTTCAAAAAGCGCGTCTATCTCCACCTTAAAGGCCGGCAACGCACCTGTAGCTCCTCTGGTGTTGCACGGGGCCGTGGGCGGAGGTAATCACTTACCATCAGGTGACCCGAACGCTCGTTTGCCTTGTCCTTTTCCATAAAAAAAAAATAGTAGGTACTATAAAAATAAAATTAAAAATGCTTTATTTTATTTTTATAGTACCTACTATCTACATAGCTATTGAGAAAAGAATGAGAGAATGGTTGAATTGAAATCGTGGAGTTTGAACGCATTTGAGTAAGGTATGGAAAAAATGTATAAGTTAGCCATGTGCGTTTATGCGTAAGTATACAATGTATGGTGTGTAAAATGTATTTAATTGTGAAAGTAAAATCAAAAAATATGCTAATTAGTGGTCATCCATTTTTCGAGACAGTAATCATACAAATAGCAGATATATTTTTATTATAAACATGGAACATTACATTGAAATTATTGAATTAAATGAAGTATATATAATTCATCATATTATATCCTATATCGATAATCGGACCATCCAACATTTTTTTTTTTTTCAAAAAAAAAAAATAACCTGATGCCCTGAGATTAGCTTTAAAATATTATCAAAAATGTTCGCCGGCATTGTCAAAAAATTGACAAATCAACCACAGTAGCCTTAGCGGTAGTAGAAGTAGCAAAAAAATAAGCCAATTTTGAGACCAGTGAACAGTGGAAATTAAGAAAAAATCGGTTCATTAAAAAAAAAATTATCGTCATTTGAATGAACTCAAGGCATTATTGCCTGCGAATGTTATATAGCAATCGCGCTGGTAATACAATCATTAGACAAACAAGAACACAAATGAATTCTGGCCTCAAACGGTTGTAAATCACTTACACTAAAATTAATTAATTAAAATCAAGATGTTACCAGAAACGCGAGGTACAAATTGCAAAATAAAACAAGTGTCGTTTTACAGAGCTGTAGTGCTGAATTGCGTGAATAAATTAACAGCAAATAAAATCCCGTTTAGAAGTTACGTAGTACACTAGGGTAATACTCGACGAACACTCGACATCTATTTACCAACATTTAATATACGCTTCGGGCTAATTTAGCCGGGTCGGGAGGACCCTGTCCTACGACCCACGGCTTCAATCAAAGATAACATACGCGTCTCGCATATGCAACGATGTTTTCAATGTTGTTAAATGTACTTAATTATACAGTATACATTTTAACCGGCATCTAAAAAGGTTTATTGTGTGTGTGCTTTTTTTTATATGGAGAAGCTTTACTTTCCTGATGGCCTGTTACAACTAAGATCCAGAAGAAGAAGGGGCCAGCATACCAGGAAACCATGGAAATCGAGCTGAATACTCGAATTTTATAAGCACGTTTTACGAGTTTCATATGATTTAGTCTTTTGGATTTGTGGTCATGATCTGATGCAGAAGACTCAATTCTTCAATAATTAGGAGTAGTAGAATATTTTTTAAATATTATAGGGATTTTAAAAATAAATTCATATTATAGAACTAGTGTATACTATAAAATTATTCGAGTAAATTGATGCAAAAACTTGTAAACAGAATTTAAATTAAATTTTCTAGCGCAATACAAGCTTTAGCAATTTCATAAAATTACTAATTTTATTTTAATACAACTTATGTACTTTTTGATTAAACACTTGTTTTTAAAAAAAATATTTTAATTAACATTTTACTTTATTTTTTTATTTAAACAACATATTCTCTTTACCCACTTGCTGAAATCTTCAATGACAAAAAAAGTAGGCAAGACAGGTTTTGGTTAGAGCTATAAGCTGCTTATTGTTATTTTTCTCACAATAGTCCCTACATCTTATAAAATCTCACTTTATAAGATTTTATGAAAATTATATGTAAACTCCTGTAATTTACCCGTAATAAAATCATAAAGTAAAGTAAGAGAGGTATAATGAACGTAATTAATATAATAAATTCAAATGATTCCCGTGTTGTCCCGTATCAAGGGATAAGGGTGGCGAGAACTCTAAACTACTTTGACCCGGTACCTCGCCGCTGTTCTGATTAACTAAATTTTAAGCTCCTTCACTGTTTCATAAATGTTGCTTTAAAAGTTGTCAACATTCTTAATGATACTGCTATACTATATTCATTTTTCCGTTTAATACGCAAAGTCTTATAAAAAATTGTAATTTACATATTTAATTGTTTTTTTATGTTATTATATTTTATTATCTCTTAAAACACCAATAAAAATATGAAACACTAATTTGATACATCGTCATTGTGGATTTTCCAGATTTTTAAGTCTGACTCGTCATAATTTATTAAATGAAACTAATATTAAATGAAACTAATTTAACCGGGTTAATCGCGTATATTTAAGATTTTACATTTTGGAAACCCGACGTTTCGAACACTTTACAGTAGTCCGTGGTCACGGGTAGAGTCGTCATAATTTGCTGGACCAAATGTTCCTTCAGTGCGTTTGTTGTTTGTGAACGTATCGATGTGTCGCTTCATAATTTAGTTTTCATTTATGTTACTTTTTCACATATCTTTAACATTATATTATTTTTTAAAAGATTAAGAAACGTTATGAGCGTAAAGGTTGCGATATAACCGTCATAAATTTTAATATCCTCTATTACTGAACATCCTAGGCAATATAGTTGTATAATATAGGGGCGAACTTGCACTCGGTTATAAACTCCATAATTACTGAAACAGAATATAACTTGCATCATAAAATTAATTGTATCTAGACATCTGAGCGGGCTAAGTGCGGCAAATGTTGCTACGTCATTATTTATTTTGTATATTTCTCATTATTAAATTAGTAATGGAATTATAAGTAAGCCTAATAATTCCAATAAATTTACAATTTTGTACAGTTTTCTAATTTGATGATTTTAGATTTATTAAAAAATGCATAGTAAAACACCTTTTGAGAATATAAAATTTATAAAATATAAATAGCTTTGAAAAGTATTTTATTTCATATTATGCTTGTTTCATTTCAGGATTCCGTATCTCAAGAAAAAAAAACGGTATTCTTAATGCATTTGCATGCATTTGTTGTCTGTCCGTCAAGATCATTTTGAGATCATCATCAAATTAAAATTAATATCAAATATGCAGGTCTATGGATCCTTAGATCATATAAAACCATCTTTATTCTTCTTCTTCTTTTGATTGTTCAACACAATCAAAAGATCTAGTATCTTTCGTTTGTGCATCATTTTTGCTGTATAGGTAATTCATATTATAATATATATATATATATATATATATATATATATATATATATATATATATATATATATATATATATATATATATATATATATATATATATATATATATATATATATATATATATATATATATATATATATATATATATATATATATATATATATATATATATATATATATATATATATATATATATATATATATATATATATATATATATATATATATATATATATATATATATATATATATATATATATATATATATATATATATATATATATATATATATATATATATATATATATATATATATATATATATATATATATATATATATATATATATATATATATATATATATATATATATATATATATATATATATATATATATATATATATATATATATATATATATATATATATATATATATATATATATATATATATATATATATATATATATATATATATATATATATATATATATATATATATATATATATATATATATATATATATATATATATATATATATATATATATATATATATATATATATATATATATATATATATATATATATATATATATATATATATATATATATATATATATATATATATATATATATATATATATATATATATATATATATATATATATATATATATATATATATATATATATATATATATATATATATATATATATATATATATATATATATATATATATATATATATATATATATATATATATATATATATATATATATATATATATATATATATATATATATATATATATATATATATATATATATATATATATATATATATATATATATATATATATATATATATATATATATATATATATATATATATATATATATATATATATATATATATATATATATATATATATATATATATATATATATATATATATATATATATATATATATATATATATATATATATATATATATATATATATATATATATATATATATATATATATATATATATATATATATATATATATATATATATATATATATATATATATATATATATATATATATATATATATATATATATATATATATATATATATATATATATATATATATATATATATATATATATATATATATATATATATATATATATATATATATATATATATATATATATATATATATATATATATATATATATATATATATATATATATATATATATATATATATATATATATATATATATATATATATATATATATATATATATATATATATATATATATATATATATATATATATATATATATATATATATATATATATATATATATATATATATATATATATATATATATATATATATATATATATATATATATATATATATATATATATATATATATATATATATATATATATATATATATATATATATATATATATATATATATATATATATATATATATATATATATATAGTTCATTTCACACAAATTTAAGTTTGTCTAAAGCAAAAAGCTAAAATTCTGTTAAAAGGTTATATTTTTTTTACTTAATAAAGTCGTTAACAGTTCACACATCATGTGATGAGTATTGAAAAAATGCATCTATAGTATCGAATAGCTTTATAATATCGACCTTTTTTAATTATTTCATAGCAATTAGTTAACTAAGTATTTGTGTCACTATCGAGACTTATTCTTATTAGACTGGTAATACTCTTATACTGTGCCACAACCATATTGATATCTTTTTATACTTTCAAATAAATTAATACTTTAACTATATATTAACATTTATTGTATTACTGTCTTAAGACATTGTTGCGCAGGGACACAGGCGTGCGACTGTAAACGCGATGGTTGTAGTTTCCGTTCCTACTCGGTGGAATTATTATTAATATTTTCTGGTAACCAGGCAAAACGCGGCGTTGTTCCGTGATGGCTCGAGAATTCGACGAAAAGCGGGGAGCGGAAAAGTGTAATTGGGAACGGGGTGTCTTAACAATAAGTTCCCAGGTTCTCCTTGCTTACCCTATTTACGCGAAGAAATTCTGACAGTAGATACACTAGGTTAAATCGAAACGATTAACGTTTAGCCTCGATTAATGGACAGTCCAATACAATTTTGTTTTTCCATACCCAACAAAAGTTTTTGAGATTAGTGCGTTCAAGCAAACGAACTCTCCACCTATAGTATTAGTATAAATACAACTTGGGCTTAACGTGTTTCAAATAGTAAGCGTGTCCACGTAAATTTATATGCTATTTACAATGTCACAGAACAATGTAACAAATAATACATACATAGGTGACTATTTTAGAATGTACATTTGAATTTAAATTTCAAATGTATATTCTTTCAAATTATTTATTATATATAATATATAATAGACTATTGTAAATAATATTCATTACATAAAATATAACGTAACCTATAGTTGTGAGTGAATTTGAAATTTACCTCTATAAAATAATATATATATATATATATATATATATATATATATATATATATAAAATAAAATAAGCTTAATATGGATACTAAATAGTAATTATACATACTAAAACCGTTTAATAAAAATCACTGTAGTCTATGAATAAATATGGCGATGTAACAGCGGCGGGGACCGCACGTCGCTGTTGCACGGAGTTGCGCTTTTCTTTTCACAAATTTTTACATATTGCAGCACCTCACGTTTTGTAACTTTGCGAATATTATTCCGCAGGAGTTTTTCGCAATTTGAAAATCTTCTTTTTACGAATTCAAGAATTTCTGTGTTAGTTTATTAAAAAATTAAAGAAGTTAAATCCGAGTCTGACTCGCCTACCGAGGCTTTTGTATCAATTTCAGGATTACAACTTATAAATGTTGCCAAATTTAAATTTTTGGGCTTATGCACTTATTTGGTATGAAATGAACTACAAATAAACCGTAGAATAACTTCGTAATGATGTTTTTCTATAAAATGATCCTTTATTTGAAATCTTCTTCTATGATTTTGTCGTTTGTTTGTATTGTAAGTTCTCACTTTCTGCCAAATTTCAGAACTGTAGGTCCACTATATAAGTTTTCATCATGCGGCGAATTCCATACAAAATGCTGCAAAATCGACACATAAACACTCATATCTTTTGGTTGTGTTGACTTAAAAACTTGATATTTTTTTTGGGTGTGGCAACACAGCCGTTTTGTGCCGTGTGATCCCGGCCTAGAATAGGATCATCCTGGTACTGGTGGTGTCGTAAGAGGCGACTAAAGTACGTGTGGTAGAGTCACGTCGCCAGCAATGGCAACACGCATGGGCAGACTCGACCGGATCATTACCACCCCCGGCATTTAAAACCGGCGTGAAGTAGTGGCTTTATGCCGCTGCGTTTCGCATCAGGTAATGCCGGGCCCCGGCGCCCAACCCATCTTTAAGGCCGGCAACGCACCTGTAGCTCCTCTGGGGTTGCACAGGGTCGTGGGCGGCGGTAGTCACTTACCATCAGGTGACCCGCACGCTCGTTTGCCGTGTCTGTTCCATAAAAAAAAAAAAAACAGACTTGAATATTTGATATTCATTTCAGCTTAATACCTCAACGCGATCTCGAGATAGGTGACCTTGACAGATGGACAACTCTAAAAAATATTACCAAAATTAAGTAGAAACAAAGTTACTGTTCCACGTTGACAATTGTAAAAACAATAACAAAAGCAATCAGAATATTAACTTGGTATTAAGGCCGCAGAAACAGAGGCATTATTTACAAGGCTTGACCGACAAACTGAGAAATAAATCTAAATGAAACCTTGCTCAGCTCCCTGGAATGAATGATTAAACGCAGCAGTTCTTAGTTTGTTTTCACTTTGGCTCGGACAACAGTGTGTGGCCGGACTAAGGGAAAATTACGCCGCCCGCGGGAACCCTCACTAGTAAATCATCATTAGGCGGCGCGCTAGCGGGACTGCGGGACACGCCTCGTCTTTATAAAAGATTCAACTTAATACAAACGAGACGGACGAGTAATGGGAAATTTATTTTTGCCTTCGAGGAAATGGCACAATCTGATGTACATTATTGTATTGGAGCATAGGTTCATGCCAAATCCCGCATGCTGCAGGGTAGACACAGGGAACACAGGGCTAAGAGGCTCCGTTCCCTATTTTCCGCTGAATATTTCGAGGCATTGCGTCTAGAATTATCTGAATCAACGCCAAGCTTTTACTTAGTGCCAGAACGAAGAAATAAAATATCAATAAATAATAATTCATCCATCCGAGTGGGAATCGAACCCACGACTGTCTGGTTCACGTCATTTTATTTTTTAGTATAAATAACGTTGTGAGTAGCCAACTACTTATAACAAATTCGTATTTAAAAATCATATACAGTATCTTAATTTATATTATGAGAGGCCTCTTTCTCCTCGTCCACTATCCAAATGAGTTTCGCAACTCAAAATACAATGCTTTGAGAACTCAGCGGAAAGAGGAGTCCTAATGGGAACGGAATGTGTTAGCACTAAGTTCCCAGGTTCCCTCTACTTACCCTGCTATGTGCGGGAAACATTGAGCATGACAGACTTAAATCTTATAAATGTTTTAACAATTCAGATTTAGGTAAACACAAACCGCAATAAGAACTCCTTTAAAGCTAAATAATATAATACTTTTCAAAGCTAGTCACTACTTATATTTTATTAATTTTCTATCCCAGAGAAAGTGTTTCACAGCGAAGTACAATTTTAAATTAATCTTAAACTATCGAATAAGAATTCTGCAAAAAATTGTAATTTTATTGAAATCATTAGGCTTTGAATACTACTTAAGCATTTAGGTACATGCAAAATAAATAATATTAGATATCTATATACAATTAATTTTATGATGCCAGCTATATTCTGCTTCAGTTATGGCCGAGTGCAAGTTCGCCCCCTATATTATGTAACTATATTAGGTAGGATGTTCTGTAATAGAGAATATTAAAATTTATGACGGTTATATCGCGACCTTTACGTTCACAACGTCTTTACTGAGATATATAATCTTTCTTAATCTTTTAAGGAATAACGGGTTAATTTAATGTTAAAGATATGTGAAAAAGTAAGACAGGTTGTTACTGACTCCCCAAAATCTTTTAGAAATTCAGATTTAACAGTGTTAAGAAAGTTATATTTGCAATCCATGAGTTTTATATTATGCCATCAAAGATTATCTAAATAACTGAAACTCTTTTTTTTTAATGGAAAAGACACGGCAAACGAGCGTTCACCTGATGGTAAGTGATTACCGCCGCTCACGTCCCCGTGCAACACTAGAGGAGTTACAGGTCCGTTGCCGGCCTTTAAGGTGGGCACCGGAACCCGGCATTACCTGATGCGAAAGGCAGTGGCATATAGCCACTACTTCACGCCGGTTTTAAATGCCGGGATAATGATCCGGTCGAGTTTGTCCATTCGTGTTGCCATTGCTAGCGACGTGACTCTACACCCTCTTCCAGGTCTCTACACCCTCTTCCAGGTCTCTTCAAGCCTCCTTGAACCTCCCACAACAACCTTTCAGATCCCTCTTGTGTTCTTCACGCTAATATTTTACCATAGATGGATGGTGGATTGTGAAAATAATAATTCGCAATTTTGCTGCGATGGCCATTTTGGATTATCTACAACATTCAATATATAAATATATAAAAATGTCAGCGCAATCGTATTTCTGGCAAATGGGTTAAATTGAGCTTGTAAGATTTCACATACTAATACGACAAGTTAAATAAAAACTTTTTATAAAAAAAAACGTCGTTCTCCGCTTCCACTTAATTCATATCAGGCCTTGCTATGTCAAGGGTTCCGTACCAATTTCATGACTGTAGGTCAACGGGAACGGGTTGTTAACAGACAGAGACGAACATATAGACAGACGGACGACAAGGTGATCTTATAAGAGTTTCGGTTTGTTTTTGTTTGAGGAACAGCGTGAAACTAAAAAAATAGTCCTGAAAAACCTAATAAATAAAACAATACTAACATAAATGCAACTACGAGTTTTTGTATTTAATTTTATTCTGCAAACGTTACATACAGCTTACGTTTGTTAATTCCAGCATTTTAAAGCTTTCAAATCTTTTACCATTCTATATAGTTGCCGATTTTCAAAATAAATAGAAAATGTTTCGTACGCTCAGATAGTCTTTAACTATTAAGTAAGATGTATTGATTGGCCCATTTCGAATCCTAATGCAAAATTCAAATGGGTTTGGTAATAAAGGATATCAGAGCGCAGTTGGGCATTTTTTTAAATTATTATTTGTTTGAGGAGAATCTCAACCTTAAAAGAAAACTTAAAAGTATTATTTTTCCCGCGTTGCTGTGATGCAGCGGAATAGAATGATTGATTTTTGGTGTGATACTGAAAATAACTTTCATTTCTCCGCTGTGGTAGGGTGCAGCGTTAAGTTCCGCTACTCAATATCGAATACAGGCGAAAAACGTAACAACAGACGAAAAAACATAGCTCTTGAAAGTATTTCCATAATAACCATTGCTGGAATTTTAAAACTTAAACAAAATTGGATGTTCGAGAAAAAGATTTGGCTCAAAAATATGTATTAACAAACCAATTACTTAAGTTGTTAGTTAGTAAACATAAAAAAACAAAACAAGTAGTTATAATTTACAGATGTCTGCCAATATTACGTTTACTTAAATTATACTGTCTGGTAAATGATCAATACTTTTTAAGCATTCAGCACGCCTTTTGTGAGTGCAATAAATGCTTTTGTGGATAAATAAACACTTTATACCTTAAGAATGCTCACAATATTAATAGTAATACACTTGAATTCTATGATGATATTTAGTTTTCAGAATATGTAAATGCTTGTTTATCTGTTGTTAAATAACAGGTCAAAAGGCGGGATAAGTTAGGAAGTTGCATAGTCGGATGTTTCCTTTCAAGGCGTTCTTGACAGGCTCTCTCATTTGTTCTACGAGCGTGTGGCGAGTCGACAGTGCTCGAGATACGTTTAGTGCCGTGGCTTTTTACCAAACCAAGATTCATTAGGACACGTGTTAAGTTCTGTTTACAGTGAAAGTGACAAGTTGTATGCCACAATATTACTTATCTTGACGTTTCCCTCTTTTTCGTTATATTTTTTGGTTTAACAAAGCTATTGTGTAACTATTAAAAAATTATTTTAATCACAATAGGATATAAACCAATCGCAGAAATAGTCTAATTGTAAATAAGCTATATACACATACGTGCTATATTGTTATCACGCTCCATTGTAAGACTTATTTTTTTAGTTCCACGCTGTGTCCCGCTCATGGCAGGATATTGAGAGTCAATCTGGTAGCCTAGCCTTAAAATATTCCGTTCTCTGTTAAGATACTACGTTTCCCAATTTCCACCAAATTTTAAAGAGTTCGCGTATTGAGTGGCAGAACTTAACGCCGCGCTTTGCCTCGTGACCAGAGCGAGAAATAAATATAACTTTTAAAGTTACAATTTTCATTTTAAATTGTACACAAAATAAGTTCAAGGATTGCGTTCACTTAATATTAAATTTGGTAGGTCACGCAGTTATAGAATAGAACGGTATATTTCAACGTCATTAAATAATACGTGTATAGATCTTCTATCTAATTTTTTATACTTTACATTTGTATATGTATGGCTAAAACAAATAAAATTTATTTTTTCATAAAATCTAAATGAAATTGTTCGTGAACAGAGTACAAAAATAAATAAAAACTTAAAAATCCTGGAAACGGTCTGCAGTAGGTGCTCTAACCACTTTGCTTGGCGGTCGTCAAATGAAAGTGCAGTCTACTGTTACGTTTCTGGTAAACATTGCTTTAGAATGGTCATTGCTTTCTTTATATATTTTAAAATGATTTGTTTTATAATTTAGTAATCTATACTTATTATAGAATCGTAACTGATCGATGTCTGTACATTTAAAATATATCAAAAAAACTATCATGGCGATGGGTGCATTTATTATCGTAATAGAACCCAAAACAGTGTTTTTTTTATCTATTCTCTCTATCTGTTTGTCTACGCTGATCTCAGAAACGGTTTAAACGATTTAAATGCAGTTTACACCATTAGTTTCCGGCAAGTTTTTTTTGTGTTTCAATTGGTTCATAAACAAAAAATTTTATATCAATCTCAAGTATTTTGTTGGACAAAATTGCTATTTGCTAAAATATATATTTTACACAACTGTTTTATTGAATTGGCTAAATCCTGAGTTTTCAATGTTTTGTTCTTGATGTTGTTTGCAAAATTATTATTTGTATGATGATAAAAAATACCGAAATTTTACGATTTTGAATACTCCAACGTAAGTTTCCAACCAATCATTTTAAATACGATTCATCTTATAATGAATATACATAATGCAATGTAAGTAAATAAAGCGAGACAAGTCTGAATTTAATTTATTTTTTATTTAAATCTCTATGAAATTATATTTTTTTAAATAAAACAAACATTTAAAATGTTTATATTGTGCTCGTACACTGTCGCATAAATAAGTGCTTCGTACAAGCTTCAACACAAACTGCCCCGGGTAACTGCGCCAATGCTTTGTCTTGCCAGCGAGTTTGTTATGTTAAATCTATTTCTTTATTATGAACCTTAATTTTAGAGTAGAATTATATTTCAAAGTATAATATATTATGATGACGCTGTTTATGTCTCACCGTATACGCCTGTATGTTTTGTCTTCATTAGATGAATTTTAATATTCAAATACCCTGGTATACAAATAAAAACGTGACGTTGAGTTCCGAGTAAAACAGTAAACGCAAATTGATTTACAGCGTTCGGAGTGGGCGGCTTGACTTAAACAACGGTTGAAAGTTCGATTCCCACTCCGGGAATTAATTATTTTCATTTCATTCAATAAAAATAATTTAGCCAAAAACTGACTGTGCTGCTCAAAATGCAATGTCTTGAATTTGGACGGTAAATAGTTCGCTTTACCAGCCCTGTTACATGCAGATAACTGAATGTTGTAACATTACTTTCATTGTTATAAAAATCTCACCGAGTAATATTAATTATAAGTCAGTGTAGTAAATTCTATAAAAATAATATATTGAAATTTATAAGAAAAACAAATGGACGGAATATACCTACATCTTTAAAATTATTTATAATATTGTAAAACTGTAACTCTTCGCTATCCGTATAGGCAATATATATGAGATGTAATATTGGAAGCATTTGTAAGTCGAATAATCCAAAGTAATGATTTTAATATTGTTGTATGTGACTGTTCCTGTGCGGTTTTAGTAGTAGAAGCGAGGAAAGTGGGAATTTTAAAATATATGATTTCTTCGAGTGGGAATCGAAGCCACAGCTTGTCGCGTTTACAGCCACACTTTGTGCCCCTACGCCACAACCGGCATCTAAATAAATAAAGTTGTTACAACAACTGACTGATATTACTATATCAGTTTAATATTGTTAGGTATTGTTGATACAAACGTGGAAGCTAACGACGTCAGCAATCTCGCTGCGGTATAACTTGAACCAGAATACAACCAAATCGAATTCTAATTTTCTAAAATAGCAGCGATTTCTATGCAAATCCGAGTTGCAATACAAAAGGTAGTTTTCATTTATATAATATTCATAAGCAGAATTTTTACTAATTCCCTTTCCTGAATGACAACTTATTTGAATATTAATTTTTTTAAATATTTTTATCTTCTGCTTCTGTATAACGGATTCAGGGTAATAACTATAATTTAATGTTAAGACACTTCACTCTCCACGTTCTGTCTGAATTTGAGACAATATGTTTCACACTTAATCTTAGCGAGCGGGCTAACGAATATATGTAATTCATTCTGTATGATTAAATAAAATGAAAGTGAATTGTGTGTGTTAACTGTTCATTATTTGCCAATTTTTTATCTATTTATCATTTCATTTCCCACTCGAGGACATGAAATATTTAATATTTTCATTTTCGTTGGTCTGGTAAACGGGCCAATAAGTGGCGGAACTCACCGCCACTTATCACGCAATGCTCCAAGAATTCGGCGAATATAAGGAGAACGGAGTGTCCTAACACTAGGGTCTCAGGTTCCCTCCGCCTATGTACGAGATACAGCGTGAAGTTAAGAAAAAGTAATATTTTTTATTTGAAAATACTATATGTACCTCATCTCTAGTGATGTCTAGTGAATTTCGACTCTATAGAGTAAGTATTGAAAAAAATATAATCGTTTATTTTTTTAATTAAATGGCCATTTTACTTTTTACTTTTCTCGATTGCCTCGTGTTGGAAATTGACCTGGCTTTGACACGAGTCAGATTGTTTTGGGCCACCAAAATATTAATTACTCTGACCGGAACATGGAGAGAACGAGTACCTACTGCAGTTCTATTTTGACGTAAATATACCGTTATTTAGTGTAACTTTGATAGCAAATTATATAAGATCTATATTTAATATAGGCTAATTTATCATTATGTCAAATTTCACTATATTTATTCCTTTTTAGCTTGACGCTTTATCCCGTATGGTTGCAGGGTGGGACCCTCACGCAGATCGCCAAGCGATCGGACGTTTTCGTCTTCGACCAAGCGGCTCTCCCTAAGTGCAATACCGATAATGCGTGCGAAGTAGAGGACGCTGATACATACTCCACTATCGTGTGGGCTTATTGTGAAGTGTAGTGCAGTGACGCGCAGTGCAGTGTTGTGCTGTGGTTCCCGCTCTGCTTTGCCCAACCCAGGAGGCTTAAATTCTTCTCTCACATTTTTTTATCCCTTCAGGGATTTCCCCACTAATCGGATAATTGATGCATCTTTCGGTAATTAATCTTTCGGCAATTAATCTTTCGGTTCCTAAGGAAAATATCGCGCCTCTCTCTAAGACGGACGAACGGACTCTCCTGAAGACGACGGACTTGCGACCTTCACCCAGTCTATTTAGGTTAACTCTCCCGAGCTACTCGAGAGAGCTAACCAGGATTTAAACCAGGAACAGATGCCCGGGCATACACTTCCATTCACGACCAGATGGAAGTAGCGGCGGACTGTGCAGTCAGCGGTTTCGAGATCGTCATTAAAGCAGCGAAAGTTGTCGAAAAGTCCGGCTCCAAAACGTCGAAAACTCAGCGATTGCTACCGCAACGCCTATGTGCAAGTGCGCCATTGCTGACGCCTTCAGGCTACCGTTCATCCGCCTTCTCATTGCTCGGGATGCCAGTATGCGCCTTCACTCAGAATATTCTGACATTTCTCCTCCCATTATTCGCTGTATCATTTTTTTAAATGCTATTGGCTGAGACCAGCCAGCCTTCTTATATTTGCCGGACATTCCTTATCGGCCAGCTGGCATCTGATGGCAGGCCACGCCAACACCATCGAAGGCGCCCTCTGTGTCCAGCGAAAAGTTTTTTAAACTGTCCCAGAGCCACGGCGTCTGCCATTTATCTAGACATAGCACAAAGCCCTCGGTAAGGTCTGGAACAACGGTCTGCTCTATAAGCTCCGTCGTATAGCTCTGCTAGACTCTCTGTTGTTCATTATTCACGAATACCTCCCTCTCCACATTCCGATATATATTATAAGTGACACTATCGTCCCCTAGACCCGTTCATGCCAGAGGCACGGCTTTAGATAAAGCTGAACTTGCGATGTATACTGATGACACCGCCCTTTACACCGTGAATCGCTCCGCTTTGATCCTTCTAGATCCTGACCAACCAAAAACAGTCGATAAAGTCCAGTACATAGGCAGGCTTAATTCCTTAGTCTCAAGACGTACTCTCCGCCATCGTAACCGGCACGTCTGCGCCTCTGCGCGACCTGGCCAAACGGTCGAAATCCCCCATGATTAGCGTACGCAGCGGCGTTCGCTACCCCTTTTCACGTATTTATTCTTCAGGGTCGAGCCACTCTCGCCCCTCCCCGCCCGGTGAAGCTCTAAAGACCATTCCAGGTCAACAGCAGAGTAGCCCATTCGAAAAAAAATCTTTGTCCACCCTGCTGTTACACTGCTTGCTGAAACACTAGATAGTTACGGATTCGATCTGATGGATTAATATAAATATAAATTTCCATGTTTTGGATTTTTCCTTCATTTGTACTGCAAGTTCTCACTTGCCAAATTTTCTAATTGTAGGTCTACGGAAAGAACCTCGTAACTTTTGATTACGCGGTGAATTTTATATAAAATGCAGCACAAGCGGTGCATAAAAAATCTCATGTCTTTGGACTGCGTTAACTTAAAAAAAAAGTTTTTTTTAGATTTTATAGGACTGTAAAATTTTAATTTGATAAATAGTTTTGACAGACGGACTGACGAACAAATCAAAAGAAAAAAATGGAACCTTCGGAAATTAAAATGAAACACTCAACACGCAATGCCTCCAGATTTCGGCGGAAAATGGGGAACGGAGTGTCTTAACACTAGGTCCCTATTGCCTACCCTGCTATAAGCGGGATACAGCATGACGCTAAAAAAAGTAACAAGAACATAAATATTATATAAGCATTCTGTAACTACATCGATATAGAATGTTCATATGGCACGTAAATTTATCTTTTTAAGAAGATTTATGCGGTCATGTATCATTTGATGTTGCGAAAGTAAGATAAATTGGTTTGGATGAGACAAAGAAATAAGCAAATGTTAATATATTATTGAACTTCCAATATAACTTGTGCAGTTACACAAGATGTTACTGTAAACGCGCCAGGTTGTGGGTTCGACACTCTGATGTCGAGGCAAAGCGTGGCGTTTATTTTCGCCACTCAATACACAATGCCTTGAGAATTCCGGGGAAAATGAGGAATGGAACATTAAATGCTACAGTGCGAAGCCATAAAAAATATCTAGCAGTAGTAGCTGAATATTTTATTCCCTTTTTTTTTGGTAGCTTCACGCTGTAGCTGCCCGCATTTCATGTTATCTTAATTTGCTTATTAGTTATTTGTTTTTTTTGAACACGCTAATTTCAGGACCTCCACGATCAAAAGTAATTGATTATTTCCAAAGATATTTTTATTACCATTATAGAAACATAATTATTTAATTATGAGGCCAGTCGTGGCGCAGTGGCACGAAGTGTTACTGTATAACCGACTGGTTATGGGTTCGATCCCTACTCGAGGAGATGAAATATTTACTTAATTTCCATTTCTTCGCTTTGGTGTCGAGGCTAAGCGCGGTTGAGTTCTGCCACTCAACACGCAATGCCTCCAGAATTCAGCAGAAAGTCGGCAACAGTGTCTTAACACTAGGTTCCCTCTTCCTACCCTGCTGTGTGCGGGATACAGCGTGAAGCTGATTTAATTATGGCAACATTACTATTTAGTTATTGCTTACATATTAACCGGAATAAATAATTCAAGTGAGTCAACCTCTTTGACATTAAATTATTATCATTTAAGAAATGATAATAATTTAATGTCAAAGAGGAGTAAATTAGGTTAATCTTTTGTGATGAATGTGACCCATTGTACCTGCGGTCCTCACCTCGGGCACTTAAAGCTTAGTAATTTATAATATTCAAAGTGGTATTGACCAAATGTGGATAATGAAAATTGTAGAAATACGTAGGCCAGAGCACTATCAAGAAGATCTGCTTAAATTCTTCCTGTTGTTTAATTTTTATTACCTACAAACTGCTGAATTTTTTCTTTGGTTTCACGCTATATCATGAATATAGGAAACCACTTCATTCTTCAATTTCCACTCATTTTTTTGTTAAGTGATGAAATTCAACGCCGGGTTTTGTCTTGTCTTTGGCCATTAAATTTAATCCATTAGTCAGTGTTAATTATAATTTTATTACTAATAAACGTATAACAACTTTTAAGTATCAATAAATACATTTAATAAAGGGTTACCGGACGCCAATCAGCTAAATTGACACATTCGATAAAATCCATCGGTAATTTCCAAGACTGATAAAATTTCAATTTGGTAGTTAATTAATATTTCAAAAAATCATAATGTAATATGACACGGATACTTTAGTAATTAAACTCAATTAATCATTTAATCTACTATCACCTAACCACAATCATAAACAAGCATCCCATATTTATTTTAAAGTATTTATAATAGTGAAGCAGAAAATTGTTTTGTTTTTATTCTCATGCATCTTAATGACGACATTAATGACTGATAAGAACTTGGTATTAATTGACTCCTTCATTTATGAAATGACTGGAAAAAATAAAGAAAAAAAAATACTTCTAAGTAAATTTGAACATAAAATTAGCTTAAATATATTGTTGGAGAACCATCAAGAAATAAATATATAGAATTCCCTGCTAAATTGAATTTGCATTACTTTTATCTACAGTGATTTTAGGTTTCTTGGTAACGTCTAATCTACTTACGTAGGTACTGTACATTATTAGAATAACTTCTTAAGTATATTTAGAGAACGAAAATAGCTAATATGTTTATATATTAGCTTCACGCTGTATCCCGCCTACAGTAGGGTAGGCAGAGGGAGCCTAGTGTTAAGAAACTGCGATTCATACTTTTCGCCGGATTCTAGAAGCTTGGCGAGTGGCGGTGCTCAACGCCGCGCTTGGCCACGACACCAGCGAAAGTGGGGATCGAATCCATGACCATTCGCGGTTGCAGTCATATTCATAAAATAATAACATTTTATCAAACGAAAATCTGTAAAAATAATCCTAAATATAGGTACACGTGCGCTGCGTTTAAATTTGCATAAGCGTGCGACTGAAAACTCGATGGGTTTGGTTTCGATGTCCATTCCAGGAAATTAAATATTTAATATTTTTATTTACCTTGTTCTAGTAACGAGGCAAATCGCGGCGTTAAGTTTCGCCGCTGAACACGCAATACCTTCAGAATTCGGCGGAAAGTGGGAAACGGAAGTGTCTTAATGGGAATGGAGTATCTTAACTCTATGTTCCCAGGTTCACTCTGCCCACCCTGCTATGTACGGGATTCAGCGTCAAACTATAAAAAATGTACTGTAATTACTGTAAGTTTTCCTTTTACCTACTGCCAGTAAAATCACACAATAACTAAACTATTTACATATAAACGGGACTGTATACTAGCCGTTTAGAATAGCATCCCTTTTTCTACTACTTAATATGTAAAACATTAAGATATATATATTTAACCGAGTTCTGCAAAAGGATTATCAATTTGACTGTATTTTTGTATGTTTAGAGGTTTCTTAGGTTTGAGGTAACCCTAAGAACTTTGGACAATATCACATAGGTTATTTGCGTAAAAAGGCAAATCGTTAATATAAAGAAGAAATAAAAGGGGACCGACAGGGGGAATAGATCCTTGTCGAACGCCTATCCTTAGAGGAGATCCAGGTGATTTTACATTATTTATAGTAACCTTCTGGATTCTTTCGTTTAGATATGAGGCAATAAAATCAAGGGCAGTATCCTGTATACCATAATAATAAAGTTTTAATAACAGAGTTTCATGGTCTACACAATCAAAGGCTTTGGATAAATCACAAAACTCTCCAATTGCATTTTGTGACTCCTCCCATGCGTCATAAATGTTCTTGACGCGTGCTGCACCCGCATCTGTAGTGGATTTGCTTTTGGTGAAACTATATTGCTCGCCAAGGAAACAATTATTAATATTTAAGAAAATCCTGAGCTGGTTAAATAATCTGGTGACACAGTCTCAAATGTAAAATTTTGTCTACAACTAGTTACATGGTTTTATAGTATTAATACTGCTTCCGAAGGAGATGATGGCAGTGAAAGTGTAACTGCAATACATATTACGCAAAAGAATTTTTAGAAAGAATTTGCCACTTTTAAATCTCAATTTAGAATATCATAATTATTATATTATTACTTATAATAAAAATAGTCATTTCTTAATACATTTATAATTTCAAACAACAGATATAAAGACATGTCCTTAATCAAAGTATTTATATGTTTACGGAAGATACAAATCGTCCCTTCATCCGTCACAATAGCGTGAGCCATTTCCAGTCATCCCCCTTTTGTGTTAGTTCCCCTTGGTTTCCTTGTCGAGGGTGGTTGAATGCAGGGCACGTGGGCGCATGGAAGGGGACATGATGAGTCATATGTTCCAATGACAATTGATCAGATCGATGGAGCTTTATAAGTCAAACATAAATTAAACCTATTTGTTTAAAGTATTGGATTATATATGGTTTTTTTTTTATTTCTATTCTTATACTTTTGGCGATAACTTAGCTTTTTAAATAAGTTTCTTAGTTATTGATTATTTGTAATCAATACTTCTACTAGTATCTAATTTTAATAATATTTGCTACGTATTGTTTTCAAATTAAAATTAACATTCTTATTTACTATACTTTTTATATAGTTTCATATACTTTTTTTAGCTCCAGGTTAAGGCGCTCCGTTCTCTATTCTCAGACTCTCGAGACATTACATGTTGAGTGGTGGAACTCTACGTCGCATTTTAATACTTGATTATTAATTTCTAATCTATGAAAAGTAACAAAAAGATATGTTTTTTTAATTCTATCTCATTTACAAGCTAAGAATATCCAATTACGTATCCCTTCAATTAGGTGACTTGCTGACTGCAATAGACTGTTTATCGAACCTACAACCATTGTACAAGTATGTAGTGTGACGCCATTCAACACATCCCTTCTTATGTGTGTTACTCAATTGTGCGTCCTTTCCTCCTTCGCCCATGTGACAGTATAGATACGATCGGAGCAAGGAAACTTTGGAGTGACTTGAACCGGCACCTATAAAATATAAATTATCATTGTCTTGTGGGAAAAAAGTTAAGTGTGAGTGGCTGAACTTAACGGCACATTTTATTTGTTACCAGATCGCTATTCAAAATAATTCACTCCCCGAATAGAAATCGAACTCCCAACCGAAACCGTCGCGCTTAGAAGTCAAACGCAGAGCCGTTGCGCCACGATGTCCTATTTGTCGTCTCTCCAAAATACGCCTATATATAAAAATCCTTTATATATGTTTTTGTTTAATGTTCATATATGTTTTTATATATTATAAAAACAGTATTTATTTTATATTTTTTAATGAAAAGGCGGTGGGCGGGCGCCACGGCCCCTTGCCCAGTATTACATTATGCAAACTGTATGCAAACGTCTAATGGGGATGCGACACGCAAGATCCTTAGAGTTAATCTTTTTTAACATAATAATAGTAGAGGCTAAAACGAAATTTACTTAATGCTTTATCTAATATTTATAAATCAAATAATACTTTATCTAATATATTAAAATATATCTAATATATAAAAAATCAGCTTCACGCTATATCCCACACGTAGCAGGTAGAGGAAACCTAGTGCTAAGACACTCCGTTCCTCTTTTTCACTCACTTTACTTTACCACCGAATTCTGGAGGTATTGCTCGACACCAAAGAGAAGAAATTAGAATATAAATTTAAATAAATATTTAATTTCCTCGAGTGGGGATTGAACCCACAACCAGTCGCGGTTACAGTTAAACACTTGTGCCCCTGCACTGGTCACGACTGGTCTTCATCTAACATTTATTATACAATACAATACAATAAACTTTATTGCACACAAAGATATATAACAAAAAAATGAACAACATAAATAAACAAGAAAAAAAACACGTATGCAAAGGCGGTCTTATTGCTTTAAGCAATCTCTGCCAGACAACCTTTGAAACATTACGGATAAATAGTTAAGAGGAAAAGGGGGACAACGTCACGGTGCAAAATTTTATTTCGTGAAATTAAATATATAATATATAATAATATAGATCAATAATATAGAATAAACTGACATAAACTATGTTAAGTGTTACACATATATATAGATATACATATACATACATACTTAACATGTGTAAATTTTGACACATATTTATATAATATTGAATAGATAAGGATAAAATATATATTAACTCTAGACATAAGCTTTTGGTCCATTTGACAACTGGTGTTCAATGTAACTAACATTTTTATTTAGGAAATAAATTCATTTCCTTGATTAATGTTTGATTGAGTACACAACATGATGATATATTGATTAACAATTACTTTATTGCTTGTTGTTCGAGCTATTTATTAGATTTAGTATGTACATAGTCAATTTTGGTTGATTTTTTTTAGGTTCACTATGTATCCCGCAATTAGCAGAATAGACAGAGGGAACCTAGTATTAAGACTTCGTTTCCCACTTTCCGAAGAATTTTCGAGACAATGCGTGTTAAGTAGTGCTCAACGCCGCGGTTTGTCTTGACAAAGCGAAGAAATGAAACTAATAAATATTTTGTAGTAATAATTTCATTTAAAATAATAAATATTTCATTCCCCTGAGTGAGAATCGAACCTAGTCGCGTTTACAGTTACACGCAGTGCCACTGCGCCACGACGGCCTATGTTGAAATTGAATTTGATCATATTAATTGTGTTTTAGAGCAACCGGATGTGTCACAATACACCTTTCCCTTTAGATTTCTCCTCCCTCCTTCCAATTTAATTAAAAACTAAAGTGGAATTTCTCAATCCTGTAATCCCTTAAATTTTGTTGTGGGCACGCGGTTAAAGGAAATTTCGTACACGTGTGGGAAAATTTTTCTTTCGAACACTCAGAAATTAGCAGCTGTTGATTAATGTTTACTAAATTTACTTGGCTTGTCATTTTCAAGAATTTCCCATCTCTCTTTCATTATCTCTTTTGTAATTTCAACATCGTTTATTTATCTTTTCTTGTTATTTTTCGAGAGTAGTATTTTAAGCTTATTGTTTTTTTTGTATAGAAGAGTAGGCAGAGGGAACTTAGTGTCAAGACACTCCGTACCTATTAAGACACTTCTTTCTTTTAAGGCATTGCGTGTTGCAAGAGAATCGGAAGAGTATCGGAATTCAACGCCTCGTTACTAAATGAAAATATAAAAATTATATGAAACCTTATCTTATATCATTAAAAAATATAGCGGTCATCGTAGTGTAGTGACATTTCGACTCTCGATGGTTGTGGTTTGGTCGATACTGAACGGGGAAAAGAAAATAATTTACTCGGGCTAAACAATTATTAATTTTTTCCACTCTGAAGTCTGGCAAAGCAAAGTGCGGCGTTGGATCCCGCAGCTCAACAAGTAATGTCTTGAATTCGGTTGGAAGATGAAGATCGGAGTGTCTTGTCAATAGGTTCTCTCTGTCTATTCTACTTTATGTAATACTACGTGACTGTACTCGTGATGGCAGCGAATTTGACCTCAGCTGTTGAAATTATTATTAATGTTTTAAAAAAACTGAGCTTCTTAGTATGTCTGTCTGTATACTAAAGGCGCTAGAAGCTTAATTAAATTAAATTAATAACAAAGTACCATTAAATATAAGAAAAAAATTAAATTATAGGACAATTAGGGATAAATAAAAACTAGACATCGTGTCGATCACATAGTTATAATATTTAATTACTTTGAGCTACTTTACTCATTATTTACATATTCTTAAGTAGTTTACTTATAATAATATTTCATAACAATAAGCAACAATTTTAACGGAGTATTTTAAACGTTTTCTTTTATAACACTCAAAGATTAATGCCATTTTCGATCGCAATTTACACATTCACAAATATAAAACGCTCAAAATTATTATAATTGTCTCTTCTAAGTTTTTTTTAATTACATTTATATAGAATATTTCATACAATAAATAAATCACCAGATAATCACCATTTTCACTCAAGTTTAAATAATGTGGAAGTATCTGAACGGTGAATTACTGATAAAGTTACATAAATATTTTGCTATAATAAAATTTTCCTATCACTCGTTACATCGGATATGTTTTTGATAATTTTCTAAAATCTGCATCAAATACGAGTTCCTCTATTTTTATAACATTGATAATTTTAATATTATGTATATATGTATGTATAAACAGTTATAATTTTGTTTACATAATAAATCGTGTTTTCATCTCCATAAGAAAAAGCTTATATATTTACTTATACCATACAGAGACTTATATATAGATATATAAAACATAAATAGCCATTATTTTTTATCGAAATTTGGATATTTTTTTTAAATAACTATTGTAAAATTAATATTTATTATTTATTTTTAGGGTTCCGTAACCCAAAAGGAAAGAACAAAACCTATTAGAGTCAATGTTGTTTAATTGTCTGTACGTAATCTATCTCAAGATAAAATGAGCTGAAATTACTGTCAAATATCCAGATCTATAATCCCTAGAAGTATACAAAGTTCAGACTTCTACTCCAACGCAATTAAAAAAGGAACGTTTATGCATTTTTTTCTTGATTTTTGTATAAAAATTAATTCGCCGTGTAATCATAAACTAAAAGGTATCTCTCGTGGAAATTATGAAACTTGGTAAGAAGTGAGAACTTAAAATACAAATTTAAAAAATCGGAAAAATTATAAGTAATAGTTAAATTCATACAAAATAATTCGCATGCACTCATGCATCCGCAAATTTAGGTTTGTTAACTTTTATAAGTCACGTTCCTATTGATTTATATTCATAAAATTGGTACGGAACCTTCAGAGGGCAAGAATGACTCGCAATCGACTGGTTTTTTATGTACAGCGTACCTATGTATATACAATATATTCATATACATATTTAAAATAAAATAAACTACAAAATACAAAAACTGCTTTTGTTGTTTTCGAGTCTGTAAATATAAAACCAACCTCTAACAAAAGGTCGGATTTTCATAATAAATAAATGATTTTCGTGTCATAGTATAAATCTATTAGAGGCTGATACGATAAATAATTAAAATGTTAATATTATACACAACTAGTTTTATCCTAGAACGGTTAAACCGCAAATTGACTGCGTTTTCACTCTATTTTGGTAGTATAATACAATCTACACGTTCTCATTAATTGTCCCTAAGCTTAGGGCGTCAATCGCTCTATACTATGTAAAAGTACAGTACATAGGTATTACATAAAGATAACAGGTTAATTCTACTATAAGCACAGTTCTATAATCTCACCTCATTAGAGATTAATCAGAATATCCCTGTAGAGTTTTTTCTTGAATATAATTTTTTGAATACGTATCAGTCGTGTGCTTTCTCGGCGCTTTACATTCTAAACTATGTTCGTGTACTCGTTAAAAACAGTTTTGCATAAAATGTGTGACTGTGTATTTCATACTTAATGACTACATAAGCTTACTGTTAAGCTATGCTAGCTTTAGGTTCATCGTTTTTATTGTTGTGATATATTTTTATAATTTATTCTTAAATACATTACGTTGTTGTAGTAAAACTTCTTTACGCATTTGATTTTGGGAGTAAGCTGGTGAATGCGTGACGAGAGAGTTACGAACAGTGTGAGCGTTACGAAAGTTGAAAGGGAAATATAAGTTAGTGAAGATAGAAAGAGAGAAAATTACGTTACGTAAATTACTGTAGGGGTTAAAAATAGAATCAAAAGCGCCGTTTATACTCGTATACTTCATCTAGCTATGGACAGGACTAAATATGCGAAATTAAGTGTCAACTTTCGCTAGTTGGAGATGCACTATAAGAGTAAGATGAGAGAAAGGTGCAATCATTTTCTTTCTCAATTTTACACATAGCCAGTTCCGTTTCACAATAGAAAAAAGGAATCAAACATAGATGGAATCAAAGAAGTTTTACTTCAGTCGTGTGATCTCACACTCCTGTATGTGTATTATGTGTTTATATTTATTTAATTATATTTGACTAGGGTTATCAATGGCTTGCTAGTATTAATGCAGCTTATTGAATGTAATAAAATATATAATAATATTGTATGGCTTGTCGAGACTGTTAGTTTCTAATCATAAGAAATAATTCGTGCACCAAAAAATTTATGTGGAGGAACATAAATTTTGTGGTGCATATTTTCAAAGGGTATTGAAGATCTTATCTAGATAGAATACGTAAATTCACAAATGTTATTAACTTTACATTGTTATATTAAAATTCATACAGATATATAGAGATGATAATAATTTTCGGTGTCTTTGCGTCTGTGCTCTAGTGCGGAACTAACATGGTTTCGTGTTAAAAATGTACTTCGTATGCACTTTTGTATTCATAATTATACTATGAAATTTCATTTTACCTCTTTTAATTTCACATTATGTTTTTGAAGTACTAATAAAATTTAAAATTACTATTAAAATAAATTGGTTTAACCCTGATATTAAGTATTTTTTTAATTAATAATGAATTGCAAATAAATACGAGTATACTAAATAGCACTTCTGTATTCGTTATTTGCATTCTTAGTGGAAAAAATGTTTCATTAAATCTATGCATCTTTGGATTAATGACGTAACGTTACATATTTGTATTTTATCTTTTATGATTGATAAATCCTATAAGATTATTAACAAAAACTAAAACAAAATAAATACAAAATTTTATCTAATTGATCAAATATGATGTTATAGTAAACAAAAAATAGAAAATACCCATAGTTAATAATAAATATACCTAAAGGAATACAAAGGTCCATATGTCAAAATGATAAAATAATTCTTATCTGATATATATATATAGATACGGACGATCAAAAGAGCCCATAAATAGGTCAATTCACATAATATAATACAATTGGAATGTTTTGTGTTTCTAAATTAATACTCTGTAAGGAAGCTGAAGAGCTGCTACTGAAAGAAGTATGAGCGTGGTATAGGCTGACTGGTAGTGACCGGACCCCGCTGCCTGCACACGGTCAGCTCGCGACGTCCCTTCCAAGAGTTCTCTCGATCGAGCATAACCCTTCGGTCTCTCCCCTTGTACACTTTCTTCGTTACTCCTCCAGTAAACTGTCGCGATTGTTGCAAGACACTGTAAATAGTAAAATATTAAGTAATGGGAAAAGGCAAAAGATGTCAAATGTCTTACTGTATATTTACTAGACAAATACTCGTATACTCTCAATCAAAACATCATAAATGCAATAGTTGTGGGTTCGATTTCTAATAAGGGGATTAAAATATTTATTTTTTTTTCTCCTTCCGGTAACGACGCAAAGCGCGGTTTGAGTTCCGTCACTTAACATGCAATGTTTCATTAATTCAGCAGAAGGTGGGGAACGGAAGTGTACGGAATACAGCGTGAGGCTAAAAAAATAATAAATAAAAATATATTTGGAGAAGGAATAAAATTGTTTATAAAAGGTTTAGTGGTTACCTTTAGTTTTAGATCTCCTTTTTTAAAATGTTTAGGTTTAACTTTGAAATCCAAAGCAAGACTGGTGGTCTCTAGTCCATCATCATGTTGGTAATGTTCCGGTGTTAGCACTGCAGCGGAAGGCGCGGGTTCCCCATTTACATACCAGGTGAGCCTTGTAGCAGGTCGCGAACGTCCAGAGGTACAGTTTACTTGAACTCTGTCTCCTATTTGATAGCGAAGACGAGATCCACTTATGATGGGGCCAGTCGCGGGCAAGGCTAAAAAACAAATACATCTATTTGTTGTGGTACAAAAAATCGACAATTTGATACGACCTTTGTTTGACCGCTGTGGATTAAAAACAATCAATATATTCTCACATACGTCTCACAAGTTGTGGCCGCTCTGAAGTTGGCTTTCCGGACACATTTGAAGAAAATAATAAATATCCTAAAATCAAGTCTGCGTAACCATTTACAACTAAGTTCAGGGTGGCTGCGACTCGTCAACTGTACTGTACATAATTTATGAGAACAAATTGATTTTTTTTAATATAACATGAAGACAATCGTTTTTTTTATTTTTCTTTTAATAAAATCAAAATATGAAAAAGTATTAACCAAAAATCTTTTCAAATAAAATTTTCTAGTATTTTCTTTTCAATTATTTATTACTTTTAACACATATATTATACATACCGACTATAACCATATCAGAATGATCAGACACAGTGGGGAAAAGGGGTCTCTCCCCAGACACTTCACAGCGGTATCGTCCGCCGGTTTCGAGCACTGCTGGTGAAAGTGTCACATTAGAACCGTTCGTGCTTGATTGCTAAAACAAAAGAGATTGTCTAATTGAAATATTTTATTACTATTATTAATTTTATATATTTTTTATAATTATTAACTAGCAAAATATATAATGTTCCAAAGTGGTTAATGTTTTGCAGCTAAAATATAATTAATACAATAAAATACAAATATTGTAAAGTAATAATTTGTGGTGTTATCAAGTTGTAATTTTGAGGCTGATGTGGCCCAATTTGAGGTCATCGTGGCCCGATGGCTCAAGTGTGTGACTGCAAACGTGACGGTTATCAATTCTATTCGCACTCGGGATAGTAAAATTATTTTTTATTTTATTTTTCGCACTCAACACACAATGCCTCAGAATTCACCGGAAAATGGAGAACGGAAGTGTCGAATTATAATTTAGATTAGAATTCAATAATCACTGTGTATTACTTATAATTTTTTTTTTATTTCAGTATTGAACCAACAATTGAAATTTATGATTTCTAGAACAGATATAAAGGAAAGTTGATAAGGTTAAGGTATCTGTCAGGGCTCATAAATTTTGAGGTCGTCTCAGTACTCGTTGCTCCCCTGCCGTGACGCTCAAAGGCCAAATAGGCAGGCAACGCATAACTCAAAAGTTTTGACATATGCTTTTAATATATTTTTTATAAAATATATTATTTAGTATTAGGTATATGTTACTAATATCAACTAAACAATTAAATTACTTTTAGTGTTTGCATAACGTGACCTTTGTTAGTTCAGGAAAACGTTTCGTTTGGAGCTCGGTTCTTTAATCGGTTTTTTAATTTGCATTTTTAATTATTTTTATTAAAACTAAACTAAGCACGTTATGTACTTATCAAAGAAATTCATATTTTGCTTTCCACAAAAATTAATATATCGTAAGATTGGATGGTTTGAAATTTCAATCCAATATGCACTTTGTATATTATACCTACTGCAACATTCCGTATGTGTATTGGCCAATTATAAGATAAACTGATTAATAATGTAATATTAGCTTCACTCTGTATACCATAGATAGCAAAGTAGTAAAAGGGAACCTGGGACCCTAGTGTTAAGACACTTCGTTTGTTCTATATGAAAGAAATCAGGAAAATTAGCGCACGGGCCACTTGGCGATCACCGATTAGTGATGTAGATCAGTAAGAAGACCCATTAGAAGACTTCCCTACATAATTTCGTGGTGTGGCAGAGCATCGTTACGAGTGCGAGGACAAGAATATATATAATATTTTATTTACTCGATTGGGAATCGAACTCACAACCCTCCACGTTTACAGTTCCACGCTTGTGGCCTTGCGCCACGACTGACTCGATGTAATTCTAAGATTATACGATAGTTTTAAGCACACAACGACGAATTTCTAGAAAACGACGACTGTTTAAAACTAATTTGGTTATTACAAGAGTTTGGTACATTTATATGACGTTAGATCTGGCTTATATTTTGAACTTTGAGTGATGACAGACTTTTGTTAACAAATCTCAGAATTTACATAATATAACTTATTAAATTTAAACTTAATTAATTAATACCTAATTTTAACGAACATAATGTAAGCTCGTCCGTAAATACTTTCATTTCAGATAGCGATATTGGCTTATGCTTTTGCATGAAACAACAGTTTACATGGAGCCAACTGGCCATAAACTGCGCTCCGAAGTTATTAAATTGTGAGAGATTGTTCGCAGCTGACGCATTTTATTAACGAAGATATTTCTGTTAGGTCCAGTGACTTTAAAAACTACTATATAAATGTGTTCTCTGATGCGTGCAATATGTATAGCATTATTATTGTAGAATTAATCGCCACACACGCAACGCATATAGGTTCACTCTGGCTACAATGCTACATGCGGGATACAGCGTGAAGCAGACTTAACTTCTTTTTTTTAACATAGTGCTAAGACACTTCGTTCCCCACTTTCCTCCAAATTCTGGAACTAAACGCTGCGATTTATCTTGACACCAGAGCGAAGAAATAGAGAAATATAAATATAAATAAATATTTCATTTCCTCGAGTGGGATTGAACCCACAACCAGTCGCGTTCACAGTCACAATTTGAGCACCTGCACCACTACTGCTATTATAAGCAAATGTGTTATTCTGATGTGTAAACTATACTACTGTAAAGTTTCGTCGAAAATCGTTAAGTAATTTTTGAGTGAAACTGCAACAAATATCCATCCTTATAAAATTTCACATTTATAATAATTATATTATATTATATAAATATTAATATTATATAAGGATTTAAATTTAAATTATGTACATATAGGTGCTTTCGAATAGGAAAATAATATTAAAATATCAATCAGGTACGCAAAGCAATGTTAACAGAAAGTAAACGGTTTCTTCTTTAAAATGTAGATATTTATTAGGTAGTACTAGCTTTATGTTAAAAAAATTATGTTAGCTTTAATCTTCATATTAAAGTATTGAAATGGTAATATTATATTTCTAAATATAATTTCGATCGATTTATGATCGACGGATCAACAAAATGTTAATCACTTTTTTTAACTGCCCAAATATAGAGGGCATAGTGTCAAGATACTCCATTCTACATTTTGTTTTTGGTATTTTTTATTCTTTACTTTATGTAATACTAGCGGCCCGCCTGCAGCTTCGCCTGCTTAAATTACATGATTATTGATTTAATGAACAAAATTGACTGCTATAACTGACTCTTATATGATTTATATTACTTTAATATATATATATATATATATATATATATATATATATATATATATATATATATATATATATATATGTATTATAATTTATAATTAAATAACAGAACTCAACGCCGCTTTGTCTTGTTACCAGAGCGAGGAAGCTTAGATTAGCTGGTCTGTTAGAGCTCCATATGAGATGTTCCTGACATTCGATTTATACATGTGAACGAGAAATAGACAGACACCAAATCCGCCGGCGTGCATTTTTAAAACTCGCCTATTGCCTCATTTTTCGATGTTTTTTAGGTTATGAGATGCAACCGTTAAAGAACCGACGGGCTGATTCGTTTCACTTGTAGGGGAATAACTTTACTTCTAGTAAATGTGACTATTTCCCTGTTTGCGTTTTTCACAACAATACAGTGACTATTGAACATCAGAGCTCGGAAATGTAACCACCGATAGCCGTCAGACCAAGTTATTCCGTTTGAGCAGCCGCTATACTTTGAATATACATCAAAACTGACCAATGCTCTTATGATCTTTTTTTCATAACAAGCCTCTTCTGGGCTTTATAACTTGAATTTACAATAACTGAGCAGGCAGACTACACTCCATAAAATTAAATGGTTATGAAAAATTCCGTGACCTTTTAGCCTGTCAGTATATTTACTACTTATAGACAGATTTATTAAACTCCATACTAAGCATTTTGTGGTGAATGAAAATAAAACAAAGAAACTTAGTTATATTAATACAGTATATAAGAACTTAACTTCTAACATAATATTGAGTAAAACGTATTTAATTAAAAAAGTAATTTAAAACGTTCAGTAAGCACTAAGTAGGGAAAAGGCTATATAACTATAATATTTTTCGGTAAACACTGTTGAGCCAGATAGAGATTTTTGTGTACACTGAAGTTGGCAAGTGTTAAACGTAGCAACTAATTGTGGGAAAGCCAGAGTAGCCTTCCATGTGAGAGTTTGTTTACGCTGCCTCTTCACGGCGTAATATCCACCAGTTGTGGGGGAAGTAGTGCCGAGACCTAAGTAAACGACTTGACTTACTAACCGACTAATTTAATTATACGGCTTCCGAGGGTTGTTCATTATTTAACTATTTGTATTAGAAATTTAGTTAGATGCGTACTTTCAAATTGCTAAGCTGGGGAAGTATCACAAGGTATGTGTACCAACTTTTAAATTACCTTCACGCTGTATGCCCCACATACTACGGTAATCCTAGAGGGAACCTGGGAACCTTATTAATACCCTCCGTTTCCTAGTTTCCGCCAAATTATGGAGTCATTGCGTAGTTTGGGTAGCGAAACTCAACGTCGCACCATGCGTAAACAAAATGCATAATAAAGAATAAATTGTACTGATTTTAGATTTGCTTTCGTTTAGTGTAGTAACGTAAAACAGCACTTACCTCAACATCAACTCCAGGCAGTAAAAACTTTCGCCTTGGCTCATAATCCCGTGGGACATGTCTAAAAAATTCTTTTCCATCTTTGTACCATTTCACTGAGTAAAGGACGTCAGTTGGCCCTAGTTGCCATCGACAAGACATTGACGGCCTAGTACCGAGAGGAACGTGTGCGGGTACCCTCAGTTCAAGTAGTTCCAGGCTCTTAACCGTATACTCTGAAACAATGTTAAATAGTCACTCTTCATATATGCTTATAGTTCTTTTGGAAAACACTAGATACCAGTTCTGAAGCCATTTGTAAATGTCTTTTTTAATTAATTAGTCGAAATTCAGAAAAGATTTCTTATAGTAAAAACTACTACTTAGAATTTTTATAAGAGACTCATAACTTATTTATTATAATGTCTAAACATATTTGTATTAAGATGGAATTGAAAATTATTACAATGCATTGTAGAAAGTTAGACTTGCTGCTTGACTGTTGTGTATGAAACGAAGCGCATCAAAATTGGTAACCGAGTGAACAGTTTCTCCACATCGGTGCATACATTCACTTTATCTCAAGAGAAATACCACAAATTCTACAATTAAACACATATAAGACGTCTAAAAATATTCCACATTCCTGCATTTCATTCTATTTATTTAAGTATTTGGTATATTTTCATTTTTATTTGGCTGGAGGTAGCATGTTATGAAGGCAAAAATCCATTAAACGCCACGTCAAATAATTTCCCATGTGACGCTCGCTCGCGGCCCGTAAAAGAGGCACTATTGCCCCGCCCAGCGGTGGATAATATTACTTTACGACCCGCGGGCCAGAGCGCAAATGTAAGTAAATTGGCGAATAAAGACAACAAGCCCGCGAGTTTTGCGACACCAATATCGTCCATGTACACCGTGTGGCATACGCCGTAAATAATGCAGACGTAGCAAAGTGAGTTGTTCTATTTCTTGAACAAAATACATTTTCTAGAAACCTGTTTCATTTCTATCCAAACAATTCCGCGTTTTGAATCGTAACTAATTTCAATTTTCATTTTTATTCAATCCCTTAAACTATACTTCCCTTCCACGCTCGCTCGCTTCGGAAAAGAGAAAAGGCAAATTGAATAGCGATTTGAAATTACTTACTATTATAAATTGTGAATCCTATTTTCATTTTCTAGTTTCTGTTCAAAGGACAGCTATTATCGAAGTATATTTTTTACTGTACAATTGTTAGAAATTATTAAATGTTCTTTTACGACAATTAACTTTGGTTATTATGTACACGTTTTTAAAATTTTCTGAAAGTATTCTTTAATCATTAAATCTACATATAATTTTAAAAATACATTAGATATGTCTTAAAGTATATATTATAGGAGAAAGGATTTTAACAAACATTTAGGAAGTTTTCATATTAATTAGGCGAGACTACTTGGACGGGCCAATCACCTTGCAGGTTGAGGAGCACAATGCAGTTCCTGGGACTTGCGACCCAACTGTAGGTACAACCTTGAAATATAGATTAATCATCTGTGCCGCTTTTGAACTCTAAACCTAGTCTTGGTCAACTTTAATACCTTTGAAAAATGCTCCCCATGATCCTCAGTTTCTAATGAAATTTTATTGTGACTATCTGCTTATGGCAACATTTCTTCTATAGTCTTAATTTATTTTCTTGGATTAGGCAATTCACGGTATTGGTAAAACAAAAATATCAAAAACTCAGTACGTAAACGGTCGCTACTTAGTAATTTTCACCCATTCGTACTTCAAAAGTCCATTGCGACCAAAGGCATGGCGCCAACTGTCACAGCGTAGGGAGCGCGTCTCTTGTTTCTATGCAGAAAGATACCTGAAGCTGCGAGTCTCTTTATTATGTAGAAAAAAAGATATGTAGGTTTCATTACCTCTATTGTATTTTTACCCCGTAGCGTCGAACTCAGTATTAACAACTTTCGCTACAGCGGCATTTCATTAGTTCTTACAGTTTAATTTGGCTGTTCTTCATTAAATTGTATTTTATATTTGAACTAAGTAAAGAAAAAATGTTTTAAATATGTAAAATAATTGTTCTTTACTCACCAAAAAAACATAGTAATTAATCTATAGATTTACTTGATATTATAATAATAATATGAAAGAACTGAGTGGGACTGGATAACTGAGGATTCCATACTAATTTCAGGATCATAGATCAACGTGAAAAACGACTAATAAAAGTTGACAAACTAAATTTTGTATTCATTCATTTTATATGAAATGTGAACTACGAATATGAGTTGGTAATATTTATTTCTATGAAATACCTTTAAACTTGCCTTTATTTGTGTTGTTGTAAGTTCTCCTTTTATGGAAAATTTCATAACTGTAAATTCACGGCAGTTACTCTATAGGTTTTGATTATGCAACGAATTTCATACATATTGCAGGAAAAACGACGCATTAATGCTAGTATCTTTTGAATTGCGTTGACTTAGAAGGTTGCAATTTTTTTTGTTCTCAAAGGGACTATAGATTAGAATATTTGATATTAATTTCAGCTGGATACTTTCACGCAATCTCGAAATAAATAGACTTGTTTACGGACAGACGATATAACAAAGTGATAAGGGTAATAAGGGTTCGATTTTTACCGTTTGAGGTACGGAACCCTAAAAATCGTAAAAATCTGTCAGTTTTGAGGGAATCTGATAAAACATTAATAAATTTTTCGATGTATAATACGTTCGTTCGTTCAGATTCACAAATTCAGTCTTGTGCACGAACACAAAATGTTGTTAGATTCAGAAACGTTGTTAACTTAGATGTCTGCACTGAGGTACTTTTGAAAGACAACTCAACAACACGAGATAGTGCACGTCGCGACGGATACTCATATTTCGAGTACATCGTGTTTTACTGATAAATACAACACTGTACGTATAGAGAATTAATATTGGACGCACAGTTCAAACGTTTTAAAACATTACATACTGTTTCCTTAACACGGTAATTGATTTTAACATCAATATACCATATAGGTCAGTAGATGTATATTATATTATTTAAATTACGAGATGCAGATTGGTTAAGTGAGAGCTCAATGTAATTTAAGTATTTAAAAGCGTTAAAATCTCATGAAATGTAAACTATAATTGATTCATAAAAACACGAGTGGCCTATTTTAAGAATTAATGTAATTTCTTGTTGTTAAATAAATAATTTAATGAAAAGAGAAATAGCAATATCATTAAAATGAGATTTACAAGTGTTCATTAAAGTAACGGGGTATATATTTCAGTATTTTATTTATTCTGCCTTATAAAAATAACGCTTTAATTACATTAACAGTTCGGACGCAAAATGTGTGCTTTTTGTTAATTACCAATATTTATTTTGGATGTGATTTCATTACTTTTGCAGATAATAAATGAACACGTTTTTAACAACAATTTACATAGGTATGTATCTATTTTTTTAAGTTCACGCTGTATGCCGCTCGTAGCAGGAGGGAACCTAGTGTTAAGAGACTTCGTTCCGATAAAAATAAACACCGTGATTTGTCTCCTCACTAAATCGAACTAATGAAAATATTTCATTCTCCGAAACGGGAATTGAATCGTCGCATGCTTGCCCATGAGTCATGACAGCCTTAATTATTTATATTTATGAACACTTCTATAAATAATTATTCGTATATTCAAACGTCTAACAACGTATTTGGCGACAATAATCTGACTTCTAACACCGCATCCTATTTAATAATTTTTGCGAAATAACAATATAAGACCTGAGTAAATAATAAATTATTAAATTAAATTATTAAAATAAAAAATCAGCTTCACGCTGTATCCCGCACACAGCAGGGTAGGTAGAGGGAACCTAGTGTTAAGACACTCCGTTCCCCACTTTCTGCCGAATTCTGGAGGCATTGCGTGTTGAGTGGCAGAACTCAATGCCGCGCTTAGCCTCGACACCAGAGCGAAGAAATGGAAATATAAATTTAAGTAAATATTTCGATATTAATATATAGATATATAGATATATAGATATATTTCTACTTAAATTTATATTTCCATTTCTTCGCTCTGGTGTCAGGGGATCGAACCCACAACCAGTCGGTTCTGCAGTCACATTTCGTGCCGCTGCGCCACGACCGGCCTCAAAATAATAATAATTAAAATAAAAAGTTATTAAATTCCCAAAAGTGCCTTACCCTTCTTGTATTCCTTGGTTTCTTTCAAAATATATACCTATATAATTCACCATGGTTTATTAGTTCACCGTGACCGTTCAACCAAAAGTTAAATTGGTCACGAATCGCTCGAAATTGCGAGCTATTCGGACAAATATCCGATTTCAAAGTGTCGTCGCTTTAAATAAAGACATTTATATTAATATCAACTGTTTTCTGTGCAATTTTCGTACCGATAAAGAAATGTTTGATATTAGGTCGTAGGATAATATTGTTTAAAAAAAATGTAAAGATAGCTTTTATTGATTTATATAACGTAAAATGGATAACCATTTACAGATATACTTTTCAGTAGAGTAATAATTAATATTTTTCAATGAAAAAAATACATTTTCACATTAAATAATAAATTTGGTAGTCACTTTTTAGCTTAACTATAACAAAGAACTATAAACTCATATATATTCCTATTTTTTTGTCTGTGAAATCGAGAACAACGCATTAGCCAAAATTGAGCTTAACTCTCATTTTACATTTATATGTTTAGATTTTAGATTTTAATTTAGATTTAATTCTTTATTGCACACACATACTATAAGTACATAAAAACAAAATAGTATCGATAATTGTAGAGATATATATAACTAGCATGCAAAAGCGACCTTATCACTATCAGTGATCTCTTACAGGTAACTTTTTAATCGAATATCATTAGGTACTTGTTTTAAGAAATGATTACTATTAATCATTAATATATTGCTGTTATTTATCATGAAAAGAAACAACAACAACAGAACAATAACAGACTAGCAAAAAATATATACATTTTCCTTGCCTTAATTTCATACTTAGGTAACTTTTTTTTACTTTTTGATTTCTTGAATTATCAATAAGTTTCAGATTCAAATTTTTTCCTGTTTAAATATGTAAAACTCTAGAAATGGGTTAATGTTTTGATGAAAAACTCAGTCACAAAACTGCAGGTTTTTTAACGTTTGTATATAATCAATAATATATATATATATATTTAAATATATACATATATATACATATTATATATATACATATATATATATATATATATATATATATATATATATATATATATATATATATATATATATATATATTAATAATAAGTTTAATAACTCGTGGACTATTTAGTCCACAAGTTGTAAAGGGCTCAAAAGTAGGGTAAAATTTTTAGCCAATAAAATCGACATCAACAGTAAATTAAAAGGTTTAAATTGAATCATTCATCCATTTGTCACGCACACACTTAATGCAAATTTAAGACTTATATGAGTTTCTCATGGATGGCATTGGTAGAATTAGATCGAATTAAAATGGGACCACACAGAAAGCACCAGCTTTCAAATAAGAAAAGAATCATCAAAATCGATTAAGCCAGTCGAAAGTTCTGACGTAACCAGCATAAAAAAATACGGTCGAATTGAGAACCTCCTCTTTTTACAGAAGATGAGTAAAAATACACATTGCGCGTTTCCAGTTTTGTAGCTTACATGTCTTGATATGTCCTATGTTGTATGTGTGATTGTCCTACACACGTATATACGATTAATTTTTTTATAGCTTCACGCGGGGAAATACCCGCACACAGCATGATAGGCAAAAGAAACCTAGTGTTAAGACACTTCGTTGCCCCACTTTTTACCGCATTCTGGAGGCCTGCTAAGTGACGGAATTGAAGGCGAGCTGCGCCGCGCTTTGCCTAGATACCAAAGCGAAGAAATGAAAATATACAGCTTCACGCTGTATCACGCACACAGCAGGGTAGGCAGAGGGAACCTTGTGTTAAGACACTCCGTTCCCCAATGAAAATATACATTTAGTAAATATTTCGTTTCCTCGAATGGGAATCGAACCCACAACTGGTCACGTTTACGGTCACACTTTGTGCCCATGGGCGTAGGAAGGGACGAACCGGAAGGTTCTTGCCCACCCCAGAATAGTTTGGTGCACCACCCCGCAAATTTTGCTTACAACAACATTTACCCCGCAATAACTGAAAAACCTACATTTACACGAACATCTCTGTTCTGTCAGTTGTAAAGATAAAGTTCAGACCACCCCAGCAAATATTTCTAGATACGCTAAGGTTTGTCTGGCCTCATTATAATGTTTATTCCGATACTAATACGTATAATGTTTGGTTGAACGCACTAACCTCATTTTGAAGAAAGCTTGAAGATATTATGAGTTCAATGGTAAAATCTTACTCTACACCTCATCTAACTATATTGTGGAAATTAAAATATAAAATATATATTTTTTTTACTTACGATAAGAAGCTTGCAAGAACACAAAGTAATAAATAAAGAATTAAAGAAAAGGTGATGTCACTGTAATAAATGTTATGATTAAGCCGTTCTTAGAACCTGAAACGAGAACAAATTAAACGGCAATTATCTCAATAAAGTGTCTACATTTATGGTAACTGTAAAAATCTGTCGCACAGAGTTGAAATTAATAAAAAAAAAGACTATTTCCGTTTTATATAACTATATGGATATAGTTGCATTTTTTTAGCTTCACGCTGTATCCCACACATAGCAGGATAGGAAGGAAAAACGTGGCTGATAAGACATTCCGGTCTCCATTAAGACACTTTCATTACCCCCTTTCCACCGGATTCTTGAGGCATTGTGTGTTTAGTGGTGAATTCAATTGCCCAATTTGGATCGTTACCACAGCGGGGAAATGAAATAAGAAAAAATTAATGAATAAATAAACTCACAAGTGTTGCGTTTACAGTCGCACGTTTGTGCCTTTGCGCCATGACGGCATTTTTTATTTGACTATTTCTATTTACATATTTAGAGAAACAAGAGGATTTCAGGCCGTGGTTCAATAGGACTGCAACTTTAATAAGCACGATGTTGTGGTTACGATTTCTATTCGGAGGAAAAAAATCCTGTCTCTGGTAGCAAGAACAAACGCAGCGTTGAGTTTCGCCACTCAACCTACAATGTTTGAAAATTGAGTGGTTTATATGTGAAATACAGTGAGAAGTTAAAAAAATGGTTCCATTAGATAAAAGTTACATAGTAAGACTACGTAACATTTCTGAAATCAGCAATGACTGATTACAACAAGCTTTTTCTTCTCACTCTACATAATATCAACTTTTCGGTTAGTGCTCGAAAACTACGTCAATCAAATGATTATAAACAAAAATGAAAATCAACCGAAACGCTTTCTTTTTAGGGTACTGTACTTTTTAAAGGAAAAAGGAACTCTCATAAGATCACTCTGTTGTCCTTCTGTCGGTCTGTCTATCTGTCAAGACCCTTTATCTCAGGAACGCTTAGAGATATCGAGTTGAAATTGAAACCATGTACTCAGATCTACGAACCCACATATCTATATTTATTTACTAAAAAGATATGGAAGTTTAGATCGCAAAAAACGCATTTTTCAACACTATGAAGGGAATCAAAATTAATAGGGTACGTTTGGTTCACCTAGAATTATGAAATTTGGCACCTAGAATCTACAGGTAGTATTAGTTCAGGAAATAATCTGAAAACTATACGTTTGTAGTTAAATCATAAAAAATAATAGAATAAATAAAAAGGGGGGCAAAATTTGGTACTAAAGCCTAGTCCATGTGAGGAATCAAATGAAAGGGCTTCTACGCTATGCCTGAATTTCTCGCGCTTGTACGGTTTTTTTGAAGTTGATTTTGAATATTATAAAGCAGAATCTGACGCACTCGGAGAAATAAATTATTATATATTAATATTTTAATTTGCTCGGCGTAGAGTTCCGCCAATCAACACGCAATGCATCGAAAGATTGAGTAGAAAGTGAAGAACGTAGTGTCTTTAGCCTAGATTCTCTCTGCCTGTGTGCGGCGCGGTGTGTGTGTGATAAAGCTTATATATTTATTTATGAAGTGTTATATTATAATAAAATTGCAGGCAGATTCCGTCGAATACGAATAATGAAAATATTTTAAGTCTGAAAAGTTTGTAAAAAGGTAAGATACTACACAGTAATTTAATTATGAAGCGCAACTTCTTTGCTAGCGTCCGTTTTCATTTATTTTTCTTTCCATAATGTGATGAATTTTTCTAAAAAAAATATAAATATTTTTATATAATATGTGTGGGATGTGTTCCGTTCCTAATTAAACAACTCTACTAAATGTGCTGATCTTAGTTAATAATTTAATTTACTGCTTCAGAAACAACCTTAAATGTTAAATTATTGATTTGGATAATGATTTATAATATTCTTTGTAAAATAACTGTAATAATTGCATATTAACTCCTGTAAACTGTCGTTTTTAAATTAGTTACATATATTATTAGCAAAATATACAATTGGTAAATATGTAGTTATTACAGTGAACACATAGTAAGGATGTTTTAGGCATTTTTATAAAGATGTATTTCAAACGAACGAACGTACCAAAAAATCTTTGTATTTACTTGATATTTCTTTCAAGATCAAAAATTACTAAATGTACAGACAAAATATTTTTACTGTCATTATTGTATATAGAGATAAGTAATCGCCAACAACATTAGTAAGAGCTACCTACATTTGGCACGTAATAAATTTTTATTAAAGTTCCTGGTGACGTTTCTAAAGTTTCTCTTTCTAAGTCCAGCAGTTACGAATAATATGAAGTAATACGTATGTACATACCTGCATCTTAAGCTGTTGCCTAGTGTAGGCGTCAGCGATTATTTAATTTAAAATTATAAGAAATTCATATACCTAACAAAGCAAAAATATTAAGGAAATTGTTAACAATTCATGATTTATATATTTCAATTATTGGTGTGATGTTGTGACATTGTCCATTATGCCTTTTCGTGGTTAATTTATTCATTAAATCAATCAATTACAGTCAATAACGGAGCATCCCTCTTATAAATTATTTAATTTAGAGCCCGTACCTCTTTGCAAATATTTGGGATAGTTAATTGAGCCAATGAAGAAAGTACAAAAGGTATAAAAAATTATGAACTTTTAAAATTTTATACGTCTATCTGCGTTCAAAATTATTCATTCCCCTGTGTGTGGACCGCCATAATATTTTGTACTACCACCATAATATGTTACTAGGCCACAATACTTCCTAAAGCTACCTCTTTTAATAAGTACTTATATACTCTATCTAGTGGATATTGCCAAATTTTATAACGAAAACTGCACTTAAATCGGTTAAGTCCTTTCTGAGATTAGCGTATACAAATTAATCATATAATTAATATCGACAATTATTATCAATTTACTTTATTTTATCATAGTAAAATAACAATTTCTCTATATTTCTAGCTCAAATCTATATAGATTTTGGTTTTTGTAACGGCATTAGGTACTGAAATGTAAACGAAAATTTTAATTAAAAATATAGAAATAAATTATAGAGCGTCTGCTTTACATCACAGAAGTGCTGGACCCTTGACAAGTGAGTGTCTAAAGACAGCGTTCACTCTAATTGATTAGCAATATACTTACTCAAGTTTCACATACGCGTATACGAAAAGATCAATGTAAGCTTGTTTGAAACGTCAATGAACATGTTATGAATAATATTATGTAATACTATACGTACCTATTTATTTTGGTGAAGTTGTGAGATAATTCCTTATAATAATATTATTCAAGGACGGAAATCAGAACAGTATAGAAAAGTTTATAATAAAAAAGTATAATATATCATAGTACTCAATTCAACATAAAAGAGTGCAAGTCGGATTCGCTCATCGTGGGTTCCGTATCAATTTTATAAATTTGTCAATGATAAGTACAACTTATAAAAGTTGACGAACTTAAAACAGTTACCGATACACAGTTAGATATACATTTACAGTTACACAGTTTTACAATTTTTAATGTGTTTTTTGGTTTTTTGCCTTTATTAGCATTATAAGTTCTCACTTTCTGCCAACTTTCTGCCTGTATTTATCTTTTAATTGCGTTTACTTAGAAGCTTAATTTTTTCAATATACTTCAACACCATCTTTAGATGAAAGGTCTTGACCAACGGACACCAAGGTGATCCTATAAGGTTTCCGTTTTTTTTTCTTTTGGGAAACGGGATTCTAAAAAGGCAATTATTCATTTCCTTAGGTTAATTTAATTTGACAATTAATTACCCTAAAGAAATTTAAAGTACAAATAATTTCTAAAATGAAATGAAGTCCACAACCGTTAAATAAATACACAGTAGTATTTCACACTTACGATAAAATGGCGTTTGTTGTGAAACTGTGTGGCATTAGAATATTCATCTAAATTTGCTTCGAATGTTCTGAAATTCTGCAGAAAATTGGTAGAAACAACAAGTTATATTAGTAAGAGAAAGGCATAAAATAATCTATTTATTATTATCATTTCACAAATGTGGGCGTATAATCAACGAAGCTCGGAATCTACGCTGATGTCAAAGCCAACAACGAGCGAACGTTTAAATTGAAGTAAAATCTAATAGGCACATTCCAGCCAACTAGTGTTTTTTAAGCTACTTAAAAATATTTTAGAATGAATTCAATGGCTTAAAAATATATTTTACGGTATTAAAATAATATTTGAAGCCGTTGCGGTATAGCGTTTGACTGTACACTCTACGATCATGGATTCGATCTTCACTTGGGGGAATGAATTATTTTCATTTTTACTCACTATGGTATGAGGAGAAATCGCGGTGTTGAGTTCAATACAACATTCCCTTTGCTTGCCGTGCCCTAAGCGGGATACAGCGTGAAATTTATTTAATATTTACATTAATATTTACTTGTTAATAATTTTTATTTACAAAATTTTCTGTAAAAATTAGTAATTTTAAATTAAAATACCAAATTTGAAAAAAATGCTTTTTTTCTTTCCCTCCATATTATTATTGAAGTAAGCACAAAGGTAATGCGGTAAAACTTTTTTATGTCCTTTCAGGATTAGGAAATCCTTTATTATTGAAATTTATATTTATATAAGTGAAATGTATATAACTTCACTTTATGTATATATCTAGAATAAATCTATTTGTAAAAAAAAGAAGAAAACATACAATTAAAAGAAATCTGTCCGATATAAATACTATATTCATGAAGAACGATACCTAATCGTTTTTAGCTCCATATACCGCAAGATGCAGGGTAGGCAGAGAGAGCTTAGTGTTAAGACACTCACAATCAATTATTAATACATTCCAGGTGCTCTACTCCTGGGTACTACATCGATAGGAAAGTACATTATAATAATGATCAAAACAGCCGGACCACCGCCTATGTTTTAATTTTTTACAACCCTCAATTATAAAAGGGGTATTTAATACTTAATGCTGTTTACAAGCGCTTAACATTTTAATTAAACCACTTAAGTAGCGGGCATGGAAATATTGAAAAGCTCAAGAGCTTAAGGAGCTTTCGGCTATATTTTTAAGAAGCATTTCTATACAGCCAGACGGTCTCCTAAGTTCCTTAGACTTAATGTAGTGCTTGGTTAGAACTACTGAATAATGAGCTTGGCACTTGAAGTAAAAGTTAGGGCCAACGAACGATTTTTTTATATGTAACATAAGTAAAAGTTATATTAGTATTAACCCTTAACCAGTAACGTGTAGCTTTGTGACACTACCAATGACGTATGTATGATATAAGTAGGTGTTTTAAACGTCTCATTTTACATGAGCAGCGTGTGATACCTTTGGTTATTAGTTTTTATTTAAGGATTTGGATTTTCTCGCAGAGCTATCTTTGGCATATTTTTCGTCAAAAGGATTGGTACTTTATTTTGATACATTATAATAAGTCAATTCGCAGGGCTACTGAATTAGTAAAGTATGATATCTTCTGGTGCGTTAAGTATGCTATATGATGAGAACTGAGCAGTAGCAGGAGGAGTCTCTACATCATCAGGCAAGTATTTCTCTGATGAATTAACGCGCTCCAATAGAATGAAATCATTTTCATCCGCCGATTATTCACTCAATTCACAAAGACAACATTTTTTAATTTATAGCTACTCGCCCTGTTTTCTTGAAAACTTGATGGCTTGAAAGTCGAATTAGGCCATTTATGATTAATTTTATCTACAGACAATCATATTCACTTCATCATAAAAGTAGCACTTACTTACTGACGCTACGTATCACGTAGTCGTGTACTCGGACTAATCTGCTTAGACACGTGATCCCCGCTTCACACGCGTCTTTAGTAACTAAGAAACTACCAAAATAAGCAGGATCGAATTCCCGCGAAAAATTAAGTTATGAAGAAATATCCGCTACTGTGACGTAACACGTACGTACGTCAGTGGTTAAGAGTTAATATCATTTTATGTTTTTTAGTGTTCCGTACATTTTAAGGAAAAAGGAACGCTTATAAGACCACTTTGTTGTTCACCCGACTGTCTGTCTGTCAAGAGCCTTTATCTCAGCTAAAGCTTGAAGATATCGAGTTGAAATTGAAACAATATATTGTATATACCGTAGATCTACGGTACCATGATTTTCTGAATAAATCGAATTTGTACTGCTTATATTATTTGGCCAATTATCTTGTATTAAATAAAATGGAAGCGGTCGAAAGTCGCGCGGGGGCCGCTAGTTTAGTAAATAAGTTCTAAAAAACATGACGCCGTCGTACCTCAGAAGAACAGCGTCTGAGTGACCACGATGGTTTTGGCTTTTGAAGGTGGAATTCAATAAAACTAAAACTAAAAGGTTGGGGTTGATTTCTGCCAATCATCACGATACGTTCCGAATTCGGGCAAAAAACAGGAGAAAAAAATTAATTTAATATTCATGTTAAACAAAAATTACTTTATTTGTATTATGAGTTCTCATTTCTTACCAAATTTCGTTATAATTTCATAGGTCTATGGAATGTACCTATATATAGAGAAAAAAATGCATATATGTTTGAAGTCGTTTACTTAGAAACTTTTATTTTTCTGGCTCTAAGGGGCAAGGGCCGTAGACTTAGATGTTCCATATAAATGTTTTGCTTAATCTTGAGATATATGGTCTTGACAGACATACAGACGGACAACAAAATAATACAAGGGATACAAGGGTTCCGTTTTTTGGTTTGAAGACTTACAGAACCCTAAAAGGAACTAAAAGAAAACTCACGCCTTACGGCCTTCTCATTCTCACATCTTAATAAACACAACCAGCTAAAGTTTGGTGAGCAATTAAAACGCTGAACAAACAATTTCTAATTCGGAAAACAAACGTCGCAACCGAAGTTCTTGTGAAATTACAGAGCGGTAAGTGAGTGGAGTACCTTGTGTCAATAAAGTTGTCGTTCATTGCTCGATAAGTGTCTCGGCGGTAAACAGGCAGTTCTGCATTTTATGTGTAATTAAAACGAGCTGCAGACAGACAGGCGCGTCACCCCCGAGAGTGGAGCAGTAAGTGGCCGTGTAATTGACAGAGAGTACGTTTCGGCGCGTGTTTTTTTTTTTAAATGTGCCTTATGTTTTTTTTTAAAACGCTAAGCTGCAGTGTTTAACCAGACCACTTGAGTTATGCATGTGTTGTGGTGTAAAACTTTTAGGTTGCTAATATATATTTTTTTTTGTATAAGGAGCATGTTTATGTTTTTGTTTTGAATGAAATTTATTTTTGCAGCAGCATAAATGTTGATGAAAAGTATCAACCTACTATTTCGGCATATATTAATAAGTTTTTACTTTACATTTAAGTTCAGATATGAAAACTATAATTGTATTATGATTAATTAAAAAAAACAGATATGTACAATCTAAAACAAAAACTTTATAGTAAACAATATTTTAATCGTTTCAAAGTAAAGAACATTAAAAAAATTGAAATGAAATTATTGTATAGTATTGTTTTTGTTGATTTTTGCGAAAGTGTTGATTGAGTACATCCTTCTTTTTAAAGTGGATAAATACTTAAAAATTAAAGTATCCTTAAAGTTACTCTTAATTCTTAATATCTATCGATCTCCAAGTAACACCTACATTGTTATGTTACATAATATACAAGGTAATATGTGTACAAAGACACAACTTAGCCCGTCAGAGTTTGTTAGCCCATTAGTTATTAGCTATTCTCGTATATATATTAGCTTGCCCGAATAGTACACCAGTAGCACAAGTATTATTATAACATACATATATGCCAAGTAGAAGTTGACTGAAGTGTCTTTATGGGAGCGGAGTATGTTAGCACTGGTGGTTGATCATCAGATGTTCCAGATTTTCAATTTTTATGTCAATGGTTAATACTCATCACGCCCAATAACTCTTGTTAGGGGTGAATTCAATTATTTTCTTACACTTAATTGTACATCAGGTGTGGAAGTCTTCAAAATCAAATATAGCCTAGATGCTGCCAGACCTTTCAATTCGTCCGGTAGTTTAGAATATGTGCGTGTACAGAAACAAATTAAAACTTTATCTTTATTTTTTTTTAAATCACTAAATTTTTTTAACCAACTTCCGAAAGGAAGATATTATAAATTCGTCTGTATTTTTTTATGTTTGTTACCTCAGATCTTTTGACCGGGGAACTGATTTTGATTATTCTTTCTTATTATCCACCCGATGGCGAAGAAAGGCCTATATCAGGCCAACTTCAGGCCTATTGCTATCACCTCCCTTCTCTCAAAAGTCATGGAGAGCCTCATCTCTAGGCCAGCTCTTATTTTATCTAGAGGATCACCGATTGAATAATGACCGACAATATGGCTTCCGCCATAGTCGCTTAACCGGTGATCTTCTGGTTTACTTCACTCACCGCTAGGCTGCGGCTATAGTCAGTTTGGACATGGCGAAGACCTTTGATGAGGCCGGTCGTGGCGCAGCGGCACAAAGTGTGACTGTCAACCGACTGGTTGTGGGTTCGATCCCCACTCGAGGAGATGAAATATTTACTTAAATTTATATTTCCATTTCTTCGCTCTGGTGTCGAGGCAAAAGCGCGGCGTTGAGTTCTGCCACTTAACACGCAATGCCTCCGAAATTCGGCAGAAAGCGGGGAACGGAGTGTCTTTCATTACGTTCCCTCTGCCTACCCTGCAGTGTGCGGGATACAGCGTGAAGCTGAAGACCTTTGATCGAGTGTGACATAGGACGGTCCTTGCTGAACTTCTATCTTATTGCCTCTGGCGCCAACTTTCTTACCGGGCGCCGCCTCAACGTCGCTTCGACGGTTTTTGTCCGTAAACGCTGGCGTTCCCTAAGGCTGTGTGCTGTCCCCTACGTTGTTTCTCTTGCATATCAGTGACATGCTAGAGGATTCTAGCATTCAGTGCTATGCAGATGATAGTAGAGTAGACGCTGTTTTCTTCACGCCAAAACACCGATTGGCCCTATATAGGGCCCAGGTTCGGCCACATATGGAGTACTGTTCTCATCTCTGGGCTCGTGCACTCCAGTATCAACTTGAACCATTTGATTGCATACAACGTAGAGCCATTCGAATCATTGGGGACCCAATGATCTGTGAAAGGTTTGACACTTTGGCTTTGCGTAGAGACGTATCCTCGCTGTGCGTTCTCTACCGATGGGGAGTGTTCTGAAGAAATGTTTGACCTGTTACCTGTCTCTGAATTTTTAAGTTAAAATATCATCCACACCACCTGGATACGGCAATCCACTACTGTCCGTTTTCTTAGAAATTTACTTCCACGCGCCACGGATCTGTAGAATAGCCAGGCAGTGTTTCCAGGTCGATGTTATATGGGTACCTTCAAAAAGCGCGACTACTTCCACATTAAAGGCTGGCAACACACCTGTAGCTCCTCTGGTATCACTTACCATCGGGGTCGTGGGCAACTGTAATCACTTACCATCAGGTAACCCGAAAAAAAAAATTGGAAGCTGGTGTGTGGTTCCATCGTAATTTAGTCCATTTCTGACAATGTTATCCATGAGAAAATCACATAAGTCCTAAATTTTCATATAATATGTGCACGACAAATGGACATAATTCATTCGTAAAAACATTTAATGTACAACTACACCTAATATTTTAGTGTTTTATTAAATGTAAAAATATATAATAAAAAAAAATACAATAAATAAAATTATTAAAGGGAAAGAGAGACTCAAAGAAGCAACCCTGTCTGGTGCGCCATGCCGCCTTTAGTCATATACTTACTTGGCAATTAATTACGGAAACTAATGGAATTTACCGATCCTGATAAGTGTTTGTTTGAAATATATTTTAATAGATATTTTAATTAAATTGTTGAGAACTTATAAATACAAACTTCAAGTTTGTATTTATATAGATGTATAATAATACTTTAATTTACAAAGTATATTTTTTCCGGAGGCGAAATGATAATAAAAATTTAAATAAATATTTCTATTTATCCTGGAGTGGTGATCGAGTCCACAACTAGTCGCTTTTACAGTAACACTTTTTGCCCCTGCGCTACGACTGACCTCAAATAATTATTTATTCTTATATTTTTATTTCTTCACTACACCACTGCGTTGACTTGCACCACTCAAAATGCAATGCCTCCAGAATTCAATGAAAAGTGGAGGACGGAATGCCTCAACACTAAGATCCCTCTGACGCGTGAAGCTAACTTATTTTATTTATTTTACCCGTACATATATGTACATAAAAAACGTAGATCGAACAAGTCAAAGATATCCATAAAAACGGAAACAATTCCTCCAATCTTACATAAACGTTCAGTCATACATCTATATCTATTTAATTTTAGTATTCACATGACAAAAACAACATATTTTCAACTCATATTTCATACAATGGACTACTCAGTAAAGCTACGTACCACAGATTACAGTAGATTCATATCATCAGTCATATTTGATCGTCCTCTTTGAATAACGGGTGCGTTTGTCTCTGTCTTCGTATCCTAACATATGAATATCCGCTTTCCGCTCAATCTGGCATTGGAAATACATTTAATTTTTACGAAAATACCTTTTGTTGGTTTTTTTTTTATTTAATGGTACTGCTGTAGCGTTGTGTTCGTGCAATCTACATCATAAGTGAAAAAAAGTAAATCAGATTCACGCTGTACCCCGCACACAGCAGGGGAAGCAGGGGGAACCTACTGTTAAGGCACTCCGTTCTTCACTTTCTGCCGAATTCTGGAAGTATTGCGTGTTGAGTGGCAGAATTTAACGCCGCGCTTAGCGTCGACACCAGATCGAAGAAATGGAAATATAAATTTAATTAAATATTTCATCTCCTCAAGTGGGGATCGAACCCACAAACAGTCGGTTTTACAGTCACACTTTGTGCTGCTGCACCACGTGTAGCCTCATCATAAGTGTTTGTAGACAAGTTTTTATTTTATCTTTAGTAATTTTTTCTAGTTTCCGTTCGGTAGTGATTTTGTAAATGTTACATAAGGCTATGTTTTAAAAATAAAAGAATAATTTATTGTAGTAAAACATAATTTTATATAGATATCTCTAATGTATATTTAATATCGGTATAGACACAGATTATATCATAACAATTGTTATGAGTAATTTGAAGTTAATTACTTCAATTAATTGAATAATATGAAATAAATTATCTTAAATATAAAATATACATCGATCATTACTAAGTATTAATTAAGTAATAAAATTATTCTTCAGTAAAAAAAAATCTTACTTTTTATTTTATCCTTAGAAGATTTCTTCGTTAAGGGTTCTTCTATATAGCTTTATTTGCTAACAGAACTTGATTTTGAATAGTTAAGATTTATTTCGACTAGAATCCTCTTATTATTCAACATTTATATTATTAATATCCGATTAATTTATACATGTTATAGTTTTAAATAGTTTAGAATATTAATTTATAACGATCTACTTTTGGATTAAGGAAAACGACGAGTCTGGAAAATTTTGGCAGATTTTTTGATACTTTAAATTATTTTTTGTTTCTTTTTCTATTAGGAAAAAAATTATTTAATCTTTAAATACTTTAAAGGGCGCAAGCATGCGACTATAAACGTGACGGGTTTTGGGTTCGATTCTCATTTCTTCTCTCAGGTATTGCGTTCCCGCGCGGCGTTGAATTCTGCCACTCAACACACAAGGCCTCCAGAATTCTGCACGAAGTGGCGGGACGGAGTGGTTTAACACTAGGCTTTCTGCCCATCCCGCTAAATACAGGATACAGCGTGAAACTTAAAGAAATATTATAAGAGAGCTATATTAAAAATTGAAAAATGAAAAACAACCGGTTATTAAGTAAAGAGCGTTCCGGTGCTCTCTACAAAATTGCCCAATATTTTATTTAGAAGGGGAATACTACCTTTTCTTATTTCGTGATATAGTAATACCAACTAGGTAAAGCTAAATTTTCATAAAAAATGTACCGCTGCAATACACTACGCCAGAATACACTACGAACGATAGCAATGAAAATCGAGTGTCTACATATATCAGAGTTTGTAAGGGACCAGAATAATATTACTTACTTTGAACAACCGTAATATCGCGCGTAATCTTTGCTTCGCTTTGTTTGCGCATATGAGAAAAGTCGTGTTGTTATAACACATAAATTTAGGTCCGCATCCACCATTCTACTACAAATAGATAATGGAATTGTATTATGTTTGCATATATGAGAAAAACATCATGTTTATTACTATTTTATTAACATCAAAAACCATAAATAAAATTATTTTAAAAAAAATCAACTATTTTCATATATATATATTTTGCTCGTTCTGATAACAAGACTACAATAGTTCTGATAGCAAAACTATTCCTACTGAGGAACCGGAACACAGAACCTAATGGTAAGATAGCCCGTTCCCATTAAGACACTTTCGTTGCCCACTTTCCGATAGATTCTGGAGACATTGCATGTTGATTGACGAAAATTAAGAGTGATTTATGTCGTTACGAGTGCGAAGAAATGAAAATATAACAAGATTCTTTTCTCATATTACATTTATAATACAAAATGACCTCCTTCTCCAGATTATATAATCAACCACAGTCGTGACACCCCGAAGCCAGCATATTAATATAAAATTTGATTAGAACATTCACGTACTGAGGCATTACTTAGCATGTATCAAATTATACGCAAAAGATATAAGCCAAACGCTTATCCTTTCACACACATAGATAAAGTTTGGCGCGTTTGAATGGCAATGGCTGACATTATCGTAAAAGAACAAACTTTACGTGGAAACAGCGCCAGCGAAACATAAGGGGCTCACATACAATTGCCAAAGTTTCTAATGTACTGGGTCATGCGTTTTCATTGTACGCGTGATAAATGTCGAACTACCTGTTCCGGTCGCTTACATTATATATTCAATTAATAATACACCGCTGGTGAATAATAAATGTTCATTTACTTTTGTATTGTACTTTATTCATTAGTGCTAGCTACTGTTTGAAAAGAATGTTATTACAATAATCCATAGTTACTAATAGCGAAATCGAAACTAAGGATAGTGGTTTTGAGACAGTAAATAATAACAATAGAAATATATTTTTTTAGAATCGTATAAAAATTTGAACATAGCGAGATTTGATCTCGCGCCTCTTGAAAACCAAACGTCCAAACGCTCTGACCGCTGAGCTATATGTTCTCATCATGCTACGCCAAAATCTTATACGCATTTTACAACTTATTTGTGTTGTTAGCATCTCTCTAGGGAGATTTTTACAAATAATCGCTACGCCAAGATATTTGCTTAAAATTATATTTTGGCAAAAAAAATGTTAAAAATATTTAAAATTATTAAATTCACTCTTGCCAAATAATAATTCTAAGCAATTATCCTTGGGTAGCGGAAATTTGTTAAAATCTCCATACAGAGATGCTAAAATGCTGTAAAAAGCGTATAAGAATTTCTACGTAGCCTGATGAGAACGTATAGCTCAGTGGTCAGAGCGCGTGGACGTTATCCACAAGGCGTGGTTTCAAATCCCGCAACGTTCTAATTTTTATACGGCTCTAAAAAAGTATTTTTCTTTCGTAAGTGTGAAATAACAATTTAAATATGTAAAAAAAGCTAATAATAAAATTTGTGTCAGTTTAATTCAATGAAATTTGCATGTAATTTTAATAATTTCCAAAATGCTGAATATTAAAAAAATGTAACATATGTATTATATTTAAAAATGGAAATACGTTTTTAAATATTGCTGCTGTAAATTTACCATATTATTCTTAAAAAGTTCTGAAATTCATAATTTATTGCATCCATTTAGTTCATTTGCATATTATAAGCCACTCCATTTACCTAATTTAATTAGTAACAACACGTTATGTATAAAATTCACCTATTTTTCAACAATTATTATTTCCCGTGGGAAATTATAAAAAACTATGATACAAAAGCTTTGTACCAATTAAGCTTTTTTGCGTTTGAGCTTTCAAAGTTACTTACAAAATGAAATAAAGGCATTCCAAGTAACTTTGAGTGTCTTAAGTGGCGAAACTAGTCTTAAAACATTTTATAATTTGTCTTTTTCTTTATTTTTGTAGTATTTTGACTTCTTTAATTTTTTTCTCGCTGAATGCAGCATGCAGCGATAGGCAGAGGGAACCTCTGAATCTAATGTTAAAATACTTTGTTTCCATAAAGGCATTTCCGTACCCCCACTTTCCGCATAATTATTGAGATAAAGCGTGTTGAGTGGTAGTATTCAACTGATATTAAAAATATCATTCCCCAGAGTTGGAATTGAACCCACGGCCATCGCATTAACACACACGCTTGTGCCTTTTGACAGCTTCTATAAATACTCTTTATTGCACTTAATAACAAAGATTGAAACATAGTAGTAGCCTCTATGATATAAGGTGAAATATTGTAACCTAAATTAGTTAATTTAAATCTTACTTACCTAATTTAGGTTTCAATATTTTACCTTATATGTGATAGTAAACAAAAATAAAGAGATTTAAGGACATTGTGGCGCCACTACGTTAACTTTTGAGGATGACTTTTTCCAAGCTTTTATTTGATTTGCCGTCTTATTATGTGTGTATATGAAATCTTGCATGCTCAATTTGACTCATTTCCCAGTGTCAGATTGAGCTGAAACGACATTCCGTTCCATACACATGCATGGAATATTGCATCACAGATAATATTTTCTTTATATGTATTTACTATAAGTTCTTATGTTTTTGTTTAGTTTATTTATTTTTAGTATTGTTATTGCACGTAGAGCCTGCCTATAAATGATTGAGCATTTAGAACTGATTTATTTATTTTTTTCCTTTCAATTGTTGGAAGGCACTATAAATAAATAAACTGTATTTTTAATAATAATTAACAATTTACCTATTTTCGCAAAAATATGTATATGAAAAATAATGTTTCGCTTACAATTAATGCTCACTTTCATAAACTGACAATTATCAAAATAGTTTCCTTTACCTTATAATTAAGTTTGTTCGTTTTAATTATTTTAATAAAAATGAATGCTTCTAAGCCGTTTTAATAATGAAAAAAAAAAAATTATTGCGTATTTTATCAGTAACTCAAAACAGCATAACGGAACACCGACTATGGAACTGACAAGAGGCAATGTCAATCTATCTATGTTTATATCGATCGATCATTTGAGCTATTTTTGAAGAATAACTAGTTAATTTCAATGGTTATTATTACTATTGAAGGTGTTGAAATAGTGACTTGCGTTATGGCGTATCTAGATAGTGACTGAAGTGGTGTCCAAATAATGATTTTTTTCATTTATTCGCATTCATCGTGCCTGGTTGTTAGTTCAAAATGAATCTAAGAAAAAATATTTCTTTATATTGTGCAATTTATGATAATAATTAAATATTAGTAAATAATATCATTAGACGTGCCTAATTTTTTTAATATCTTAATCTAAATATAGAGAATAAACTGTGCTGTGTGTAAAATCTTATTGGTAATGAAAATAAAAACTGGACAGAGTAAATTTAAGTTGATGCAAGTTGGAACGCATCCCCTCATTTAGATAACAGCTTCAGTATATATATAAGAATTTCGTTTTTAAAGCAATACTCATAATAGAATAATCGTTCTAGTGCACGACGTAAATGGAGAAAGCACTTCAGTACGCTTGCTTCACTCAAAGTAGATAATCTTAAACAGCCAATTCGAGCTCAGCATATGGCGAAGTAGTCATAATACAGTCTCGAACACTGTCCTAATAAGGTTATCTTTAGAATGGCTTATAATATAGTAATAGATCTGAATTTGTTCAAAAATTATTTTTATCTAAGATTTGAACAGTTAAAATCTATGAAAATATTTTGATAAAACAAATCTATTTCTCTTTTTTTTCTTTTTTTTCGGGGTAGGCAGAGACAACCTCATGTTAAAAGGAAAGACTCCGTTCTCATTAAGGCACTTTTGAACCCACGACTATCTATCGCTGTCGTACGGCGTAACGATGGTCTTAAATGTATCAGAAGCTTTAATATTTCTTAATTTCGTTCATTATATAGCCGGGGCAAAATATTTATTACCAGTACGAGTAATAAAACATAAATGTTTTGTATTCCAGTGATTTATTTTTCACTCTCGAAACTTTAGAAAATCGAAAATGATTTCAGTTTTGCTTCTTCCACATGAGGCGTGTAGTTCGTGTTCAATAGAAACAAGGCAAGTGTAATAACTACTTTAGATATGTCTTCTGGTAGCATGATATAATATATAGCCCAACATCACAGGGCCCCCAGGCTTACGTCATTTTAGCAAAGCTGAAATTTTGAGGACGATTAGCCTAATATGTAATTAAAACAGTATGCCTACTCACTAATTTGAGAGTGGGGCCCCTTCAGTGGTACCAAATAAAGGTATATCTCCGTGTGGGAGGATGATTGAGCCATCGGATTGGTCTGGGTTTATAAGGAGTTTTGAAGTAGTCCGTAAATAAAATATGTAAAATTAAAGTTAAATAGTGTTACTTAGTTTGCCCCAATTTTAAACAACAGGCAGGTACGCGTAAAGGCCCGAGTAAAGGGTCTGGTAGTAATAAATATATTTTTTTTATATTATTCTTTTTTACATTTAAATACCTTTATTTGGCGCTACCTCTGAAGGAGCCCCACTTTCAAAGAGGTAAGTGCGCATAGAATCGTCACCACATATGAGACTATTAATCCTCAAAATTTCAGCTTTACTGAAATGACGTAGGTCTGGAGGAACTGGGATCTCAACCTAATTATAATGTAATGATCAAAACTGTCTACGAACAATATTTCTTTCAAGTGTATATGTTTTGGGGGACATTAAAAACTTTTGTTTCTATTGTTGTTTGTTAAGTATTGAATAAAAAAAATATTCAATCTATTGTATTATTATTGATTTAATAAATACTGCAAATATATTGAACCCAGTCGTGGCGCAGAGGCACAAAGTGTGACTGTAAACGCGACTGGTTGTGAGTTCGTTTGAAATATTTATCTAAATTTATATTTTCATCCGCTTTTGGTCCGGTGTCAAAGCAAATCACTGCGTTCCTCCACTCAACACGCAATACCTCCAGAATTGGCAGAAAAGTGGGAAACAGAATATCCCAACGCTATGTTCCCTGCCTACCCTGCTATGTACGGCATACATCGTGAAGCTGATTTATTTAAATATATATTTAATAATAAACGCATTCTAATTATATTCAAGCGAGCGGACAATTTACATTGTAGCTTAATAAAGTTTTCAGCATAAATTAAACAAGACATTCCTTAATCCCGAGCAAGCCGGCGCCGGCGCTGCAGGTCTTCCTATCGTGTTACAGGATCAGGATTCACTTAACACGTCCTCTTTTCATTAAACGGTTTAATAGCTTTTGTCTACTAAGTTTTGCCTGTTACGATGTTCAATTTATTTATAAAACATATTTAAGCAGTCGTGGCGCAGGGACGTGTAGCTGTAAGCGCGACGGTTTGTGGGTTCAATTTCCACTCGAGGAAATGGAATATTTAATCTTTTAATTTCTTCGTTATAGTTCATCGAGACAAAGCGTGGTGTTGAGTTCCGTTGAGCCAACTCAACTTTTACACTCAACACTCAACTCAACTCAACGCGCAATTGCTCCAGAAATCGGCGGGATATGAGGAACGTAGTGTTTTAAGCGCTAGGCTCCCTCTACATACCCTACTGTGTGTGGGATACAAACTAAAAACTGAAATATCAATACTTAAACCAAATACGAAGTACTCGAACACTCAATTTAATATCACAAAACTCTCTATTTTACCATAAAATATTTTACTTTAATTAACATAATCAACAACGGCGTATAACAAATACAATGCCATTACAAAAATGATATTCACACGAGAGAGAGACATTAAGTACTGCTTAAGCAATATAATTAAGCGTTCTTAGAGCCTGGCGGGAGGGTGCCACTCAATTATTCGCTACTCGATGCGGGATCACGGCCCGCGCCCAGCGCCCGCAAATCCTACCGCCGTATGGCAAAATACTACGCCACAATTAAATATGTGAAACGGGAGACACTCAGATGGATTGTATGAAATTAAGCTTGGGAAGCTCGGGAAGTAAACTAAGCGAGCATAATTAATTACGATGTCATAGCGACGAAATGCTTAATTCTCCTGCAAAATAAATAAGGAGGACTGTCGTGACGCAAGGGCACGAGTGTGTGACTGTAAGCGTGATTGGTTGTTCGTTCCATTGTTTGTTTAAATGTATATTTTCATTTTTTCGTTTTGGTGTCGAGGCAAAGTGCAGCATTGAAATCCGCGACTCAACGCGTAAAGCGTCCAACACGCAATGTCCAGCATATCGGCGGAAAATGGAAAACGTCTTAACACTAGATTCCCTCAGCCTAATAGATACCGTACTCCTAGATTTGATTCTTGATTAGAAAATGAATAACACCTTTAAATTTAGAACAAAATTTCGTAAACGTTAAGTTACCACAATACTTTGTTGCAATTAACAGAATCCTATTTTAAAGGTTCGAAAGCTTTACTAGTTTCTAATTTAAGATGGTCGTCGGTATAAAAAAATCGAGATTTAGCATAGTGAAAATAGGAGGAGTGAGTGAATTTACATGTTAGCAATATTATTACCAGATCGAATTTCTATTTTCACAGCGTTGCCTTTTTTAGGTTCAAATTAGTATAGACGGCAGAATTGTTTATGACAGTGGAAAAACCGTCTAAGGTATTTATAAGGTGCATTATTTTTGGAGAAATACTCACTCAGTACCTTTAAACGACCGTACAAGTTACAATGTTCATTGTAACATAAGTTTAAAGCTTAATTTCCTCTACCAGTATTGTAACTGTAGCCATAACGTTGTGAGATTACACAGTGTCGTTACGATGCTCGTTTAGATATGGGGCATGAGGAATTGCAGATCTGGAGGAGTCAGTCTTGTAGAATCATATGACCTAATAATAGCTATATGAAATGTGTATATATTAGATAATCGCTTTTTTGTGTTGTCTGAAATTTTATGCCTCAAAGTCAACGATCAGTTTATTTTTTAAATTTAAACTCATAATTAGATTTTCACACCAAACAAAATATTATTTAATTTCAACCCGCTATTGGTGACTTTAATTAGAATTACATCTTTGGCGACGCCGGTCTCACAGACCGGGTTTTTTGACTTAAGGCTTTGTTAAGAACTAAATAGTTGGGTAACGTATAGATAACTTCATTTCAATCTTACATGTATATATGGCAATAAAACGTAAATATTTGGTAAATCATAACTCGTTTATTATTGTTATACAAACATACTTAAAAAATACTAAAAATCAATACGTTTTTATATATATCTATTATTTTTAAAACTAATGACAATCTTAATCATGTATGTCCTAAATCGGTCTCAACAATTCTAATGACATAAGAAATTCTTGAAAAATAAGCTAAAATATATATATTTAAATTTAAGAAAAAACATCCCCTTGAAAACTACTCTTCTTGCAACAAGGTACTACTTGCTCAATGCCCAAATATATAGCTTTTGTGACTAGAATATTTAGTTATTTTATTTTTTCACCATCCACATTCTTATCACGACCTTTTTGTAAAGCACAAACAGTCTCACTTCTGTCACCGATCTTCAAATTTTCTGAAAGTCTTAGTCTTAACATTATAGGCAAGTTCAACTGTGTCTGTCAGTCTCTTTGATGATCGAAAAGATTCTTTGTTACATTTGGTGGAAAAAAATCTTTTCCAAATAAAAACAGGACTTGTTACCACCTGTTTATTCTCGGGATGATGACGATGAGACGATGACCGAAATGATAATTCATTGTCCGAATTTTGAGCTGAGTAAGACATATTTCGGCTCTACCTCGTTTTTGCCTTGGTGAGACTTGTGACAAATATTCGTTACATAGTACAGCATCTGGGGGAAGCTCTACCAACCGACGCTATTAGTTTTTTTATGACATTCTAACTCATAATATAAGATTTTTTTATAATTGTACAAGTTTAAAAAATAAAATACAAATTCAACTTTGAATAATTTACTAACGTAATTAGTGACGCCGGTCACACGGATCGGGTTGGTGTCAAAATTTTCGAACGTGTGGTTGTGATGCTGTTATGGAGATTTGTAGCTGAAGTTATTAAAATAAGGCAGGTAGTTGAAATCACAACGCGCATCGATGGCGGTCAAAAAGTTATATGATTTTTTCGAAGCACCCGGTCTCGCAGACATACGCGTCACTAGGAGCGGGTTAAAAAGTTACGAGAACTTAATATAATTTTGATCAGATTATCGTCATTATCGTTATGAACAAAACAAATAAAACTGAGCGCGAAAATAAAATATTGTACAAATAGGAGAGTTGTTTTTTTAAAAATTACAGCGGTTTTAAACTTAACAATTATTTTCGTTGTCTACATACTCGTATGTAATTATTATCAATAGTGTGTAATGTTTGATTACTATGTAATAAAAAAATATATATATTTAGTAAAAGATCATTAAAGATAAATCGCGGCGTTGAGCTCTGCCACTCAACACGGCATGCCTCCAGAATTCTGCGGAAAGCAGGGAACGGAAGTGTCTAATGAGAATAGAGTTTTCCCACGTTCCCACTGCTTGCCCTGTTACGTGCGGGATACAGACTAAAGCTAAGAAAAGTAAAATAAAAGAATAAAAGTGTTACTTAATATGGCTACAGTTCTTATTCTTGTACCTACCTATACCATATTATTATATTTTATACAATCATTAATCAAATGAAAACCAAATATTGTCTTTAAAATTAATCTTATATCGTTGAGGTAAACCCGTGCGGCGGTTTATATCTAAATAAAAAATGTACCAAAAGTGTATTACTCGGTGTTCTTTGATCTTTATTATATAATAAAGTTAGTTCATTTTGCTACATTAATGAATATTAATGTTCTCGTTTTAGCCATAAAATAAACTTTATCAGAACAACGGCAATGCGTTGTTGTTCCTTTGCCACTTATTCTGAAGTGATAAATCTACAAAGAATAAGCCAAACTCAGTTTTATATTCAATTAAGTAACTCTTAATGTTACAACTTTTCCCAAATTATAATTTCAAATTAATGTAAGTAAACTATAATAATTGTGGATGAAAATTTCTAATTAATAATTAATATTAGTTTAGATTGTGATAGAGAAAATATATGGGTATAATATAAAAAATAATTCAGTGATCATTTATAATATTATTCAAATTTATTATCTATATTATATTATAATAAAAAATATATATTGTCTGTACATTAAGTATTTTTGACTGAAATGGATAGAGGGACACTTAAAATCTATATCGTATATAATCTATATTAACGTGTGTCGTCTTAGTGCTGGTGTTCCCCAGGGTGGAGTGCTCTCTCCTCTTCTTTTTTCCATATTCATCAACTCCGTTACTAAGCTTCTATCCTTTTCCTTTCAGTTATACGCTGATGAATTGCGGATTTATATGACTACGGACGTGAATGATATTATTAAAGCGATCGATGATTTAGTAAAGATCATTAAAGATAAATCGCGGCGTTGAGCTCTGCCACTCAACACGGCATGCCTCCAGAATTCTGCGGAAGGCAGGGAACGGAAGTGTCTAATGAGAATAGAGTTTTCCCACGTTCCCACTGCTTGCCCTGTTACGTGCGGGATACAGACTAAAGCTAAAAAAAGTAAAATAAAAGAATAAAAGTGTTACTTGTAATATGGCTACAGTTCTTATTCTTGTACCTACCTATACCATATTATTATATTTTATACAATCATTAATCAAATGAAAACCAAATATTGTCTGTAAAATTAATCTTATATCGTTGAGGTAAACCCGTGCGGCGGTTTATATCTAAATAAAAAATGTACCAAAAGTGTATTACTCGGTGTTCTTTGATCTTTATTATATAATAAAGTTAGTTCATTTTGCTACATTAATGAATATTAATGTTCTCGTTTTAGCCATAAAATAAACTTTATCAGAACAACGGCAATGCGTTGTTGTTCCTTTGCCACTTATTCTGAAGTGATAAATCTACAAAGAATAAGCCAAACTCAGTTTTATATTCAATTAAGTAACTCTTAATGTTACAACTTTTCCCAAATTATAATTTCAAATTAATGTAAGTAAACTATAATAATTGTGGATGAAAATTTCTAATTAATAATTAATATTAGTTTAGATTGTGATAGAGAAAATATATGGGTATAATATAAAAAATAATTCAGTAATCATTTATAATATTATTCAAATTTATTATCTATATTATATAATAATAAAAAATATATATTGTCTGTACATTAAGTATTTTTGACTGAAATGGATAGAGGGACACTTAAAATCTATATCGTATATAATCTATATTAACGTGTGTCGTCTTAGTGCTGGTGTTCCCCAGGGTGGAGTGCTCTCTCCTCTTCTTTTTTCCATATTCATCAACTCCGTTACTAAGCTTCTATCCTTTTCCTTTCAGTTATACGCTGATGAATTGCGGATTTATATGACTACGGACGTGAATAATATTATTAAAGCGATCGATGTAATTAATTTCAATCTGTTTACTATTAGTACCTAAAGCAAGCTATTTGGATTGTCTGTAAATTCTAAAAAGTCACAAGTGTGTTATCCTCGGTAATCCTAAACAATTGTCTTAATTAAATTTTCCTTCTCTTCCTCCCATTATCTTTGACAATTGTAGGTTAGAATGTAGTGATACTATCAAAAATCTAGGTATCAAAGTGAACAGCTCTCTTTCTTGGGCCTCTCATATCTGTTACCTGAGCCGCAAGGTATACTACACTATAGATAAGTAAAAGAGATGTAAGTATCTTTTACTAACCCAAACCAAAATGTCACGGGCACATTCACTCTTTCTGCCTATATTAATTAGACTATGCTGACACTTGTTACCACTTGGATTGTTTTAACTCAGCATAACATTTAAAGTTTGTTTCATCAAAATCGGTTTATTACTAAAAAGTTATACTAGCTAGTTTACGGGCAATTTTGCCTGTAAATTTTATACAGCAATCTGTATAAAAACGGCATTTTTTAACTATCTGAACAGTTACAGTTTAACCTTAAGCCCAATAGATGGCGCTGGTAAGATTTTTGGCTAAAGAATGACATTCGAAATGTCTTGATTATATGATTGTTGATGAAAATATATATTTTCATCAACAGTCATCAACATCAATTTTGGTTTGGGTTAGTAAAGCACTATTGTTCATAGTACATACAGTAAACAAAATTGAATTGTTAGTAAAGATTACCTTCATAAATCATAAAAGTTAAGTTATGTAAGTAATTAATTTACCATAGAGTTAAGGAATGATTTGATCTTCTTAGAAATATCAAGTAAATACATAAATTCTTCGGTTCGTTCATCTATCCAAAAAAAATGTAACCTATGTCCATCCCAAAATCCTCATTCGTAAAGGGATACTTGAGTAACTCTTAATAAGTTCTTTGATTTTCACGATTATGACACATTTTAAATGAAACTATTTTAACTGGATTAATCGCGTATAATATTAATTATAATTAAATATTATAATACCAAACGGTATTATATATTTTTAGAAATCCAACGTATCGAACACTTTGCAGTGGTCCGTGGTCACGGATCTATAATTGAGCAACTCTTTATGAAATTTTATTAAAATTGGATCAGAGGTTTGGCGCTGATTGCGTCCCAGACAAACAGACAGACTGAGTTACTTTCGAATTAATAATATAGGTATGGATTTTGTATTAATATATTTCTTCTTCTCCTGATTTTTTATTGTATTATTTAAGTACCTATATTTCAAGAAAATTGTAATTGTGAAAATAATTTAGCTGAAATTCTGGTTTAAATGTATAGATTACATGACTATTGTGGTTCATTAAATCGATATTTTAATGATAACTGACGTCGGTGACAACACTAAATATTGTATGGTATCGCTGAGGCTGGTGTGATGGCTTTAAGGAAATATGTGTTATAGAAACATTAACTTAGTATTTGTATATTTTGATCGATGGCGTCTCGCGGTGTGCTCTGTGTCTTGTATGGTGTTGGTCATTGGCATAACGACTACGCTTTAAATGAAACTATTTTTTTTTTCAACTTCACACTTCAACATGTAGCAGGATAGGCAAATCGAGACTAGTGTTAAGACACTCCAGGACCAAGATCTTTCGACATTCAGTAGCAGAACCAGGGAACGCACTTGTCGCTCCGTACCCCCCCTCCTCCTTCTTCCGTTGAATTCTGGACGCATAGCGCGGAGAGCGGCGGAGCTAAACGCCGCGCATTGCCTCAACACCAGGACGAAAAAATGAAACTATTAAATATTTAATTTCCTCAAGTGGGGATCGAACCCACAATCAATCACATTTGTAGTCACACATTTCTGGGCACATGGGCACACAAATGCACCATGATTGGCCTCCTCAATAGAAGTACTTTAAAAAAAAACAACAGCCTAGAAGATAAATTCAACAGCGATAATAATAAAAGCACATAGATGGTGATTTATACTTTTGTTCATATGATACGTGGGCTACACATATATACAGGGTGCCCCAGAAAATTGTGTCCTCATTCCCTGATGCGAAAGTTCAATCTCCAAAACTTTACTTGTGTTTTTAGAAGCGAAGAAAAAAAACTACAAACAAGAAATTTCGAAGTTTGTTTTATTAGTAATATACCTAGAATGAATTATTACACATACTTTTTTAAATATTTTTATTTTGCTTCACGCTGCATCCCGCACATAACAAGGTAGCCAGAGAAGGCACTAAAGGAAATTCAAATATTTTTCATTACGTCGAGTGGAAATCAAACTTATAAACTGTCGCTTTTCTTCCCTACCCCTCAACGCATACATCTCAATGTATATATGTATATATGTGCATCTGATAGTTCTGATACGTTTATATTATACCTACTATCAGATTTATTTAGGCTACAGGATAAGCCCAACATTATCTCCTGTAACATGGGTATTATGACTATGCCAATTTTCAGCAGTAGTGATATTACAGTACTTTTGTTAACAGATATAATTTTTATATCATATTTTTTTACCTTTGAAGAAAAATCTGATTTAGAAAATAATTTTTTGTATAATAAATACATACGATAAAACGCGACAGAATGCCGGTTTAATTCCCATTTAAGGAAATGAAATATTGAATACTTTCATTTCCTCACTCAAAGACTACCACCTTCAAAATTCGGCGGAAAGTACGACAGTGTCTTAATGGAAACGGGGTGTCTTAAGATTAGGGAATCTTATCTTACAGTGTGAAGCTAAAAAACCGGTTAAGTGCAAGTCGGACTCGCCCACCAATGTTTCCGTACCAATTTCAGGACTGTAAGTGAAAGGAAGTACAACTTATAAGAATTGACAAACTTAAGCTTGTCTGACTTACAAACTTGATTTTTTCTGTGCTTCATAGGATCATAGACCTAAATATTTTATATTAATTTCAACTTGATACTTCAACGCAATGTCGAAATAAATGGTCTTGACAGACGGACAACAGAGTAATCCTATAAGGGTCCGGTTTTTACCATTAAAGGTACGAAACCCTAAAAAATACTATATACATACTACATATATTTTACTATATTAAAATATGGCACAGCGGCATAAGAGTTGTAGACTCGATCCCCACTGGGGGAAATCTTTATTCATAATTGTTGCTTTGATTCAGAAAAGCGACATACTTTGCCACCAATTGGGACAGAAAAGAGATAACGAAGTGCCTTAACAAAATATCTTCATATAAGCTTCTCCATATAAGCTCGAAGCGAAGCTAAAATAAGCCTCAAATGACATTAATTATTAGAACACCGAACCCTATTTCTGTCTGTCTATCGATTTTGGGCTCTAAAAAGCCAATTTCCTTACATTAGAAGGATAAATAAATTAGCAATTCAGTTTTATACAATACTAGCGGCTACGCCCTCATACAATATGCGAATGTTTATTTAAGTGTATTTAAGAAAAAACCGGCCAAGCCGAGTCGGACTCACTGATTGACGGAACTGTGATGGACTCACGGATGAATTGGAATCCGTTGAATGCGCTCCAACCAGGTTTTGCCCAAAAGATCTGTAGGCCCTACAGGACAGGACGGTATCTTTAACATCTGTTCATTGCCGCTGCTGTTATGGCCGTTTGATTATAGAATAAAAAAACGAGCACCTATACAGAGCAAAACAAGGCAACTCTAAAAACTATCCAACATCAGGAAATGAGCTTGAATTTATAAAAGTACCACCCTAAACCAACCACACCCGTCAACACACATAATCATTGATTGATTTCCAGTTACTGGAGAACTTAAATCCTGACACTATTACGCTACATAACATGGGTCCTCCGATCTTAACCGACGGTAGCAAAATAAAGGAGAAAGTAGATGCAGCCTTATCTAGATCTAGGGAGGAAGGAAAAAAGATCATTAACGAAAAATTTTGGTTGCATCCAAATTTTCCAATCTGAGCTATATGCTTTAGTTAGGGCAACACAAGAAGTAGCTCATAGTGATGAGTCAATATATTTAGTAACTCTAAGTGGTCACTGGATCCGTTTATCGCATTTTTATCTTTTTTGTAATAAAACTTTAAAGTCACATACGTTCATTCTGCTTGCTTGAAAAACAATTGAAAAATGGCGGGAACTAGATTTCTTTTTATTTATTGCATCTTCAGAATGTCACATTTAATGTTATTAAAACCAGCCAGTTACATTCAGTTCAGCCAAGTGTACGGATACAGTTGATACCGTTTGATTACTAATAATACATTTAAAACACGAAAATACTTTTGCCCCGACTTTTATTGGGTAAACAGTATTCAATTTCAAGCGGATCCCATAATCAGAACCTAACCAAACTTTCAACAAACTATCCCTTAAGTGTATCCTTCCCAATAAAAAAAAAATATTTGCCGTAATATCGAGTTATTCGTGTATTTCAACTTTGTATTTTTCTCACAGATACATACCATTATTAGAAATAGGCCAAATTAAAATATGTCCACACGGGAAGTTTAGTACTTCCCGACAAATATACAAAAAATAAAAGTCATTGTTTTGGGTTTTCTTACATTAATAAAGGTCCTCAATTATAATTTTTTTCTTATATATCCTCCATTCTTGTTAAGTTCTTAAAACAAAAACGAAATATTATCTATGGTTAATCAATAAAAGAATATTAAAAAAAGATGAGATACAATTAAGATATTATACATTTTTAATTGTTTTATAAATTACTAGTGGGCGCGCGCGGCTTCGCCCGCTTATTTGCACCCTTAGGGTGTGAATTCTAAAAAAACTTGAAACACGTGTTCAATGAAATATTTTAAAGAGTCTGAATTTCGAATTTTATAAAAATCGGTGCTGTTTTAAAAAAATCCATACAAACTTTCAACCCCTATTTCATCCCTTTAGGGTTAAAAATTTTCAAAATCCCTTCTTAGTGGATCTTCTGTCCAAATCTCACGTTGCTACCATCAGCGGTTACGGCTGTGCATGTGTCTTACCTCAGTCAGTCAGGACAAGTCCTTTTATATATATAGATAGATAATCTTTAACGATTACGTACTGACGATAGCAACTTAAAAATATTATTTGGTAATATTATTAAAATATTATTATTTTTATTCAATGTACATGAAATAGTTTTTTTTTTATTTTGATAATATGGCGTTTAAATCTCGCAGTAGTAAATTTTATAAATATTGTTTTTAGTGACACTCGAAAAGGTGAGACAATGGGAGACTAATAAATAATTAATATTAAATAATTAGTCCACCTATTTGGTCTTTAAAACGTCACACAAGTATAGCATACGTATACATGTGTATACGTATGCACACATACTCATACTTACTTACTACTAAGCTAATAGAGTCTCCTATGTACGTAAACAGGCCAAAGCATTAATTCCCTTTTGCATCGCACAGTCGGTTAAAGAGAAAGCCGTTATCAAAACGCGCAAAAACATTTAAAAAACCGCAATCGAACAGAATTTACAAAACATTTAAAAATTCTACCAAAGATTTAGTCTTAAAATGCTTGCATCAAAAATTCGAGGCGCACTTTTTAAACCGCATTAAGCAATTTCGTTCGCAAGCATTTCATCTTCAGAACTCTCTGAGCTCATAGATGCAATTACGAATAAAATATAAAACCCGCCATATAAAAATGGCCAAGAGATGAAAGGGAGACTATAAACAATGTCTAATCTTGTCCCCGCTCCGTTACGTTTTCTGAGTACACCGCCCTAAATGCTTGTAACAATGGTTAAGTATAATAATTGTGCCTGAAGTGGTCGTACCACGACTTGTTGGTACCGAAAGTCCCGCTAAGCCACTACTGCGAGTGACTAATGTTTGACTATGTTAATGAGATGGTAATGATGGCACGGACACCGTAACTAGATCATCCGCATCCGCCTCCGCTTCCATCGGCTATCGGCTGTCGGTCATCGGCGTGCACACAGCACACAGTACACCATAGTGATGTTTACAAAAGCTTTCTGAACAAACATTGATTTTAACTTTGTTTGAAATGGGAATGTTACACAATTTTGTGGTTAAATATTAGCTATTTAATGTCTAGTGTTGGCTGTGGATGATTTTTTTTTATAATGAAATAGCTCGAGTTTTTTTCTTAAATATTATTTGTAATTTTGTACAATGTTTTGTATTTAATGGATATGGAAAGATTGTGGCCGTCGTGGTGAAGTGGCACAGGGTCTATAAATTCGACGGTTGTGAGATTCGCACTTAGGAGTATTTTTTTTACGCTACTCAACCTGTGGGTTACACTGCTTAATGGTGAGAAATGTCATACAACAAACTAAATGTTTTTTATTTATTTAGTTAAATTGATAATTCGTTATATTAATATAAATAAAGAAGAGTGCAGCTGTAATATAAAAACATATAGTAAGTTTAGTTTTTGTGTAACATAGACACAGAACACAGAGTACAATATAATGGAAGTAAGTAATGTGAACTGGTAGAACTTTTTCTTTCCTGTAAGATTTAAAGACTATATTTGTAAAACGATAAACTTATAGTATCATATACATAGCTAACTAATGTCAGTGAAATAAATATTTATATTTAAAACCGAACGCCGGTTCTGAATGAAAATCATCATTTGATTAAGGAACTCTTCGTTCGGGCTTATGTGAATGTAAATCTGAACAAAAGTATTAAAGAGACGGCTATAGAGCTTAAAGTATGCCAATCCTCTGTAAATTGGGTGAGTTGCATCGACTGGTAAAAAAATAAAAATTAAATCAGCTTCACGCTGTATCTCGCACACAGCAGGGTAGGCAGAGGGAACATAGTGTTTAGACACTCCGTTTCGACATTGCGCGTTGAGTGGCGGAACTCAACAATGTCCTTTGCCTCGACATAACTAGAATTGTTTTTATAATTTGTCCGCCTCACAAGCAATAAGCTAGAATATAATTCCTTTCTCTTCTTTGAAAACATTTTCTTAAACTACAATTTTATTGACTTCAAGCGATATTCCTAATTTTTTAATTAACTTTACTTGATGTTGAATTACAGTAACTTCTAATACAAAAAAATATGTAATATTAAAAGTTATTGTAATTATAAAATATATATATTTAAAACAACTCAAGCCTTCAAATATATATCAACTTTTGTCAAGTAAGCATTCAAATACTGTCACCTTAAAACTTTAACAAGGTCTCTAATAAGTTGTAACAAGCGTATAAGAATTTCGGCGTAGCTTGGCGAGAACGTATGGCTCAGTGGTCAGAGCGCCTGGTCAGTTTCCAGGAGGCGCGGGTTCGAGTACCGCTACGTTCAAATTTTTATACGTTTTCTAAATAAGTATAAGATCCCTAATATTTATAGACAGATACAGTGGTTAGTCCATTGTCTCTCATGAGCATCTGAATCACCACTTCCGATCATCGCTGCCTTCGGCGTCCGGGGGCTCGATTTCAAGGGACAGGCGTAGTAAAATATTTCGTTCTGAAATAGGTCCTAGATAGTGATGTCGCAACGTAGTTACCATCTCAGGCGACGCTTTTGGAGTTTATCCGCAAGGTCACTAATACCAAGGCTAAATAGTAGTTAATTCAATATTATTTTGATGGTTTTATTTTATAAAAACTACATTTGAAGCTCAATAAATAAAGTAAAAGGGCCTTCAAAATGCCTGGGACACATATTTTTAATGAACATGTCAAAATATTTTTTTATAATAAATTATTCACTTGCATTTTTTGAAGCACATTTTGCTCGTGTTCAAAAAACTTTTAGCCAATTTTATTGTTATACAGTTTTATACGATAGAGAAATATATTTAAAACCAAATTCCCTGATTGATCGAAGAGATAAATATATTTATATTTATACAAAATCTTAGTGGGAAACTCGTCATAAGTAAGATAAAAAGTATTTTTTGAAAACAATTCTTTCATTATTTCATTTTTCACCATTTGTATACCATCCAAAAGGCACGGGTTGGATTGGTTGGACGCTGCGTGCGATATTTATACGTCTTAATAATATGTTTTTATCCTTAGTTTGGAACGATAGTTTAAAAATCCTACAAAAATTGTACATAATATCCATATAGCAACTGTATGAAACACGCGAGCAGACGGAAATTGCAAAATGGATTGAACGACTCCTATATTATATTTCTTTTTAGCGCAAGGTACTGGAAATACATGGAAATTATTTGTTCTTTTGAGTATTATTCTTTTCTGAGGCCAGTCATAACGCAGCGGCAAAAATGAGTGACTGGTTGTGGATTCGATCCCCACTCGAGGAATTGAAATATTTTATATTTTCATATCTTCGCTCTGATATCTCAGGCCAAGGACGGCGTTGAGTTCCGCCACTCAACACGCAATGATGAAAAATGGGGAACAGACTTAACACTAGGTTTCCTCTGCTTATCCTGCTGTGTGTGGAAAAACAAGAAATCTGAAAAACATGAATCCTGAAAAACATTAATTCTGAGAATGATTCTTCAAAATATTAACATTTTGCATTTTTCAGCTTCGTATGAATGTTAACGGGAGGCTTAAATTGAATAATAAAAATATAAACAAGCTTTTATTAAACAAATTTTATCGTAGAATTTTTTTCCTAGGTTGTTATTATTTTGTGAAATTTTAATTTTTTTAAATATTTTAATCAATTAATTATACATTATTATTATACATTATGTTATAACTGGCACAAAGTGTGACTGTAAAACTGACTGGTTATGGGTTCAACTCCCCACTCGAGGAGATGAAATATTTACCTAAATCTATATTTCCATTTCTTCGCTCTGTTGTTGAGGCTAAGCGCGGCGTTGAGTTCTTCAACACGCTATGCCTCCAGTCTTAACACTAGTTTCCCTCTGCCTACCCTGCTGTGTGCGGGATACAGTGTAAAGCTGATTTGATTTTTTGATTTTGATTTTATTAAAATTGATTTTATAAATCATAACTGGTATAAACTGCTGATAAAAAAAAAGTTGATTACAGACAAGACAGAGATAGACAATAATATTGTGAATGAAATATTAATAAAAAAGATTATAACGCCTTTCCGTATATTACACAGAATCTATTTATATTAAATATTGTAACAATAACATAAAGTAGCGTTTTACTGTGCTCTAATGCCTTTACATGCAATCGGGACTTATCAACTTTGTTATAGGTCTTCCTATTATTAAAGCCGACGACCGACGACCGATGAGGTACATCGGTGTGAATCCCACGTTTAATTTTACAATGTATTTACAAAACAGAAAAATATCTCATACCACTCTGCATTTTTCCGCTCTCATAAATAACGAATTACACAAGAAAGCTGCGCTGATAACAATATGTTTTCAAGAATAATTCATAGTCGTTGCATTCATATGAAAGGGGCACGTACTTGGTAACGTACGGCCCAATTTTGGCGCACAATTTACCTGCAGATGCAACAAACACAAAGAGGCTATATTTCGGAGGAGGGCGAGGGAGGGCAGCGGAGCGGCCAGGTCGGATTACGGTGGACATCTGCCGCGACACAGAACAATCAACCTAACGAGTCGCGCTCGCGACGGGATTAAGGTCTAATGCCACTGCGAACAATACCGTCGACGCCCTTTATCAGTTACACTAAGACGTTAACATATCGCTCGTGTCATGACGATGACCTCCTTGTTTATGACTAATCCTAAGTGGATTACTCTTTTGCCCCGCTACTGACTATTGACAAATACGACAGCAATGTACGTTCTATATCCTTAACCATCTACTATTTTATTAAAGTACAATTATTTTAATAAATTATTAAATGTTCAAATATCACATTATTAAATGTTCAAATATCACATTGTTTTCATGGAATATAATGTTTTCTCAGAGCTTAATAATTTAACCTAATTGATGTTATTATTTAATCTTAAGATTTATGAAGCAATTGATTATAAATAAATCGTTTATATTTGAATTCGTCTATATTTTATTAATTGTGGGAAAAAATCTGTTTAATATTGAATCAAAATCAATATAGTATGCCGAAATTATTGCCGGTAACATATACATATTTATTTAGAAAATATATAAAAATTTGAACGTAGCGGGATTCGAACTTCATCCAACCTCAACTCTCATTCAGATACACAAATATTTATCTTCTCGCTCTGGTAAGAAGAGACAGTGAGACCGTTGAGTTTCACCATTCAACACGCAATGTCTCAAAATTTGGGCGAAAAGTGGAAAACAGATGGATAGATTTTATTAAAGTGATCTCGGATATGTATAACAACATTGAAAATAGTGAGCGACCGATTGAGAACGGATGAGTTTGACAACGTTGGTGGAGATTTTAGTCTACAGCAGAGTAAGCATACGTTTAGTAGCATTTGTGGGATCTAGGGTGACCATATAAACAAATTATTTATTTAGAGGTGTAAAAACAACTCTTTAAAATTAGAAGCTGACGTAAACAATATGTTTACAAGCTATAATTTACGAATTTGTTAAGGTATTGGCTGACTATCGTATTATTTCTGTGACAACAAAAAGATTTCACTAGTTGCTTTGATACATTGACCTAATTGTATTAAGATCTAATTTTAATTAACTTACAATTTTTTTTTTGTTCATTTGAAAATTTCTTTTCTAAATTAACCTTTGAAGTTTTAAGTACCGACGTGTGGCATGAAAGGTAACGGCAGGTAGTTCACCCCTTTCTTCACAAATTAGCAATCCTCACTTGTAAGTAGCTGCATGGTCAGTGCATATGATGACATCGCAACAGGTTATCGTTATCACGTGCGTATTTGTTGAATTATTACATTTTGAAATTCCGATGCGGCCTCTCAGGCCTTATGTCGGTATTCACGTTACAACAATTGTACCTCGATACTCAATAAATAAATACAAAATAATATATTTCCTTAAAAAAAATAATAAACTGTTCAATATAATATAATTTATTTGTTAAGAAGTTATAAAAGTTGCAAAGTTTCACCACTTGTCGCACAAGGCGCGGCTCGGGACTAAGCGTCGCTGCCACAAGAACGTGATCTTAATGTATATCAATCCAAGCCTCTTGATTTATATGGGGAGGATCTCTAAAATATGATATAAAATAAACATTGACAGCCAGAACGATGAAATACGACGTAGCGTTTTGATTTAAGGGAGCATTTCACGTGATTTTATGGCGCTATAAAATCAGCTCGCACCGCGCCCCGCACGTACTGCACAGATTTGACAAAACAGACGGCGGACATTTATTTGTTCGCTAGTGTTTTTTTTTGCAAGTTTTATGGACTAGTGCCAACGTTATACTGTCCAAACGACGGCCGATTACGTTTGACAGAATAAAAATTGAGCATCGCCATTTGATTTCTCTTTCACTAGCTGAGGGTATTTTTCATTTAGGTTAAATGAATTGTCCCCGTGTGGAGTTTGTACGCTATTTTCATTTTTCACCAATAGGTCGTTTAATCAAATTCTTAGAAATATATCCGTAAACTTTTTATTCCAAGAAAGTCAATTAACATGAATGTAAAAATTTATTGATATAAATTTTATTTTTACTTGTATCTTCAATATACATATAATATCATCGATTCTCCTTGTTATGATAATATTGGATGACAGTGTGAATGATATATTTCAATTACATAGTGAGGCCGAGGAGCGACGGCCTTGTTACGCGTGGTCGACCTGAGTACGATTACTATCCAACCTCTATATTTTTTTATATATTTTTTAAAATCCTGTTTTTAAAAAGAAAATATTAACATCGATAAAAACATATTTGATATATTATTAATATATTCCAATCGATCGCCTACTTTAATTCATCATGCAAACCGTATCTAGCTACTAATGGCCACAAATGTCTAGTATATTTCTGCCAATAAACCTGAATTACCTACATTAGTAAAACTTTTTCGGATTTCACTTTCCGGATTTTTACTTTATATGTTGTAAGTTTTCACTCCGTGGCAAATTTCATAATTTGCCACGGAGAGAAAATTAGGCTCATGGAAAAACCAGTAGAATGCAAGTCGGACTTCATCTATAGGGCTTCGTACCTTTTTCATGATTGTAGGCGAACGGGAACGTGACTTTTAAAGTTGATAAACTTATGTTTGCGGGAGTTTGCGCTTTTTTGTATGGAATATAAGTTTGTAGTGATGTTTTCTATGGTGTATGTATATATAATATAAAATAACATTTTGATTGTTTTTCTAATAATTCTAGGTCGACGTGAGAACCTTAAGTAGCAGTTGATACTCATTTTAACACGCATTAGCGTACAAAGCGATCTAACTAAGCTGCTCTTAAACGTTAGGCATAGAGGCTATGATATAGTAGTCCACTCGAATAAGGATTTTAATCCTGCTTAACTGGAAATTTATACGTACTTTCGAAGTTACTTTTTGAACCAATACTTAACGTTTTATTGTTTGTTAGCATAGTAGAACCCGCTTAATACAATCCCACCTTCCTAAAACGTGAAATACGATTACAATACGCCAGAACGCGCTACACTTATTTTTACATGATGAGATTTATTACATATCAAAGACCAGTCGTAGCAGGCACCAGTGTGTCACTGTAAATGTGACTGGTCGTGAGCTCGAACCCCACTCGAGGAAATAAAAGCAATGTCTCCAGCATTCGGCGGTAAACGGGGAACGGAGAATCTTAACATTAGCCTAACTAATTTCCTCTGCCTACGTTGCTGTTTGCGGGGTTGACCGTGAGGCTAATTCCTTACTGTCTTTGGTCAGTTCGGACAATGCAAAGGATGCGCATGAAAGTGCATTTTATAATCTCCAGAATTGAATGTTTAATATTGTTTTAGGTTTCAGTACCTCAAAAAACTAGAAATCCTTATAGGATGACTGTTTTGTCCATATGTCTGTCCGTCATTCACAAAAGAAACGAGCATTCATGCATCGTTTGTGCTTCTCCACATAGCCTGTTACGAGTGACCCCGGGAGCCTAGGAAATCACACAGATTTAAATAACTATTTGGTTACTGAGGAGGTACTTACCTCAGTAACAACTCTGCTAATTCTTAAATCCCACGTAACATATTCGAGTTACCATCAGTAAGTGTCTATCACTCGGTATCCATAATAGAAATAATATTGTTCCTAGATACTTATTAAAATGTAATTGATTCTAAGATCCTTTAAAAGTTCAAACCTTACGGATTGCGAAATGTCTCTTCAACGGCATGATATATATAGGTCAATTAAAATCAACTAATTAATAATTTCATGTTTATGGAGCATATTCAAAAGAGCAAATATTTTCACCAACATATGATAGACTTTGAACAACAGTATAATGAGTATATGAAGTGACAAAATTTTTTTTTTTCACAAATATGTTTTTAAATTGGATTGTGCCAAAAATGTATTTGAAATAAAAATGTTGTAAATAGAAAAATTAAGTAAGTTGTTTATTCCCTACCTTTCCCTATTATACCCTCTGCCTACCCTGCTAATTGAGGGATACAGCGTGAAGCTGATTGATTAAAACCTAAAAAAACTGGTTTAGTGTGAATTGTAATCGCTTACCGAGCCCTCCGTACCAATTTCAGGATTGTATGTCAACGGGAAGTATAATTTATAAAAGTTTACAAACTATTAATGTAATTTTGTTTTGTTTCTTTGTTTGATTTTTTTCTATGAAATATCTATAAATTTTCATGTTTCGGATTTCTAGGATTCCGTATCTAAACAGGTAAAACGAAACTCTTACGTGACCCTATCACTTTGTTGTCCGTCTGTCCGTTTGTCAAGAGCATTTATCTCAAGATCACGTAGTTATTGTAACTGATTCCATGAACATCTTTAAAATATAATTTAATGAATAATGCTTTACTCGTGATGTATTTAGTGGTGAGAACCTTTTATCGTTATGATCTAACGATAAAAGGAAATATAAACCTATAACCAATAACTAACTATAACTATTCAATTTTTTTTTATTTTTATACCAAGTTGTATCTGTTCCATTATATGTTTACCACGAAATTTAGATATAACATTTTAATTTAAAATAGGCATTGAAATGGGTTTCTATGGCTTTTGACAAAAAAAAAACTAAAATCTATAAAACTGCTGTATAGAAAGAGTTCGGTTCATATTTCATCAAAACAACTGTTGTATTGATTCTTGCTCGGTGTTTGCGAGAGAATATTAATTACACGAAAAGCTCTGCCAATACGTGAAAAACGGAGCTTATTTGATGATAAAAATTGTGAAATCAATATATTACAATTTTTACCTAGGAGACGAATACAATGCAATTGTTTTACAATAAATATAACAATAATGTATATTTATATAAATGATACAATCAGCTTCACGCTGTATCCCGCACACAGCAGGGTAGGCAGAGGGAACTTAGTGAAAGACACTCCGTTCCCCACTTTCTGCCGAATTCTGGAGGCATTGCGTGTTAAGTGGCAGAACTCAACGCCGCGCTTGTCCTCGACACCAGAGCGAAGAAATGGAAATATAAATTTAAGTAAATATTTCATCTCCTCGAGTGGGGATCGAACCCACAACCAGTCGGTTTTACAGCCACACTTTGTGCCGCTGCGCCACGACCGGCCTCACATAAATATATACAATGTACAGAAACAGATATATAGAATGTACATAAATGATACAATGTACAGAATAATATTATAAAAGATCAGCAAAACTGTAAGAAATTGGGAAAAAGTAGTAGGTTATCAAGGTGAAATTATATTGTATTTATTTCACCGCTCCTGTAACACAAAGCGTGGTTGAATTGTAACATAATACGTAGTGATTCGAATTTTAGTGGAAAGCAGAGGAAAGAGTGTCTTGATACTTAATCCTCTTTGCCTGCTTGCTGCAAGTTTTAAAGATCCACTGTCTTATTTTAGGTGGTATATGGAAGTAACGTAGAGGACCATAACGTCCACGCAAACGAAGTTGCGGGATGTAACTAATAATAAATATAATTACATATTTTATAGCATAATAAATGCCTGAAGCAATAATATATACAAGAGTAGCTATTAATCGTTGATGATCACACCGTCTTTGTCATAACCAGTTGTAATATCCGCAAAATCCTTTGTTCCATTCTTTAGATGGCTAAAATACAAATTGATTGTATAAATTACTTGTCATCTGAAGAGGTTGATTAATTGGAGACGATTGAATAAAATAATAACAATATCTATAAATTTTTCCCTTTAAAAATTATTGAGATTCTTCTATATATAACCACCTACAGGTTAGGTTTCTTAGAATGAAAAATATAAACTCAATAATTTTGTCCAATTTAATTTACCATAAAACATGTTTCTGTGCAATAAGAGAGAGACCATTCATCCATCCAATATGATATTTTTAACTTACCCAGAAATTGGGATATATTTTTCCGTTCGTAAATATTAACTTTTATTATTAATTTTATTTAATTTTCTAAGCTATGATGTTTCTATTATTTCTGTTGTTTGTATTGTGTGTGCTATATATTTATAGGATTTTCTGATGCCCGTTTTGTTCACATTTTATGGTTAGATATCGCCTCCAGTGCACCACAACGGTTTCATAATATTGTCGTCGTTGCAACCTTACCACGTTTATTGCTGGACGTTCGCTTCCCCTAAAGACCTTGACGATGATTGATCCTACTTCGCCCACACCTAGCGGCTTCTAGTGACTTTGACTATCGTCATCAACTTGGTGGAGGCTTGCCCAATGAACGTCGAGCTATCGGTTCTCCTAGATAATATCAACATTTCATAAATTTTAGCCTATCCTTAAGAAAAGAAAATTTGAATAAAGTTCCAATCAGCATTGTTGATTCATAATTAATTAATCCCGTATCCTGGTCGTTGGGTACAATAGCAAATACTTTAAAACATTTTTAAAGTGTTATTTACCACAATTAGGAAAGAAAATTACTTATTTAGAAAACGTATAAAAATTTTAACGTAGCGGGACTCGAACCCGCGCTTCCGTCGGTTTCCAGGAGGCTTTTCGAAATA